>OY735896.1:6605000-7157500 GCA_963506565.1 Tachystola acroxantha
AATTACCCTCAGTACACCACACAAAGCAATAAAAAAGATTATCCTCTATTAAAATCTTATATCGTAATGTCATTTACATAGAGTTCAAAATCCAAATCAAAAGAGAACTTAATATTAAACTTAACCCCTTTAGTTAAAAAGGTCGTAACTTAAACTTCGAAAAAAATGCGTGAAGCGTTTTTTTTTATTTGGAAGGGTTCTGCTGTTCTGATTTAGTTTAGTTTGTTATGTGTCAGACTAGTTTTATATCCCCACAGATTTTCCCTTATGTCGGGGGAGCTCGGGCCATGATTCACCACCCACGCAGAATGTGGATTGGTACGTTGGAACACAGAGAAAGGTGTACAGGAGCGTTTTTAAGGTTGAGATTTTCTCAAAAACTACTTGACCTATTGCAAAAATTATTTCACTGTTCGATAGATAAAAGTTAAAACTATGTAACTGTAAAATAATTATTAAATTCGGTCCAGTAGTTTTTGAGAAAATCTCAATGTTATTGAGGACCCCTGAATATTTATCTCTGTCTTCGACGTAACATTTCACATGCCTGCTAATTATAAGTCACCATCACCAAAGGTGTATCAGTAAAAGAGGGTTTTCAGTATTGATAAGTTGTTAAGTATTACTTTTCCCATTATTTTTTGTCTTTTCTTGTTTTCATATATTTTGTATCATGTATTTGAGAGCTCGGTGGCTGAGTGGTTGGGTCAATGGACTTGCAATACCGAGGCTATACATGATACAAAATATATGAAAACATAGAACACAAGCAAGCTATCATAGCTTTTATAATTTCACTGCTGACCCCTAATAACTCCAGTAGTCCTTTTAATCCCGTCCAAAGGACAAGTTGAACGACCGAATCGTGAAAAAAGGCTAAAAGCGAGGGGAGCGCTTTGAATAGCGCAATGTCGTAAGGACATGTATCGGGACCTTGGAGTATGAAACGGAGTAAAAGCCATTTTGATTGAAATAATACTTCATAGAGTTCATGAACTTTTTGTAGTATTTTTATAACTAATATAAGCATTGTTGTAATTTTCATAACCTTAAAATTAAATACACTCTGGGGTTCTCTTGAAAATTTCGGGAAACGGTTGCGAAATTATTTGATAATTTTCCCCTTAACGTCTACAGGGACTATTTTGTGTTTAATATCACGTTAAATTAATCAGAAAATGTTCGCGAATGACAGTACGGTGAAGTTATTGGAATATTTATGCAAGATCTGAAGTTTCAAGCTTTTATCAAGAGTTGCCGCTACAAGCTCGGGAGTGAACGTGACTGTCGAGCTGCTTCGTCCAGAGTGATGACGCTACGGCGACTCCTCTGGATGAAGACGCGGCTACCCAGGGTGAAGACGCTACTGCGACTCCCCTGGAGGAAGATAGAGGACTATTGAATGTATTGAATTTTCTGTAACATGACATTGGCAAATGGCGAACAGTCGAGTCCATTAATAAAATAGGCTATACCACTGGTTTATTTTGTCAAAAAGACTGCATTTTTATTATCGAAGGGTCCCTAAATCGGTCCCTCTGGTTTATCACAAAAGGGTCTCGGGCGTTGTAATTGCATGGACATAATAGAGTGATGCGCGAGAGCACGCGACGGCAACAAAATGGGATTTTCAAGTTACGTCGTTTTGCGTTGAGAGTTTTGGATTTATTGGCATTCGATGGTTTTTTGAGATGCAACTTTTAGGCTTGCGTAACGGGGCTTTTAAAAATTTTATTTTTCAGTTTAATGTCTACTGTGGTTATTTTGTGTGAAAATGTTCGCGAATGACAGTATGGTGAAGTTATTGGAGGATTCATGCATTATCTGAAGTATGTCGCTATAGTCCAGAGTCCCGCTCCGAGCTCTGGAGTGAACGTGACTGTCGAGCTGCTTCGTCCAGAGTGACGACGCTGCGGCGACTGCGAGGGAGGAAGAGAAGACGATATGATATTTTGAATATTCTGTAACATGACATTGGCAAATGACGTACTGTCGAGTTTATTAATTAAATGAATAAATAAATGAAATACGCACACTAAAATAGCCATCGGTCGATAGTTATGGAAGATTTTGAGTATGAGTGGACTTTGAGTTCGGTCTTACAACTGACATACAATTTTGACAGTCGTAAGTGCTAACGCTGCATTCATGTTCAAAACTGTCTACAAATATTGGCCTAAGCTTCGCCGTTCTCGTGTAAAACCTCACAAGAACAAAATTTCACAAAAAAACACGCGAACCTTTCTCCCGAATACTTCCGACTCAACCCGAAGTTGTCCGAAAGCGAACATCTGTCGTTTCGGCGCGTGCGTCGTTATTATTACCATAAACACGAATGTATAACTCGCCCCCCTTCTGTTTAAGGCTTTGCGGAGCCCCGCGGGGGGACAAGGGCTCCATGTACCCTGGTCAGGTTAACCTGCATGTATGTCTGTTCGTATAGAGATTTGTACAGGTGTTAGTAAGGTAAGGGGTAGATAAAATGTACTGGAATGTTTGCTTTGTTGGGGGGTGATGACCGAAGGGGTTTGCATGTGTTCCGATTGAAAACCAACCTGTGTGCGCCTGATTGGATGGAGGGATGAGCTGTGTAACGATGCTGACAGATACTGCGTGCTTAGTCGAGGATCGAGTCGAGTGCCTTGGGAGAGGCCTGCGTCCAGCAATGTTCTAATACGGGCTGATGATGTTGAAGTTTCATTAAAAGTACCAGGACACTATGACATGCCTAGAGTCTCATTATCATGTGGTCGTGCCTTGGGAGAGGCCTGCGTCCAGCAGTGGACTGTGAAGTGAAGTTGCATTAACAGTATCAGTAGCCCATGGCTAACCTGGAGTCTCAACATGTTTCACTCAACACCTGCTGTTTCCACTCGGTCAGAAGCTCCAGCTCTTTAAGTATCATTCCAAGTACCAGGGCACTGTGAGCCCCCTGGTGTCTCATTAGCCTGGTGTCCCGCGTGTGTCTGTGGGGCGAACACCAGCGTCGGGAGAGGCCCAACGCCAGAAGTGAGCTGATGATGATGAAGTTACATTAAAATTACCAGGAGACCATGAACTCGGAGTCTCAATATGTCTCACTCTACAACTACTCAGTTTGACTCGTTTCTCATACGTTTTTCGATAATTTCACTTAACTTTAGTTCAAATTCAAATTCAGTTATATGGTTAGTAATTATTAGTAAATTAATTAGTCATCAATTAGTAGTTACATTGTGTCGTCAAAAAACTCTTACAATTTGTAGTAACTTTTATGGACTAGTATACTTTTTAGTTTATTTCTGAATTTTGTGTCGCTGTCTACTCGTTTTATTTCAATAGGTATTTTGTTATATATTTTTATTAGCATAGAATGTGGGCTAGTTAATTCGTCCAAGCCTAGATCTATGATGGAATTTATATAAAGTTGACATAATATTCCGCCAGTTATGTTTTCCAAGAACATGAACATTGATTAGACATACGTATGCTCACTTAAGCCGATCTAGATTGCTATGGAAGCTCCATCGTTTAGCAATTTGCGATCAGCCTGTAATCATTGACTGTCTTCAAGGAAATCTATTTCTCTTTTATCGTAAGCGGTTTGAATAGCACATGCGTGATGGGTGCTTTTGATTGTGGACGCATAGAGAATGAAGGGTCACCATCAGAATTATATCTTTTACTAGCGGGTACCGCTTAGTATGCGTAGAAGTAGCTGGTTACTATAGAACTCCACGAAGTACTTTTAATGCACTGGGAAGCAGCTCTTCCTCTCTGGTTACTTGGCTCCATATCACATATCGCATTGATAGCCTGCGACGCAACTTAACCCCTTAACTTAATCCTCGAGTAAGTTTGTAAAAAGAAAATATTTTTGTGAAAATGTAATTTCAAATGACAATGGTAGTTTTGAATGGAGCTTTGCCTCACCTACAAAACTGCGTGACCATTAAAGCTGTACATGTCATTTTGTTGGGGACTCATTACAGGTTTTATATAGCACAATCACTAGGATTTGCGAGAGTAGTAGAAAATGATAACAAAAACAATAAATAATTCGCTTCGATGTCATACTATTTTCTGAATTCTTAATTAAGCTGCTTTCTCGAATCGCAACTTGTACAAAACTTTATTTTAAACCAATAATTTTAATTAAAAAAAAAGAGATATTGTTACATTTATTCGTTATCTTGTACAACTTGCGGTTGATGGTGGGGCAGAATCTGGCATTGTCATTTTTATATCCTATGTCCCTCCTAGAATCCAGACGAATCTACCGACAGCTCACATGTTTACAATCCATCAAGCCGTTTAGGCTGCAGGGCGGGACAAAGAATTACACATACATACATTTATGCACTCAAAAAACAATCTTGCGCATTCGGGTCAGAATAAGGTAGCGTATGTTTGTTATGAAAACACAAATACTGAAAGGTTGTACCAATTACGAGTTGTCTAAATATCACAATGCATCATTGAGTAGTTCCACTTCAGACTAACTGGAGCTATGTCGATACTATGTCTGTTTTGGAGTATTTATTTACTTAGTTAGCTTTTTTAATAAAAAATACATTCCACATTTCAATGGAGCTTTGCCCCACCTACAAAACTACGTGACCATTTAAGTTGTACCTATCATTTTGTTGGGGACTTATTACAGGTTTCATATTGCATAATCATAATCAGTATCATTTTCTACTACTCTCGCAACTCCTATAGAAGAATAACAAAAACAATGAATAATTCGCTTCGATTTCTTACTATTTTCTGAATTCATAATTAAGCTGTTTTTTCGACTCGCAACTTGTACAAAACTTTATTTTAAACCAATAATTTTAATAAAAAACGGAGATACTATTACATTTATTCGTTATCTTGTACAACTTGCGGTTGATGGTGGGGCAGAATCTGGCATTGTCATTTATTATATTGGAAGATATTATTTTTTTAAGATTGGCGGCGCTAGTTGGCTCTATGAAGGCTCTTAACTTATCTTTTCTAACAACGCTTCCAAGATTATTGTCTCAAGAAAATGTACAATAGCAATACTCCAGCGGAATGCAGGCATCGCCGCGGCAATAACCGTTACTTACCACCCTCTAGGATTCATAAGTAATCAGGAAATCACTCGAGTAATTGATATTTGAATCTTTTATAAACACATCGCCTTACTGACGTGGCCATAGAAAATCGAACGAAAGAATACTGTCGAAAGCTTTGGACTTTATTGTCTGTGCCATAAGAGTTGTCCAGTGTCAGCAATGTTCTGTCGTGTGTACAGTCGTGTGCAAGGGTAATAAGGTCTAAATTACAATGGGTTTTTGATGGTGATGTTAGAATTATTTTTTTATACATAATTGAGTGTAATATCGTATCCTTTATGGAATTATAAACAGGTGATGGTAAATCACAACCAGTGGTCACCGTCCCAGGGAAATGTGACAGCTTTACATGTAGGTTAGAAGCGAGGCCGTTAGGGGGCTCTCATAAAAAAAATATTATTTGCAAAAACGGTGAAAATTACAAAAAAAATCTTAGTTTTTCCGCCATATGTTTAAAAGTGTTACTCATATTCATCAGCCCTTATCAGTCCACTGCTGGACGCACACGACCACATGTTAATGAGACTCTAGGTATGTCATAGTGTCCTGGTACTTTTAGTGCAACTTCATCATCATCATCAGCCCGTATCAGTCCACTGCTGGACGCAGGCCTCTCCCAAGGCACGACCACATGTTAATGAGACTCTAGGCATGTCATAGTGTCCTGGTACTTTTAGTGCAACTTCATCATCATCATCAGCCCGTATCAGTCCACTGCTGAACGCAGGCCTCTCCCAAGGCACGACCACATGTTAATGAGACTCTAGGCATGTCATAGTGTCCTGGTACTTTTAGTGCAACTTCATCATCATTATATTTACTTGCAATGAAAGGATTCTGATTCTGGTGTTACCGGTCTAAATATAGCGTAACGGTTAAACTCAAAAATGCGAGTTCCCTCCGCTTAGCTTCATAAAACATGCACGAGTCGTCCGCGTTGCATAGGCTTGCCGAACTTTGCCGTTTACAACTTCTCCGGGGCCCTAACAAGTGTTGTAAGCCACCATAGCGATAGGGACTGTCATTGTCATCTACCCAGTTTCAATTGCACCCGTACATACCGTGTCATTCTCAACCCTGACATTGGTAGAATAATCGACAAAACGATGGATATGTCGCAGTAAGATAGATAAAGCCGTAATATAGTTATATCCCTAAGGATATAACTATATACCGTAACATAGTTATACGAAAGCGATTCTTTACTATGTCACTAGGAATATAGTTATAAAACCGTCGAAGTTAAGTGATATACTTATATTACTAGATTAAGTTTAGTGAAATAGCTTTCGGAGTGTGCGGCGCAGGCGGCGCGGAGGGGTTCGTTGTGTTTACGCACTCCCCGGTGTCCCTTCATTTGATAAAAAACAAATTACAAATGAAGGGACACCCCGACCAACTCTCTAACCAGATCCGACACGGATGTTTAGGTTCAGAAGGCTCTGGCTTGGAGCGAAGCGCAGCTTCGCTCCAAGCCAGAGACTTCGATGTTAGGTATTTTTTTTTTGTATTCAAAAAGCAAGTTCTTTTATTAACAATTATACATATACATATATGATTTTTTTGAGACAAACTCTAATATATTTATAACACTGAACTTAGTCTAGTAATATAAGTATATCACTTAACTTCGACGGTTTTATAACTATGTTACGGTATATAGTTATATCCCTAGGGATATAGCTATATTACGGCTTTATCTATCTTACTGCGACAGATACATAAATCAACATCAAATTGGAATTGTAAGTACAAACTACAATGGGATTGCTCAAGCAATTGTAGGGAAGCCTGTAAATTGCACGCGGGAAAGAGCCCCGAATGTTTTTTGATAGTAATTATGTTAAAAATAGTAAAAACACAATTTTAGGAACTAAGATTATTTATACGATATCGTTAGATACTGGGATGGGTGGCTGGGAGAGGCTCAGGACAGGGATGGATGGATGGGGAGGGGGGAGACCTTTGCCCAGCAGTGGGACAATTTATAGGTTAACTAAAAAAAAAGATTATTTACTATCACCCCTGAGTCGCTTGTCGTTGACCAAACCAACACCCTGATTAGTCATAGACAGTTTTGAGAATGAGCGGAGCTGAGTTCGGTCTTACAACTGTCAGATTTCATACATGACAGTCGTAAGAGCGGAGCGACCTAAAGCTGAGTTTGTGCTGTTAATTTCGGCCTAAGAATTTCCTTCCCATTAGGAAATGCCAATATGCATTGTAAGACCAATAAGTGTAATGTTCTTTCCTTATTTTGATGACAATGACAATAGGGGACTCGAGCGGGTGATGCGCGCTGACAATGTCATTGTAGCTGCAGTCCGAGAATGGATCCCCAGCCCTCTCCACAAGAAGTGGGCCTCCTACCACCGCCCTATAACCTGATAGTGTGGTGCATGGCGCTAATGTATGTGTCAAATTTAGCTTTAGTCTGTGCTGTTTTAGTTTAGTTTATTATTATATAAGTACTATTTTGATTAGAAGACATACAATAACTTTGTAATTAAGCATATTGAATTCTTCTGGAAATAAATTTCATTTCTTTTCATTTCAATAGCAACTGTCATCGTGACTGATGGCGTCATGAACACGTAATAGGGGCTCGCTTAGTGACTCGCTTTCCGCATCGATTTAGAGTCCTTTCCTAAGTGTTGTTCGGGAGTTGAGTCTTGAACTTTTTTTTTCGTTTTTCAACTTTAAAAAGTCGCCGTGGCTTTTCAGTTTTTATCACGGAACTTGAATATTATATACTTTGTGGAATTTGTCCACAAAAATTAATATATTCTCGTTGATACGCCCTCGGATAGAGCTCGGTGGCTCAGTGGTTTGGTCAATGGACTTGCAATATGGAGGTCCCAGGTTCGATTCCCAGCCAGGGCAGCCATGTACCAATGAGTTATCCTCAGTTTTTTCGACGGAAAAACTTACGTACATTTACCGAGTTCTCTCAAAACGGTGAAGGAAAACATCGTGATGAAACCTGCGTGTCGTAGAAGTAGAAAAAAAATCTATGGCATGTGAAATCTACCAACCCGCACTGGGCCCGCGTGTTGGATCATGGCCCCAGCTCCCTCGATGTAAGGGAAGGTCTGTGCCCGAGCAGTGGGGACATATAAATAGACTGATGATGATGATACGCCCTCATGATTGGTTTGATAATAAATGATATATACTCTCTTGAGGGCGTTTTTGAGCTCCAGACTATTAATATAGCCTTAAAATAGCGAAACGGTTATATGTTAAACTTGTAAACTGTTCGCAACTTTAAACGCTCGCTCCAGTTAGACGTAGTTAAAACCGGACAGAACTGGTAATTATTTATCGAAACGTACAGTCGTCATTTCTGACCCATCGAATATACCTATTACTAGCTGAACCCGCTATTCGTCGAAGTCGCTGGTTACTATAGACCTCCACGAAGTACTGTCAATGTAGTGGGAGGCAGCTCTTCCTCTCTGGTTACTTGGCTCCACATCACATACCGCAATGGCTTATAGCCTATGTGCTGCCCCGAAACGTTCAGTCTATACATTGGATAATTTATTATGTGTTTTAGGATCGATAATATTGATATTGATGCCAAAACAACATTCTTTAGAATTCCTGTGTATCTGTGACGATGTTCCAGCGTCACCGTAAAACCACTGGAAGGATTTTAATAAGACTTTCACTAGGCCATAGCTCAAATATCTCGTCAGCACATAGTCTAATACGGACCTAATAGTGGCTTAAGCACAGAAGACCCAATTCAAAATTGCAACAATGTCGCAAAAGGACTGATACGGGCTGATGATGATGAAGTTGCACTAAAACTACCAGGACACTATGACGTACCTAGAGTCTCATTAACATGTGGTCGTGGGGGAGAGGCCTGCGTCCAGCAGTGGACTGATACGGGCTGATGATGATGATGATGATGAAGTTGCACTAAAAGTACCAGGACACTATGACATACCTAGAGTCTCATTAACATGTGGTCGTGGGGGAGAGGCCTGCGTCCAGCAGTGGACTGATACGGGCTGATGATGACGATGAAGTTGCACTAAAAGTACCAGGACACTATGACATACCTAGAGTCTCATTAACATGTGGTCTTGCCTTGGGAGACGCCTGCGTCCAGCAGTGGACTGATACGGGCTGATGATGATGAAGTTGCACTAAAAGTACCAGGACACTATGACATACCTAGAGTCTCATTAACATGTGGTCGTGGGGGAGAGGCCTGCGTCCAGCAGTGGACTGATACGGGCTGATGATGATGAAGTTGCGCTAAAAGTACCAGGACACTATGACATACCTAGAGTCTCGTTAACATGTGGACACCTACCTACTCAAACTCAATACTTACTGTGACTACAGTGCCTAATATAGTGTCATACATTTGTGACTTAGACGGTTCCCTTTCATTGGCAGTATGTCAGTGCCATCATTAACTGGAAAGCTCCCGCTCCCGGGCCACCCTCCCTGTTGTCGCTCCGTCCCGCTCACTCCAAGGGGGGCGAGCTGGCAACGACGCGCAATGTGACTCAACCTAAACGCTGATAAGTTATGAAGTCGACTTGTTTCGCAAAAGATGTTTTATTTTAAAATAATGTACCGATATCCTAATAGAGTCGCTGGGATAGCGATTTGGGAGTTCTAGGGGACTTGGGTTATTAATACTCTGAACTCAAACGGGCTGGTTTGAGTTCAGAATTAAGTGAGTATTTCCCAAAAGAAATGTACGTCAGGAAAAAGTTGTCACGAAATATTGTCACGAAATAGTTGACGTCGTTACGAAAAAGTTAATGTTAGGGTAAGTGTACACTTTTAGGGAATATTTTTAAAGGAAATTTTTTTCAACATTATGTAATAGTTTTTAGTTTTTTACATAAGTAAATTAAAGAATAATTTTTTTTAATACTAAAACATAGTATGCCTGCCATAGTATATACTATGAACAGCTGAATTATGGGTATTCCAGCAGCTGGCTAATAGATAGGTTCAAATAGTCCCAGCTTTTATAAATTCAATGTATACTCAGCTTTACTTCGTACTTTTTCCTCACGTAACTAAACGTGACGAAATAGTAAGAGAAAAATAACTTCAAAATGGTTTAGTGAAAAAACGTTATGTCAAAACAATCAACGGATATAATACAACTAGGTGTTGCATGGTGCGCGGGCCGCGCGCGGCCCGCGAGACTGCTTTGTTTTCGTGTTGTAGGCGCCGCAACTAAATAAACATTATCCGGATTGTTCGCTGTGCATATAATTCGTGCAAGCCATCCACTAATTATATCAAGCACCGCCCGAAAGTTGCAAGTTCAAAACTCTGTGAAAAACATTTATTCGGAAAGAGATTGCTCATTTAAAGTAGGTTATTTTTGTGATTTTTGAAGCAAACAACGCTCGAAATGCCCGTATGCCAGAAACTTAAAGAAAGTTTTCAAAAGCCAAACGTTGCTAGCTGTACACAATTTCCATAACTTTGTTCATAATTCGAAAGGCAGGGGCATCTTTCAGCCTTTGGTAGCGTGGGGACGCTCCGGGCTTCGCCCTCCGCGGAGCTCGGCCTATGGCCTCGCAAAAGTTACTTGGAAGGTGGGAAGTTTTTTCTGCTTGGCAAGGGGACGCTTCGGGCTTCGCCCTACGCGGAGCTCGGCCAATGGCCTCGCAGGCCGGCTCGGCCTTCGGCCTCGCAAAAGTTACTTGGAAGGTGGGGAGTTGTTCTGCTTGGCAAGGGGACGCTTCGGGCTTCGCCCTACGCGGAGCTCGGCCTATGGCCTCGCAGGCCGGCTCGGCCTTCGGCCTCGCAAAAGTTACTTGGAAGGTGGGGAGTTGTTCTGCTTGGCAAGGGGACGCTCCGGGCTTCGCCCTACGCGGAGCTCGGCCTATGGCCTCGCAGGCCGGCTCGGCCTTCGGCCTCGCAAAAGTTACTTGGAAGGTGGGGAGTTGTTTCTGCTTGGCAAGGGGACGCTTCGGGCTTCGCCCTACGCGGAGCTCGGCCTGCGGCCTCGCGGTGTTCTATCGCTTCGGGCTTCGCCCTACGCGGAGCTCGGCCTTCGGCCTCGCTATAGTTACTGATAGATATTTACCGCACGCAAAAGGATTACCCTTTCGTTTCGTATAGGAAAATTTATTGAGAAAATATTATGGTTAACTGCTCGTCCGCCATTTTGTTTTTCCAAAAATTGACAATTTTCTGGTATACTGCATCATATGTGCTACGAAGTGGAATTGGTCGGATATTCCTCATGCGCTCGTGCTAGGCCAGCTAATTCGTCAAAGTTTGGTCTGACATGTCCAAATTTTCAATCGGCTATATTTCCGCCGCCATTTTGTTTTTCTTTTGTTTTTCAATTTCATCACAAAGTAGGTGGACCATGTGACACGCGTTCCAAATTTGATCGAAATCGGTTGGAAAATGGCGGAGATGGCATCACGTGACCCGCCGCCATTTTGTTTTTTTCACTTCCCTATAGTTTTCCTCTGGTCCAATCACTAAACTATACAACTCCCCCCTACATCACTTTCACCTCCGGGAACTCCTTCAGACTAAACGGGCGTGTCAATCAGTGAATCAGTGAGTCAGTGAGTCAGTGAGTCAGTGAGTCAGTCAGTGGTAGTCGAGCTATATATATTAGTAATGAACACATTGATTAATCTACATACATTACAGTTAACGAATACAAAATAAAAGTACTTACCTTGAACGAAATGAGATTTGATTTTTTGTAACTAAAAAGTATAACACTCACCAAAAATACTGTGACTCGTTTTGCAGTGAAAACAAAATGTCAGTGACAACTGACTATTAGCCAATCAGAAAGATTTTGGTGTTGCCAGTCCAATATACTACGGATGCGTTCGGAATTTAGAATAAATACGAGAAGTCGCGTCAAGAAAAAGTGTGTAACTAAAAAGTGTGAAACGTGTGTCAAATTGTTTTTTGGAATTGATACCCATTTTTATTATGAAACCATTAACAGAGTAACTTTATATCTTAAACCTCATTGCATAAGGTACTAAACAGAAAAGCAAAAAATTAATATTGACTACTTTTAGTATATTTTCTGACACAAAAAAAACGTTGTTGTGTGCAGTGACATTTAGGTTTTTATATGAAAAGAAAAAAACAATGTGGACAGAAAGATGCCTTACACTATTACAAAAAGACTTTTGCAGTATCTGTTGTTACAATTCAACTGTGAAATAGTTTAACTTGACATGTACACCAATTTCTTGAAAAAAATATGCATATTTTTTTTTAAAACTTGCAAAAAAAATTGCGACATATTTTTTTCGCATATTGTACAACAGTTTTGAGAAATACTCAAGTGCGAATTCAGCTGATACGCTCTCAAGACGTGATCACCATTTCATGTATGTCATTTATTAATAAACCAATCTTGAGGGCGTATCACGTGATGTCTTTCTCAAGTCGCGATTCGCCTGCAATCAGCAAATACTCAAGTGTGTGTTTGACAGTATTCTTGAGAACTGAGTTTTGTTCATTAATACGTCGTTACTTATGAGCTGAGAGTGATTGAACTTTGGACTTGCGATACGGAGGTCCCAGGTTCGAGCCCCGGCTGGACACATGTACCAACATTTATAAATATTCTTAAAATGGTGAAGGAAAACATCGTGATGGAACCTGCATGCCGTAGAAAAAAATCCAAGGCATGTGTAATCCGCCAAACCGCACTGGACCTGCGTGGTGTATCATGGCCCGATCTTCCTCAAAGTAAGGGAAGGTCTTTTTTTTAAGTTTTAGGATAGACTCCCAGTCGAAAAGGTACACATCAAAGCAGATCAAGTGCAACACTTTGGACCGTTCTTATTATAATTATGCGTCGTAAGAGTTAAAATCGTACCCAAGGTATATTGGGAAAAATGGAATCCCAGTTTGTGTGTAATTTGTAAATGATAATACCAGATTCTGCCCCCCACCATCAACTGCAA
The DNA here is from genome assembly GCA_963506565.1 of Tachystola acroxantha. Taxonomy (NCBI): domain Eukaryota; kingdom Metazoa; phylum Arthropoda; class Insecta; order Lepidoptera; family Oecophoridae; genus Tachystola; species Tachystola acroxantha. Next base: position 6,618,034 of record OY735896.1, read on the forward strand.
GTTGTACAAGATAATGAATGAATAAATGTAAAAATATCTCCGTTTGTTATTAAAATTATTGGTTTAAAATAAAGTTTTGTACAAGTTGCGATTCGAAAAAAACAGCTTAATTAAGAATTCAGAAAATAGTAAGAAATCGAAGTTTGTTTTTGTTATTCTTCCATAGGAGTTGCGAGAGTAGTAGAAAATGATACTGATAATGATTATGCAATATGAAACCTGTAATAAGTCCCCAACAAAATGATAAGTACAGCTTAAATGGTCACATAGTTTTGTAGGTGGGGCAAAGCTCCATTGAATTGTGGCAATGTCTTTTAAACATAAAATGTCCGATTCACAAAAAATAGGAATCCTTTCTTGGATTTAGATTACTCTTCTCCAAACGACTACCTTACTACAATGGGCTGTAAATTTTCGCGTAATAGATGTGAGCTTGGCACAGACCACTTACCCCATAGACCTGTAACAGGAGGGCGCCCGTTTCTGCCCGCACATGAGCGCAACATTGCTTCGCGACACGCGTAACCTTGAGATATCGAAACGGGTTTAATTTGGGCCCCTGCCCCCTGCTTCGTCTAATTGCGCCTATCGCTTGACAGAATTTTTCGCTTGCAAATGACATTGCCACATTTCAATAGAACTTCGCCCCACCTACAAAACTACGTGACCTATCATTTTGTTAGGGACTTATTACAGGTTTCATATTGCATAATCATATTCAGTATCATTTTCTAATACTCTCGCAACTCCTATAGAAGAATAACAAAAACAACGAATAATTCGCTTCGAAATCTTACTATTTTCTGAATTCTTAATTCAGCTGTTTTTCGACTCGCATGTTGTACAAAACTTTATTTAAAACCAATAATTTTATTAAAAATCGGACATATTTTTACATTTATTCGTTATTTTGTTCATCATGCGGTTTATGGTGGCGCAGAATCTGGCATTGTCATTTGTACCGATTTCATGTCTATGAGGTAAGTGGTCTGTGGAGCTTGGATTAATTTCTGGAATAGTTTGTTTTTGTTGCGAGTTTTTGTAACGAATTTATGTGAGTTTTGTTCTTGGATTCCATCGCATTTCCTCCCCCACTATAATCTTAGATTAAACTAGCTGTACCCGAACTTCGTATGCGTAGAAGTCGCTGGTTACTATGGACCTCCACGTAGTACTTTCAATGTACTGTGAGGCAGCTCTTCCTCTCTGGTTACCTGGTTCCGCATCACATACCGCAATGGCTCATAGCCTATGTGCTGCCCAGATATTTGAGCTATCCCTAGTGATAGTCGCATCAAAATCCTTCCAGCAGTTTTGGCGTGATGCCGGAATCTCGGCAAACAGTACGGGGCATCAGTATTGATCTTAAAACACGCTAAAAATCCGTCTTCTTACGAGCTAAGATACTTGAACCATCCCACAGCCACATTGCCAACACCAACATTCTCTGAGTTACATCAATGAGCACTAAATTTCTGACCAATTCGAATCACAATTACCACCGCCGGTTTTCGCGCCAAGCGACGAACGACAAGACTGACAATGACAGTTGTTGTTGCGTTTTTGGTAAGGCAAATGCGCCAATAGATCATACAGCCTTATAGCATTTTCATAATCATCTCTCCTAACCAATTCCATTAGGTTTTAAGATTCTTAACAAGTTGAAGTTCATTAACACTTTATGTTCACAATTAGTGTCTATGGCCTGTATTAATAGTCTGAGCTCAAACCCGCCCTCAAGAGCGAATTCAGCTGATACACTTTCAAGGCGTGATCACCATCTCAAGCATGTCATTTATTAATTAACCAATCTTGAGGGCGTATCACGTGATATCTTTCTCAAGTCGCAGTTCGCCTGCAATCAGCAAATACTCAAGTGTGAGTTTGACAGTTTTCTTGAGAACTGAGTTTTGTTTATTAATACGGCGTTACTCACGTGATACCCGATTCCTAAACGCGTACCTAAGTTACGTTTATTAATAGGAACGCCATCTTGAGGTCGTTCTCAAGATTGACTTTGGAGCTGAGAGTGATTTATTATTACGGACCTATGTTTCGGCTTCGTAGGTCAGTATATTGGTGTATGTATGTATGTTTGTATGAAGCAACACGTCCAACCAGAGGCCAAAGCGCTACAGGATGATAACTTTTTAATAACCCCGAAAGAGTTGGGTCGACCCCATCGCAGAGACTGTAAAAACGGAATTACGGCGCTCGCTCGTAAAAGTATACGCGTTAGGCGGAGTTGACGGCATTAGGTCCAGGTTTCTTATAATCAGTCGACAGCGCATCCACACAAAGGATGCAACAGAATGTAACGTCACAGTGTTCTTAGTTTAATCTATCTGCTACCGGGTGTAGCGCTAGGGCTGTCGCATTTCCGAGTTACGTTGCTGCACTCGAGACCATATGAATGAATGAATGAATCATTTATTTGTCACATTTCTGGTTACAAATTAGGTGTTTTATAAATATAATAGAATCACAAAAATCTGCCATTTCTGGCGTACAAATATTAAATGTTCATTTTAAATTGTCACTATGTTTGCTTTTAAAATAATTCTAATTTTATACATTATTAATCATCATATTATAATTGCCAACTTCAACAATATAAGTGAGTGATATCCATTTTATATAATAATCATTATAGTCAATACAAAGTTAAAGTTCAAATGTACACCCAACGTCGATACTATAATAATAACATAATAAATAAAGGAGCTCGGTGGCTCAGTGGTTGGGTCAATGGACTTGCAATATGGAGGTCCCAGGTTCGATTCCCAGCTAGGGCAGCCATGCACCAATGAGTTATCCTCAGTTTTTCGACGGAAAAACTTACGTACATTTACCGAGTGCTCTCAAAACGGTGAAGCAAAAACATCGTGATGAAACCTGCATGTCGTAGAAGAAAAAAAAACTCTAAGGCATGTGAAATCCGCCAACCCGCACTGGGCCCGCGTGGTGGATTATGGCCCGAGCTCCCTCGATGTAAGGGAAGGTCTGTGCCCGAGCAGTGGGGCGATATAAATAGACTGATGATGATTTTATTTTATTTTATTCAGGGAAACACACAGTCATATACAGACAATGATAAATAGAACTTAAATACTATTAGACCTATAGTCCCATAACTTACAAACGAATGTTACAAAAGGTCACATGGAGCGTAGCTAGAGCTAGCACTTATAGCTAGTAACCGAAGATTACATAATAATGCACTTATTTATATAAGTACATCATTATGCAAATGATGATGATGAAATAAAGAAGAAATCACGCATGCATGGACATGGAGACAAATTGTATCCGTTGTGTTCCTAATACAAGTTGATACTCGCTACTCGATTCATGCGAAAACAGACTGTGATTATCGCACTATTTTGGCATGAATCGAGTCGTGAGCATCCATTTGTACCTGTTAGGAACGACGGATACAATTGGTCCTCATGCGTATTTTATTTTTAAATTTTATGATGGTCGGCAGTGATGCCGGCGTAACGTGCTTCATTAATTTTTTAAACTCTGAAATGCTTCAGCCCTAGCACCACAGCCGTACGTAGGTAATTTAAATCAAGAACATCTTCTGTGGAGAGACTTTTTGAAAATGGCGGGAAACGACGGTTGCGAAATTATTTAATAATTTTCAGTTTAATGTCTACAGTGGGTGTTTTGAGTTTAATATCACGTTAAATTAATCAGAAAATGTTCGCGAATGACAGTATGGTGAAGTTATTGAGGAATTCAAGCAGGATCTGAAGTTTGGCGCCATGGTCAAGATTCCCACTACGAGCTCGGGAGTGAACGTGACTGTCGAGCTGCTTCGTCCACAGTGATTGACGCTACGGCGTTTCCTGTGGATGAAGACATGAAGACGCGGCTCCCAGGGTGATGACGCTACGGCGACTCCCCTGGAGGAAGATAGAAGACTATTATACAATGAATTTTCTGTAACATGACATTGGCAAATGACGAACTGTCGAGTCCATTAATAAAATAAATAAAAATAAAATAAATCTTCTGTGGATTCCTCATTTTGTGTCACCACGGAGTAATTTTACCTTTGAAGTCCTTCACATTTCCTTGACCGATTAGAAAATAATCCGATAAATTATCGCTAACCGGACGTTCAATTAGAAAGATTATCATAATTATCGGCCGTAATAACATAATCGCGAAATGCCAGAACGTTTCATTTATCATCGGAGCTCGGCCAAAATTGGTCACGACTCTATGTCATGGTCTTTCATCATAGTCTGTACATAGTCTATGATTAATTAGTATAAAGTAAGTTCAGATTTTCTCAAAAACTACTTGTGTTATAGTATAAATTTAGTGTGCATTCTAAGCTATCTACTGTCTTTTACAAAAATGAATTTCACAAAAACTACTGGACCATTAGGTATAATTCTTTCACTATAGTCTTTCAACGTCGTGCGTGCCGCGCCCACGGGGTCCAGGGGTTGGCGGGGCGAGGGAATACGGTCTCGGAGGAGCTGCTGGCGGTGTGGCGGGCGGTGAGGGCACGCGAGCGCCACGCGAACGGCTGTGTACAGTGGTAGCTCGTCCCCGACAACCCCTGGCACCCCGTGGGAGCGGTAAGCACGATGTTGAAAGACTATAGTGAAAGAATTATACCTAATGGTCCAGTAGTTTTTGTGAAAATCATAACCCTAACTGAGGGGTAAACTTTATCTGAGTTTCTTCATTTTTGAAGTATTATGTTCCAGAGGCTTTTGAAAATGGCGGGCAATGACGGTTGCGATATTATTTGATAATTTTCAGTTTAATGTCTGTGTAATAACACGTGAAAATAATCAGAAAACGTTCGCGAATGACAATATGGTTAAGTTATTGGATAATTTGTGCAAGATCTGAAGTTTCAAGCTTTAATCAAGAGTCCCACTACGAGCTCGGGAATGGACGTGACTGTCGGCTGCTTCGTCCAGAGTGATGACGCTACGGCGACTTCTCTGGAGAAAGAGAAGACTCTCTTGAATATTCTGTAACATGACATTGGCTAATGGCGTACTGACAAGTCCATTAATAAAAATAATAATTACATAGTTCCAATAATTATTAATTGATAAGTATTGAAAATTTATTTATGTCACAAAGAATCGGTGTCCTTATATTCGTCTTTACTGTGGGGGTGACACCGGCTATAATTTAATCAAAGTAATGAGGGGGCATAATAATAATTATTCGGAATAATTTTTTGCAGTCTTTATTTATTTATTTTATTAATGGACTCAACTGTTCGTCATTTGCCAATGTCATGTTACAGAAAATTCAATATATTCAATAGTCTTCTATCTTCCTCCAGGGGAGTCGCCGTAGCGTCTTCACCTCGGGTAGCCGCGTCTTCATGTCTTCATCCAGAAGGACGCCGTAGCATCGTCACTCTGGACGAAGCAGCTCGACAGTCACGTTCACTCCCGAGCTCGTAGCGGGAACTCTTGATAAAAGCTTGAAACTTCAGATCTTGCATAAATAATCCAATAACTTCATCGTACTGTCATTCGCGATAATTTTCTGATTAATTTAACGTGATATTAAACACAAAATAGTCCCTGTAGACATTAAAAGGAAAATTATCAAATAATTTCGCAACCGTCGTTTTCCGCCATTTTCAAGAGAACCTTTTGCTGTCTTTTTTTCTAATAATTTCTCTGCTTGTATTACCATTTCCATATTTTCAAACGTATTCCCATATTATCGAAGTGTTTTAGCTCGATTGTCTGAAACATTGACACGTTCAGTAATATCTTGTTGCGTAACAGCCACAGCCTAGTACTCGTAGGGAATGGTTATTTTCCATTGGTTTCTAGTTTCTACCGACGAGTGCTTTGTTTTGGAACTTTTGCACCAAAGAGTTTTAGACCCGTATTAATAGAGAGAGTCAGAGACGAGTGGCGACGTGTTGTGAGGCGGGTCACGGCGACTTGTGGGCTAGTACAGCCCACAATGGGGACTGCTCGGACGCCAGTCGGGTCGCGGATGTATCACAGTTTCCCGTGGCTCGGCAAGAATGGCACGAGGTGGAACACCCCAGGACGTTTAGTCGGTATGCTGCCCCTTCAGGGCGGTGAGCCCGACATAACCAACACGCTCTCCCGGGCGTGGTGGCACATGATTTGTATGTTTTACCTGGGTTAAAAAAAAAGGGTCACGGCGACTGAAATGACGACCACGACCACTCTGCCAAGAGTGTAACGACTGAGAAGAAGAATAGTCTGAGCTCAATCCTAATAGCGAATTCAGCTACACTCTCAAGACGTGATCACCATCTCATTTATTAATGAACCAATCTTGAGGGCGTATCACGTGATGTCTTTCTCAAGTCGCGGTTCGCCTGCAATCAGCAAATACGTTCTCAAGTGTGACAGTTCTCTTGAGAACAAAAACAATGTATTTGATTAACAATTCGCTTTGATTTCTTACTATTTTCTGAATTGTTAATTAAGCTGATTTTTCGATTCGTTTGATGTACAGTCAACAACAGATCGATGGTAACACTTGCAGTACGATTACAACTTTTATGACACTGACAAAAAGAACGATCCAAAGTCAAAAGTGTTACACTTGATGTGCTGTCTGCTGTACAAAACTTTATTTTAAACCAATAATTTTAATAAAATACGGAGATATTTTTACATTTATTCATTATCTTGTTCATCATACGGTTGATGGTGGGGCAGAATCTGGCATTATCATTTGTACCGATTTCATGTCTATGGGTTAAGTGGTATTACCTCAAATCCAATTCGAACAATACGTTGAACCAATTTGACGTCAAAAGTCTTGTGAACTTAAAAATATCCTTGAATTGATAGAAGTACTGAATTTTCTACAATTACACGTAGTTACTGTTCTTAATTGAAATTTAAAAGCTACCATGCCCTTTAATACTCAGACGAAGTTGCTCTTGAATAATTGAATGAAATAAATAATTCAAGGCCATTAAAATCTTCACAATTGATTGAAAGAAGAGACCAGATTATTGCCGATAAATAGTACAAAAATTTCGTTTTAACAGACTTTGACAGGACTCGAGCGCCTAAAATACTCCTTGCAATCCTGTACACGTTTTTTTATAGTGGGTGACGTGCCTCAACTTAGAAAATAACGAAAAGAAGAAGAAAAGAACCCTTATAGGATCACTCTGTCTGTCTGTCTGTCTGTCTGTCTGTCTGTCTGTATGTCTGTCTGTCTGTCTGTCTGTCTGTCTGTCTGTCTGTCTGTCTGTCTGTCTGTCTGTCTGTCTGTCTGTCTGTCTGTCTGTCTGTCTGTCTGTCTGTCTGTCTGTCTGTCTGTCTGTCTGTCTGTCTGTCTGTCTGTCTGTCTGTCTGTCTGTCTGTCTGTCTGTCTGTCTGTCTGTCTGTCTGTCTGTCTGTCTGTCTGTCTGTCTGTCTGTCTGTCTGTCTGTCTGTCTGTCTGTCTGTCTGTCTGTCTGTCTGTATGTCTGTCTGTCTGTCTGTCTGTCTGTCTGTCTGTCTGTCTGTATGTCTGTATGTCTGTCTGTCTGTCTGTCTGTCTGTCTGTCTGTATGTCTGTCTGTCTGTCTGTCTGTCTGTCTGTCTGTCTGTGTGTCTGTCTGTCTGTGTGTCTGTCTGTCTGTCTGTCTGTCTGTCTGTGTGTCTGTCTGTCTGTCTGTCTGTCTGTGTGTCTGTGTGTCTGTCTGTCTGTCTGTCTGTCTGTGTGTCTGTCTGTCTGTCTGTCTGTGTGTCTGTCTGTCTGTCTGTCTGTCTGTCTGTGTGTCTGTCTGTCTGTCTGTCTGTCTGTGTGTCTGTCTGTCTGTCTGTCTGTCTGTGTGTCTGTCTGTCTGTCTGTCTGTCTGTCTGTCTGTATGTATGTATGTCTGTCTGTCTGTCTGTCAATACCTATATCTCAGAAACGCGTGGACGGATCAAGTTGAATTTAATGCCAAATACTCAGGTCTGCAATCTCATGCAGCCGTGAAAAAATCAAACTTCTACGTCAACGCAATCAAAAGATATGGCCGTTTATGTCGTTTATTATTTCAAACTTATATTTGCAGATGATCAACTAATCAGTAGTATGTCGATGTATGGTAATATTTTGATAATGGCAAAGATAAGTTGGTCTCTAAATCTAGTTGTATCATTTCGTTGGAGCAAAGTGACGGGGTTAAGTTGCGTTGCGCGGAAGCCTCGGGGCGCGAGGCAGACTCGCACTTGGACGGTTTTCATTTGATAGTCGGCCACAAACTATTTGCCGACTACAGTTTGCGTGTGAAAAGGAAATATAAATCGAATACGATATAAAAGAAATATTTTTAGCTTGATTTTAATAAGCTTAATTATATACGTGGCTTCTTACAATTGTCCAACAGAAAAAACCGTATTTTCTAGGTCTGAAATAATTGCTTATCGATTTTAAAAATGCCATGTAATTACAAAGAATGCTATTTCATTAGACGAACAATGTTATTAAGGGGGACGGAGCCGACGCTGGCGTTACGTTTAAAATAAAAGTCCAATCTTTATTGCATTTATGTCTTGATAATTACTGATGTTTATTGTAATTACGAATGTAAAAAGATCATTTATTTTGTGTAAAATTGACGTAACCAAGTGTTCCATAGTGTAAGGTGGAACACAGAGAAAGGTGTACAGAAGAGTTTTTAAGGTTGAGATTTTCTCAAAAACTACTTGACCTATTGCAAAAATTATTTCACTGTTTGATAGATAAAAGTGAAAACTATGTAATTGTAAAACAATTACTAAATTCGGTCCAGTAGTTTTTGAGAAAATGTCAACCTTATTGAGGCCCCCTGTATACTTATCTCGACTGTACCATGAATAAATGACTATGAGTATTTTATTGAGTGCTCTCAAAACGGTGAAGGAAAACATCGTGATGAAACCTGCATGTCGTAGAAGAAGAAAAATCTGAGGCATGTGAAATTCGCCAATCCGCACTCGGCCCGCGTGGTGGATTATGGCCCGAGCTCCTGATGTAAGGGAAGGTCTGTGCCCGAGCAGTGGGGCAATATAAATAGACTGATGATGATGAGTATTTTATTTAGGTGACCTCTCTCCACCCCCCTTAACTTATTTACCGTACGTCCTCCTTTCTATATCAATGTCTGATATATTATGTACACCCAAGGACGGACAAACTTCTCGACTAAAGGGTTTGTTATAATGTCATTTATCTTATTATGAAGCAATTAACTAAATAACTATTAACGATGTCCTCAATTTCCGGGTACTTATATTTTTTATAATAATTATGAGGAAAAGAAAAATAGACAGACATGCCACTTCATGGGATCACTGTCACCTGAATTTAGGTATGCCTTCAACTCCATAAAAGTTGATGTTGCCTGCCTACAACTCTATCAGACTTGCATATATCTGCCTACAACTCTATCAGACTTGTATATCTGCCTACAACTCTATCAGAGTTCCAGATGCTGTTTACAACTCTATCAGAGTTGCAGATGCCTGCCTACAACTCTATCAGAGTTGCAGATGCCTGCCTACAACTCTATCAGAGTTGCAGATGCTGTTTACAACTCTATCAGACTTGCAGATGCCTGCCTACAACTCTATCAGACTTACAGATGTCTGTCTACAACTCTATTAGAGTTTCAGATGTCTGCCTACAACTCTATCAGAGTTGCAGATGTCTGCCTACAACTCTATCAGACTTGCAGATGCCTGCCTACAACTCTACCAAACTTGATACAGGCCTTCAACTCCATAAAGAGTTGCAGATGCCTGCCTACAACTCTATCAGAGTTACAGATATCTGCCTACACCACAAGTCACAACTCTATCGGTGTTGCATATGCCTTCCTACAACTCTTATCAGAGCCTTCCTACAACTCTTATCAGACTTGCAGATATCTTTCTACTACCTACCCCATCAGAGTTGCATTCATTCATCTTACCTTTTTCTAGATCATGATCGTTATTTGATAAATTCATCATCATCAGCCCGTATCAGTCCACTGCTGGACGTAGGCCTCTCCCAAAGCGCGCCAATCAACCCTACTCTCGGCCCTCTGCATCCAGTCTCCGCCAGCCATTTTGCGAAGGTCATCCCTCCATCTGGTCGGGGGGCGTCCCACACTACGTTTACCCGTTCGTGGCCTCCATTCGAGAACTCGTCTCCCCCATCGGCTATCGGTTCTACGACAGATGTGACCAGCCCACTGACACTTCAGTTTACTGATTCTATGAGCAATGTCAACCACTTTTGTCTTCTGGCGGATATACTCGTTTCTTATTTTACATACATACAATAACTCATTCCTGTCTTCCGTAGGGGCCGGCAGACTCTGTCATTTCATCTTCTACTATTCTGGCACATCACTCTCGCTTCCTCTAGATTCAGCAGTCTCTTCATTCTATAAATTATTTTCATTATTGCATTATTTCCATTGACGTAATTTGTACATTATGCCCTCCCAAAAAATTGTGGCTTCCAAATCTAATTTGAATGTCCACAAAAGCTATTCCAAACTTCAAAAAACCCCATAAAACCACATTATTTATCTTCGTTTAAAAAACTTCCACTTTCATTCATTAATCACCGAAACTTCTATTTTAATCACTGATTAAGTAATTACGGTTTTAGGATTAAGCGCGGCTGAAAATTAGAAAAAAAGTTATGTTCGAAAACTTTAACCTCATTATTTGACCAGGTTATCGTTGTCTTGGTGACTGGTGTTGCCTTCCCCGCGGGGGTCTTCTGATACATTAGCTGAGGGGGGTGGGGTAGAGCTCTGAGTTGGCGTCGTATAATACGCTAGATCTATTGGGCGCGCTTGTTACGCGCGTTAGAGCTGGCAACGTCGCTTTTCATATAGTGTTGCCAGCGGTAAGAGAGCTTTCTTTGCTTTGTTTATGGGTCATATTTGTTCAAAAAGACATTGCCACATTTCAATGAAGCTTTGCCCCACCTACAAAACTACGTGATCATTTAAGCTGTACATATCATTTTGTTGGTGACTTATTACAGGTTTCATATTACATAATCGTAATCAGTATCATTTTCTACTACTCTCGCAATTCTAGAAGAATAACGAAAATAATGAATAATTCGCTTCGATTTCTTACTATTTTCTGAATTCTTGTCGTTCGTTTCGTAGGTGTGTGCCAAGCCAACATTACAACACCGATTTCATATTGTTGCTTGTTATTATGGTACAACTGCTGATATGCTACCCTTCGAAATTCAATTCTATTTTGTAATTTTAGTCATTGTTTCTTCATTTCATTGCATTGATTAATTGACTAATTTGTTTCATAGCGTCATTCAATCTAATCGGTTTGTTTGTAGTTGTATCAATCAACACCGTCACCTAATATATTAAGGGTTAAAGTCATGTGGTGACGAATGATCAGGGGGCTGAGCCGCGTCGCTTTTTACTAGCCGTCATTGTCAGATTTTTGGCGAAAATTAGTACAAAAATTTTGTTTCGTTTTACCCGACTGTGCAAGAAGAAGGTATTACCAATCTTATTAGAAAATTAACAATTATTATAGAAAATTTAGTTCAAAAAGATTTGACGTATGTGTGTTATTGTATGCCAGGATATGTGTGCTATTGTATGTCAGGATACGTGTGCTATTGTATGCCAGGATACGTGTGCTATTGTATGCCAGGATATGTGTGCTATTGTATGCCAGGATATGTGTGCTATTGTATGCCAGGTTATGTGTGCTATTGTATGCCAGAATATGTGTGCTGTTGTATGCAAGGATATGTGTGTTATATTATGCCAAGATATTTGTGCTATTGTATGCCAGATCGTATGTATGCTATTATATGCCAGGATCGCAGCAGATGGAAGTCCATCGTCTCTGCCGACCCCTACGGGAATCAGGCGTGAGTTTATAAATAATCACTGTGTGCTATTGTATGCCAGTATCACAGCACATGGAAATCCATCGTCTATGCCTACCCCTGCGGGGAAAAAAGGGCGTGAGCTTATGAATGAATGAATTTATTTGACAACGCCAAGAAATATATATTTTTTAAATTACCCCTCATCGGGTAATTTAATTCCGACGTATAGCAACACCGCTCCCCAAGTGAGCGGTCAGTCGACCATGGTCGCTCCGGCGCGACGCTAGCGTCCCCCCGCGCGCGAACTATCGTACAAAGTTTCTAGTGATGTAACAATAAGTGCGAACTAAACTCGGTATAGTTCTTGTGCTCAGTTCTGTGTTATCTGGATATTGTGAACCTTTCAAGACCGGGGGTATTGTTTCGCCAGTGTTTACGTTTCGTTTCTCGATTGTTTCGTGTTTGGTAAGATTGCGATAGAAGTGGTCTCGTGTCGTCGTGCAACGAAACGTGGTTGGGAGCTTTTTTCTTTTACGTTCTGAAATTTTTTGTAATTACGAAAATATTGTTTCGGATAGGACAGGTTCCTTAGTAAATATATAAAATACTTTAAAATAATGTTACAAGTTTAAAAAAAATACATAGACCATGTGCTTTAAGTTTAAGCTGTACAACATATAATAGAGACAATGGTTAGTTTCTACATCGTTTTGTGTAAGATTGTGTTAAATGTAGTCTCGCTTCGTCTTTGGAACGAAACGTGGTTAGGAGCTTTTATTTTCTTTCGTTCTGAAAAATAAAAAAAATCTTTATTTCGAACGGTTTCCATAGATTGTTTTTACACAAAATAATTTACAATGGCATTTGTGATACGAAAATTAAATATTTTGAACCTAATTTTTGTTAATCTAAGTTTAATTGAACATGAATTTTAGTAGGTCTACGTTGTGGTCAATTGGATTAATAAGTTTACTCGTTGATTGGTGATTTTAATTGGATTTTTTCAAATCAAAGTGTTTGAAAATGACTATGCTCTCTAATCTAAAGAAAAAAGTTGAAGTTGTTGAAAAAAGTAATCTTTACCTGGATTATCCAAAACTTATCTTGGATAAAATTGAAAAAAAAATATTTTTATTTATTAAATTTTTTTTTTAAATCAGACACATAGTGCGACTAAATAAAGGTATAATTAATCCAGGATTATCAACAAATGTGATACTTGCCACTCGGCTCGTTTCCTCGGCACGGACTAATTCACATGTCAAGGCTTATTTTATTAAAATTTCATTAAACCTAGTTTAAAGTTACATAATCTTTCATTTGAGATTAACTCCTCAACATATACCTTTGTTCGTCATATTCGTCGCACTATGCGTCTGATGCAATTTTTTTTATTAAAATATTCCTTTGTTTAGTGATCCTTTGATTATTGTTCAATATAAAATATTGTATATGAAAGAGATATGGCTGGAGTTTGTTAGAATTTCTTTTTAATTTTAACAAACACAAATTGTACGAAAAAATTTTTTTAGATTTTTTTATAAATATAAATTTTTAAAGTCAAATTTTATCTTTCATCATATTATTAATTATTTCACACGCTGTATTGGTCCAAAACCAATGTTTATTCTGAACGTATAAATTCTAAAGTTATGCCCAATTGGATTTTGTCTATCTCGTTCACTTCCCTAATTACATTATCCATCTCTTTCTTGCAAACACCACTTCGTTCTTTGTTTACAATTATAATGAAACTGTTTTAGAGCGGGAGCTAGTATTCTGAGAAAAATTGTTCACGGATTTTACAAAAACAAACTCTTCAAACTAATTACCGATTTGTCGAATATTTATCGTTTACTGAAACATGCTGTTAAACCTACTTCCTTTATAAGTAACCTTCCCATGGTAAAGGTGAATCTTTAATTTTCGTCTCGCGTTCTTTTACTCTTAAAAGTTATGCTACTTTTAATACAGACCTCATACGTAAACAATCCAGGTTCCAAATCTATGGCTCTTAGCCATTGATCTCCTATAAACAACTAGATACACAGTCTGCCTTCTAAAAATAGCGCCGCTATCTTTGAAAAATAATATCTGCCAATTTAATCAATTTTATTAAAAAAGCTATGTACATAATGTTTATTACGAAAAATACTATTTTTTAAATGCTTATTTATAACGTGATTCAAATGTCGGTAAGTTGTAGTTCGCATAATTGCGAAAAATTTGAGAACTATAACTTTGCTTGTCGCAAATATGCCATGTATTAAAAATAGTGTTTATCCTAATAAAGATTGTGTACAAAGCTTTTTTAATAAAAAATAATAATTTGTAAGATATTATTTTTTTAAGATTGGCGGCGCTATTTCGTTCATGGAAGGCCCTTAAGTAATATCTCTTTTGTATTATGTATTACCTGGGTTCTCTTGAAAATGGCGGGAAACGACGGTTGCAAAATTATTTGATAATTTTTGTTTTATTGTCTACAGTGGTTATTTTGAGATTAATATCACGTTAAATTAATCAGAAAATGTTCGCGAATGACAGTATGGTGAATTTGTTGGATAATTTGAGCAAGATCTGGGGTTTCAAGCTTTTATCAAGAGTTCCCGCTACAAGCTCGGGAGTGAACGTGACTGTCTAGCTGCTTCGTCCAGAGTGATGACGCTACGGCGACTCCTCTGGAGGAAGACATGAAGACGCGGCTACCCAGGGTGATGACGCTACGGCGACTCCCCTGGAGGAAGATAGAGGACTATTATATATTGAATTTTCGTAACATGACATTGGCAAATGACGAACTGTCGAGTCCATTAATAAAATAAATAAATATGTATTACCTGTATCGCCTATTGTGTGACCTAATACAGTTTCAATTCAACTTTCAATGTCGGACGTGCTTATCGCCATACTATCTAATCAGAATGTAATATTGCATTATTCCTTATTATGATAGCGTGATTGCCAGTTTATTTTTCTTCTCAATGACGTCACTTTGGTAATAAGTGGGGCCCCGAATCATATATAAACAATCCTGCAGATGATCTTCCATCTGCCGCGCTCCCGGCACACCACTCTCGCTTCCCTGTCCGTACTCTCCTTAGATAAAGAACATTGTAACATTCTTAATGTTAATTATATGAACATCTATATTATAACTTATGGAATGCAATAAATATATTGAGTATTGAGTAATATCATTTTTCGCACCAGATAGTTGATTTATTGTAATAATTATCTCCCGCTCGTTACGTAACACGGAACGTACCAACACTTGTAGTGTCAATGGCGGCCCACTCGGTGTTATTGTGTGTGACGTCACAACACATTATCATAACATTATGAGCTTGATCTTATCTTACATTCCCTGACGATGAGTACGCTATTGGCTTCCTTGATTGTATAATTAATTAACAAGGTATATATTTTTTTAATTAAATTCTTCCCATCAGAGGCATAGGAAAACCAACTAGCATACAGCCTGGTCTGCTATGTATTAGCGAAGCAATTTCCATATGAATAATATATATCGCCGTTTTGCGAATAAAAATCGATTTTACGCAATGCGCGATTAGAGTAGGTAATCATAGGGTAACTGGTATCGGACGAACACTAGCTGTGCCGCACGGGTTTGGCCTGTTTACTGCGGGAATTAGAATAATTCCGGATGTAAATAGTATTGTCTGCTGTGAGCAATTAAGTTTTATTTTTATAAACTACTGAATATAAATAAAAAAATGCTTTTACTCGACTGCCGGAAAGAGAAAGGTAAAGTTTTTCGTCTGTATTTAAGTGCCTATATTTATTAATATTGTTGAAATTTTTCTTACATCCCTAAGCAGCCAGTATCGGTACAAAAATAACACCAATCATGAACCTTGTAATAAGTAAAATTGATTTATTTAAATGATTCATTTTCAAGTTCTTTATTTATTCAAATTCATTTAATACAGTACAGTAGATTCGTTTTTTTTAATTGTCATGTAATTTTATTTTCTATTCGAAATACTGAACACCCACCTTTCGGCTATACGGTATATTCATCATCATCAGTCTATTTATATTGCCCCACTGTTCGGCCACAGACCTTCCTGGAGCTGGAGCCATGATCCACCACGCGGGCCCACTACGGATTGGAGGATTTCGCATTCCTTAGATTTTTCTTCTTCTACGGCATGAAGGTTTCATCACGATGTTTTTCCTTCACCGTTTTGAGAGCACTCGGTAAATGTACGTAAGTTTTTCCGTCGAAAAAACCGAGGACAACTCATTGGCACGGTGGAACACAGAGAAAGGTGTACAGGAGAGTTTTTAAGGTTGAGATTATCTCAAAAACTACTTGACCTATTGCAATAATTCTTTCTCTGTTATAATAGATATAGGTTAAAACTGTGTACTGTAAAATTAATAAATTCGGTCGAATTGTTTTTGAGAAAATCTCAACCTTATTGAGGCCCTCTGTATAGTTATCTCTGTCTTCGACTGTACATGGCTGCCCTGGCTGGGAATCGAACCTGGGACCTCCGTATCGAGCCACCAAGCGTATATTCAATTACCCTATAAAATGAACAGACAGACTGACATACGGACTACAGACAAGCCTTGAATCGTATTAACTGATAGAATTAACATTAATACTGAATATTTATTATCATATAATTCAGGCATGGCCACTTAAGTATGCAAGAAGAAGTCAATCTAATAACTATTATAATGCCACGATAAGTAATTTAATAATATATCCTATTATAACCCTTGGCTCCAATCCCATAAATGCCTTTGCAAGGGAAATGCCTTTTTAGTACGTAATTATTTCAACAACAAAAAAACCGACTGGAAAAAAACTATCATCTTTTGATTCATATTTTATACCCCATGACAGTCCCGTAATCAAGACGAATCTAACGATACCTCATACACCAACATCCATCAAGCCGTTTACGCTACAGGTGGCACGAAGGAATGGACATACATATATACACCAGAAAAACATTACCCTCCTTTTGTCGCATGTATCTAAGTAATATGTATGTACGAATATGTTATATCCTATGTCCCTCCTACAATGCAGACGAATCTACCGACACCTCATATGTTACAATCCATCAAGCCGTTTAGGCTGCGGGGCGGGACAAAGAATTAGACATACATATACTTCAAAAAACATAACCCTCCTTGTGCCTCATCGGCTAAACCTCTCGCTATTATACTAATTCGTGTGTTATTGTGAATGATTGATCTAAATATACTCTGTCAAAGCCCACGCAGGCCCCTACTCGCTTCATTTACACGTCTAGTCGATATATAAATAATACATAACATTAAATAGTTATAAATATTCAATGCTCGTCCGTCGTCGATCCGTCTACATTAGCCCGTCACATATATTTGTATGTTTATGTGGCTTGTTGTAAAGAGCTCGGTGGCTCAGTGGTTGGGTCAATGGACTTGCAATATGGAGGTCCCAGGTTCGATTCCCAGCTAGGGCAGCCATGTACCAATGAGTTATCCTCGGTTTTTTCGACGGAAAAACTTACGTACATTTACCGAGTGCTCTCAAAACTGTGAAGGAAAACATCGTGATGAAACCTGCATGTCGTAGAAGAAAAAAAAAATCTAAGGCATGTGAAATCCGCCAACCCGCACTGGGCCCGCGTGGTGGATTATGGCCCGAGCTCCCTCGATGTAAGGGAAGATCTGTGCCCGAGCAGTGGGGCAATATAAATAGACTGATGATGATGATGATGTGGCTTGTTTGGGATTAGTAGGTTTTATGTATACCTTGGCTTCGTATGCGCGGATTTACAGTTTTTCTATGAAGGCTACCTCTAACACAGCCCACTTCCCCCCTATCCCTGTACCAGGAGGGCGCCCGTGTCTGCCCGCACATGAGCGCAACATTGCCTAGCGACACGTGCCACCTAGAGATATTATCGACATGGACCATTGATCTCCTATAAACAACTAGATACACAAAGGTCTTACTAAAACATTTTAAAAAAATGTCCAAATAAAGGTCCATTGTTAACGTCCAAATAATGTCCAATAAAGTAAATAAGGGTCCATTCATCCGTTTGGACCTTCTTTGCGCTCGAACATTTTTAGAAGGCAGACTGTGTATCTACTTGTTTATAGGAGATCAATGACATGGACGCATCTCTTTAATACGGCACCCTTGTCCCCCGCTTCGTCTCTATGCGCTCATCGTGAACAGATTTTTTCGCTTGCAAATTTGTACCGATTTCATATCTATTGGGTAAGTGGTCTGTGGGCTCTTAACTACTAAAATTAAACGTCTGAAAAAAATATATAGCAATCTTGGGGTGTCTATGTCGTGGTCATATCGTTAAATTGAACATTTCATGAAATAGTCGATCATTTCATGAAATGGTGGCATTTCACGAAATCGTCAAATGTCTATTGGTCATTTCATGAAATAGCTTGGCCAGATCAATGAATAGAAAGCGTTTTACGATATGCCCAACAAACGCACGGCTATTTCATGATATGACCAAACACAATTGACCATATCGTAGAAAAATAGCAATAACTACCGCTAGAGGCGCTGAGAGCGCGCTTTGTCATTGTTTATGTTTGTGTGCGTAAGTAAACAATGCGGATTCAAGTTGAAAAGTGAATAATAATGTGCAAATTATATAAGAAAGTGTGTTGGAAACTTGGAAAGGTGTTACTATACGAAACGGCGTGAATTTTATGACAGTTACGCACAAACCGACCGCAATTTACAAAAAAAAAACTTGGGAATACATTTCACAGGTTAGTATCTAAATGACAATGTTTAGTTCATATCCTTTTAAAATCTCACCTAAGTATCTAAAATCTATTTACGTTTTAGTAATGAATCATAGAAATTTAAAATACGTTCATACTTTTCGTTTTTAGGTTATACAACAAATAAAGGAAAGTAGGGTGACTAGGCAACGAAAGTCGACGGACTATAATTTACTGGATTACAAAGTATGACATCATGGAAAAACTTTTTAATATACAAGAAGAAATGCATAGATGATCCTATAATTCGTATAATTCCGACGGAGAAATATTTTAAAATACTAACGGAATTTCATAAAGGTGTATGTGAAATGAAACGTTTTGATGTTCTATAATATTATGATACAATTTTGTACTTGCAAGGACAATAAAGAAGTTTTTATTAAATGTTTATTATTATTAAATTTATTAGGTAAGTACCATGTTTCAAGAACAAATTAAATATGAATATTTCGTATATTTAATTCCAGTGGATAATTCGTTTGAAATCCTTGTAAGAATTTTGTAACATAGGTATATTTTTTTTAAATTTGGTACAGACTAGATCAAAAAATAAGTTCGTAATATCGTATTTCGAATTATTATTACTTACATCTTTAATGGGCACCCTACATCAATGATCTGACCAAACGTCGTTGGACAAATCGACAAACGTTGACGTTTAAACGATATGCCCAGCACAACTTGAGGATTTCGTGAAATGCCACCATTTCATGAAATGACTGACGATTTCATGAAATGCTCAATTTAACGATCTGACCACGACATCTATATAGGGACTGATGAATACCGATACACGATTGGACAAAGTTCGCTCGATAGAAAAAAAATCGCAAACATACCCCTTCCATGTCTTTTAAAATGAAAATTATGTCTAAACCGAAA
Source organism: Tachystola acroxantha (assembly GCA_963506565.1). NCBI lineage: Eukaryota > Metazoa > Arthropoda > Insecta > Lepidoptera > Oecophoridae > Tachystola > Tachystola acroxantha. The sequence goes on from OY735896.1 coordinate 6,637,537, forward strand.
TAGTTATTCATACGAAATATATATATACAAATGTAGGGTATTGTATATACGAGAGCTTGTTTAAAAAAATCTGATTTTTATTGGCGTATTTTTAACTCCTGTAAGCGGAGAGGAGATGAGGAAATAACGAAAACTAAATCAAATCATTTATTTGCCAGAATACATGAAATCTCAGGATGGTAAATTGCATTGTCCAGTACAGTATTCTACTTGTATACAAGCGTGCAAAGTTTGGCAATTAAATAAGCAATTAAAATGTCAGAAGAAATAAAAATAATTAATGTAAATGTCATGTACTAAAAATGTCAGTGAGAGAAATTTAAATATTCGGTAACGGTATAGTAACAGTGATCTAATAGCCAATTGTACAATTTAGATTTAAATAATTTAAGGACATATATTATTAGAACATGATGAAAAAACTCTTGCCGTGGGCAGGACTTGAACCTGCGACCTTGTCATTCCGTGACACGCTCTTACCAACTGAGCCACCACAGGCCACGCTCACCGAAAATCTTCATCGCTTTATACATACTTAAAGGGTATGTTACGCAATTCCATCTATCGGACAATAGTATTAGTATTCCGACAACCATGTCTAACATTCGGTTAGAAACATGATTTATGATGATGCGCTCCTATTTTTACTCAGATACTACTGATACTACTACTAGAGATTACTGTCATATATTATCTTTATTTCCTCGGGTAACGCATTATATACCAGTATACACATGTTATATACATTTTTCTTTTTTCTGATTGGTTATTTGAAACACATATCTCGTCTCCTCTTCACTTTGGTGGAAACCGGACCTTGCTCTGTGTTAAACCGTAACCTTTCTTTATCTAAGCATTCTCGCGATCGCTAACGAATGCCCTGACACATGCATTATGTATATAGGCAAAGACGTCCGGTCAGTCAGTCCAGTGGCGACATGCAGTCTGCCTGTCACCGTCATACATACAATCAGTGCCGGTGTGCGAGCGTGACAACGCATACTAGTTGACCAATTAACTGATTGATAAACTTGCATTTCCAGAATTTAGGCCAACGTTCTTTGAGAGCACTAAGCTTGGATATTTTTTGGAATGTGTTTTGGGATCGATTATATTGATGGCAAAACACCAAATCTGTCTGTGTCGATGTTCCGGCATCACGCCAAAACTACTGGAAGGATTTTGATGGGAGTATCACTAGGGATAGCTCTAATATCCGGGCAGCACATAGGCTATGAGCCATTGCGGTATGTGATGTGGAACCACAGTACCAGAGAGAAAGAGCTGCCAAGAGCGACAGCGTAGTGACCCACTGCTTGACGTACAGTCATGAGTAATAACATAGAAACATCCTTAAAATTCAAATTCATGTAACAACTTTAAATCGCAAAAATAAGTATTCTAAACTGTGGCCAATAATTATGTAAACGCTAAATTGTATCAAAATAAAGTACACACCCCTTGTACAACATTTGCTTGGTGGGGTGTGTACTTTATTTTGATACAATTTAGCGTTTACATAATTATTGGCCACAGTTTAGCATACTTATTTTTGCGATTTAAAGTTGTTACATGAATTTGAATTTTAAGGATGTTTCTATGTTATTACTCATGACTGTACGACACGAGGCACGGAGGGGCGAGGATGAAAGTGTCACTAGCTCACCCATCCAGTAACAGACCTCGTCCAGCGTTGCTTATCTTGTACGATCGTTTTCAACGTGTACTCGCAACTGGACTACGAGCCCCCTGAATATAATCCTTAAATATATCTTTAACTCTTTAAATAGCCCGCCACATTGAAATATTAAGCATGTTTTATTGTTTACCACGTGTCCCGTATAGAGTTGGTCCACGTCACGTCGGCCCATGATTGCCGGTCATTAGAGAGGGTGAAAAAATTATATCGTAAATATTGTGGGCGTGGTGGGAGAAGGGTGGTAAAGGATGTTTTGTGTAATGCTGTCCAGCGACTGTTGTTACGTGATGTCTTCACACGATGTATTTGGTTCTGTGTTGTTAGAATGGTATCTAATAATAGAAACTAAGTTTAGTTAGACTATTTATTTAGTATTACATAGCTAGACAATGAAAATGATTGGAACTAGGACTCTAGGCATGTCATAGTGTCCTGGTACTGTTAGTGCAACTTCATCATCATCATCCCGTATCAGTCCACTGCTGGACGCAGGCCTCTCCCAAGGCACGACCACATGGTAATGAGACTCTAGGCATGTCATAGTGTCCTGGTACTTTTAGTACAACTTCATCATTATCATCAGCCCGTATCAGTCCACTGCTGGACGGCCTCTCCTAAGGCACGACCACATGTTAATGAGGCTCTAGGCATGTCATAGTGTCCTGGTACTTTTAGTGCAACTTCATCGTCATCATCAGCCCGTATCAGTCCACTGCTGGACGCAGGCCTCTCCCAAGGCACGACCACATGTTAATGAGACTCTAGGCATGTCATAGTGTCCTGGTACTTTTAGTGCAACTTCATCATCATCATCAGCCCGTATCAGTCCACTGCTGGACGCAGGCCTCTCCCAAGGCACGACCACATGTTAATGAGACTCTAGGCATGTCATAGTGTCCTGGTACTTTTAGTGCAACTTCATCATCATCATCAGCCCGTATCAGTCCACTGCTGGACGCAGGCCTCTCCCAAAGCACGCCACTCAACCCGTTTCTCGGCCTTTTGCATCCAGTCTCTGCCAGCCACAGACCACTTACCTCATAGACCTGTAACAGGAGGGCGCCCGTTTCTGCCCGCACATGAGCGCAAAATTGCTTCGCGACACGCGTAACCTTGAGATATCGAAACAGGTTTAATATGGCGGCCCTGCCCCCCGCTTCGTCTAATAGCGCCTATCGCTAGACATAATTTTTCGCTTGCAAATTTGTACAGATTTCATGTCTATGGGGTAAGTGGTCTGTGCTGCCAGCCATCTTGCGACGGTCATCCCTCCATCTGGTCGTTTACCCGTTTGGTGGGAGACACGAAGCCTCGAAAACACTACCCTCTTCCTTCCAGCAGTCGATAGAAATCTATCGCCACCATTGCACCGTGTCAACAGGACCCCTATGTAAACATCTCAGCACTTAGCACTCCGCGGGGTGTCAGGTTCGAGTCCCGACTCCCAGCAACCCGACACCGTAGCGACGGCGCGGGCGGGACGACTTCCGATACCGACATCCGCGATTGCGACAGGATTTTATCGACATTTATGTGCAATAGAAAGTTTAAGATGACGATGACGTCACATTACTGAAATAGTGACGTTCCAAAATCGGTGAATAAACACGTTTCGGACGTTTTCGGTATTTGTAAGAGTGTGTTCATTGACATTGTTTCTTGACAAAATATTCGGCTTATTTGTATGTACAGTCGACAGCAGATCAGGTGTCACACTTTGGACTTTGGACCGTTCTTATTGTCTGACCGTTCTTATTACATAAAAGTTGAAATCGTACTGACAGTGTTACCATTGATCTGCTGTCGACTGTACGTCAAGTATTTGACAACTACGACAAACATCCAATAGCGAATAGGAATAGCCAAGTGAAGTTGCCACCAATGCATTTTTCAAACATTTCGCGTCCTTTAGTTTTCGTCCAAGCTATCGTATTCATACCTCGAGCTTACATTCCATTCAAATTCATTTATTCATTCATAATGCATGAAACATTACAGATATTATGCCTAAATCGTCACATACATTTAATATTTAAGTTTAATATAATACATTATGGTCATTTCATTTTTATTTTTTCCATGTCCTGACCTGTCATACAATAGCTTAGCTTTGTATGGGACAAAGTAAGCCTTAATCAAGGTGTTATAATTACGAATTATCCCAAAAAAGCTTACAGATACGGATCTCAAAGGATTTCACGTGAAATCTGGCAACAGCTGCGTTTTAGCATCTTGCAACGAACTGTAATGTAACATTGTGTTGCCATTGGGAGGTGGGATTTTGGGAAGCGTTGTGCAACACTGTGAGTGAGACGGAGGGGGCCCACCATACAAGCGACTCCTCTGGAGGTAGAGAAGAGACTATGATATCTTGAATACTCTGTAACATGACATTGGTAAATGACGAACTGTCGAGTCCATTAATAAAAATAATTCAGTAGATTACTTTTAATAATATAAGGTTCCTTAAAAAGCGCGCGAAACGACATTAGCTACTTATTTGTGAAAATTCTAATTAAATAGTTTCCGTGGTATTTAGTAATTAATGATCACGTTAAGTTAATCAGGAGATGTCCGCGAACGTTTCTATTAGTTGGAGTGCTCGAAAGAAGTCGTGTTTGTGAAGTTTTGTGCTCTTATCAAGGTTTCCTTGCATAACTCTATGATTGCGTGGATCGTTGAGTTATTTCGTTTAGGGGGTTGGGAGGGTCGTGCGTAGGTTTAGGTTAGGTTATCTTCGAATATATGTATGTATTTATAAGAATTCAGACATTATATTAACGTCAGACCAGGCTGTATGCCCTAGTTGGCTTTGCCTTTCCCTCTCGGAAGAATTTACAATATTTTTTTTAAATATAAATGACAATGCCAGATTCTGCCCCACCATCAACCGCAAGTTGTACAAGATAACGAATAAACGTTAAAATGTATGGTTTAAAATAAAGTTTTGTACAAGTTGCGATTCGAAAAAAAAGCTTAATTAAGAATTCAGAAAATAGTAAGAAATCGAAGCGATTTATTCATTGTTTTTGTTATTCTTCTATAAGATTTGCGAGAGTAGTAGAAAATGATACTGATTATCATTATGCAATATGAAACCTGTAATAAGTCCCCAACAAAATGATAGGCACAGCTTAATGCTCACGTAGTTTCGTAGTTGGGGCAAAGCTCCACTGAAATGTGGTAATGTCTTTTATCAGAATGATACACAACAACGTAGATTGTATATAAATAATGTCTCCACCGAAACCTAGTATTATAACTAGTTGACCAAGTAAATGCTTGTAAGACCACTGCCCTTTGTCCGGTCACTATTATGGTTAACGACACATACATACATACATATACTGCACAAGTATGGACAACGTTATCCTAGGAATGTTGGTTTACATTAAATACGTTATAGGTTCGGAATACATTATGGACTATAGAGTAACTGAGCCACGGATCTGCGATTTTCTAACCGGGACAGTATTTTATAGGTCCCCCCTCTCTCTATCAGGCCAAGGCACGACCACATGTTAATGAGACTCTAGGCATGTCATAGTGTCCTGGTACTTTTAGTGCAACTTCATCATCATCACCAGCCCGTATCAGTCCACTGCTGGACGCAGGCCTCTCCCACACGCCCACATGATAATTCGCTTCGATTTCATACTATTTTCTGAATTCTTAATTAAGATGTGTTTTTCGAATCGCAACTTGTACAAAACTTTATTTTAAACCAATAATTTTAATAAAAAACGGAGATATTTTTACATTTATTCGTTATCTTGTTCATCATGCGGTTGATGATGGGGCGAATCTGGCATTGTAATTTTTTGGCAGTCGGCTTTATTTATTTATTGGGAGATTTACTTCACTAACAAAGCAATAAGCAGGTCAGAATTGTACCTCTGCACCAGTGTATGCCAGTGTCGAGGCGGGACTCAAACCGGTTCCCTCGCGAACAGCTGCCGGCCGGGAGCGCGGCAGGTGCGCCGGCGCAGGTAGCAACTACTCCATACTACACTACACACTGGTAGTTGCAGCTCTATGTGACCGCAATAAGGGCTCGATTAGGATCGATCGGAAATCGAATTACGTTTTTAATTACCCAGTCATTGGGTTTTCTGAAATTCCATGGTTTATGATTATTTGACAAAAATAATGTTCACACGAAGACAGAGATCAATGGGCTTCAAAAGAGTTGAGATTTTCTCAAACACTACTTGAAACTTGACCGATTTTAGTAATTCTTTTACAGTTACATAGTTTTAACATTTATCTCATCAGCCCGTATCAGTCCACTACTAGACGCAGGCCTCTCCCAAGGCACGACCACATGTTAATGAGACTCTAGGTATGTCATAGTGTCCTGGTACTTTTAGTGCAACTTCATCATCATCATCAGCCCGTATCAGTCCACTGCTGGACGCAGGCCTCTCCCAAGGCACGACCACATGTTAATGAGACTCTAGGTATGTCATAGTGTCCTGGTACTTTTAGTGCAACTTCATCATCATCATCAGCCCGTATCAGTCCACTGCTAGTCGCAGGCCTCTCCCAAGGCACGACCACATGTTAATGAGACTCTAGGCATGTCATAGTGTCCTGGTACTTTTAGTGCAATTTCGTCAACATCACCAGCCCGTAGCAGTCCACTGCTGGACGCAGGTCTCTCCCAAGGCACGACCACATGCTAATAAGACTCTAGGTATGTCATAGTGTCCTGGTACTTTTAGTGCAATTTCGTCAACATCACCAGCCCGTAGCAGTCCACTGCTGGACGCAGGCCTCTCCCAAGGCACCTTGGCCTTTTGAATCCAGTCTCAGTCCACCACCTTGCGAAGGTCATCCATCCATCTGATCGGGGGCCGTCCCACGGTACGTAAATGTGTATAAATAATACACATTCCTTAAGCACTTCCTTGATACTAATTAGGAATTCGAAAGCTCGTCCAGAAATGTGGAAAGAGCCGCTTCTCCCAGCACGCGTTCGTCGCTGCGCGGGACTCGACCCCAACACCTGTCCTACGCCGCACATCTGTCACTCTGCACCAATGAGCTGTTTTGTTTACTGTTATGTCTGACTTTCTGTTTACCTGACTGTTGAAACGAGGATGGTAATGTGTTTCAGGTTTGTGTATCTATTTTTCTCGTTGTGGTTTAGTGACCAAACCTATTTGTCAAAGTTATTCAAGCCGCCCACAGGCCTTTGACGTGGCCTAACGACTGCTGTCAAGCGACAACAACCGGGACCAACTGCTTGACGTGCGCCCCGAGGCACGGAGGGACTCAGATGAAAGTGTCACTAGCGCTCACCAGGTCCTGACCTCGCCCAGCGTTGCTTAACTTGTACGATCGCTTTCGACGTGTACTCGCAACTGCTCTGCGAGCCCCTTATGTATGTATCGTGGACCGTGGTCAGGTCGTTAGGCAGTGGCCCAGCATTATACAAAAGAGACGCACGCACGCAGCGATACCCGCTCAGCGATATATATTTTGTATGTTATGATATTTTCTTGCATATGCGCTATGCGAAACGAAAAACTAAATGATAAATGGAGAAAAATTTTCATCACGACCGGGATTCGAACCCGGGACCTCGCCATTCCGTGGCACGCTCTATTCCAACAGAGCCATCGTGATTCGTATCCAGATCGTGATTTTTTTGTTTGTTTGATTTTTGATTGATTTTTTTTTGTCCCTCAGACGAGAATATGGAGACAAAAAATCACGATCTGGATACGAATCACGATGGCTCTGTTGGAATAGAGCGTGCCACGGAATGGCGAGGTCCCGGGTTCGAATCCCGGTCGTGATTTTTTCTCCATTTATCATTTAAAATAAGACTAATATTTTGGGCTGCGGTATATGTATGTATGCCACCATTGACACTGGTTTGTACAAATGTGTAGTCCCAGATGTGTTGCCAGTGTTTGTAAACAGTGTCACATGGCACTGTGGCCATCTGACAGGTGTGCCGTGGGGGGCCGCACATGTGCCTGCTATGCGACAGCTGAGCATGCCAAGGTCACGAGGTCACGTGTATTGCATCTTATTGGCAGAGGGTTGGCCACAGCTGTTGGAGATCCGATGGAAAGAAAGAAAGAAAAATCGTTATTATTTCGGAAATTACAGTACACATATTCTTATTTTAATCGAAATTTAAATAGCATTATACTTAATTATGAGAGCTCGGTGGCTCAGTGGTTGGGTCAATGGACTTGCAATATGGAGGTCCCAGGTTCGATTCCCAGCCAGGGCATGTACCAATGAGTTATCCTCGGTTTTTTCGACGGAAAAACTTACGTACATTTACCGAGTGCTCTCAAAAACGGTGAAGGAAAACATCGTGATGAAACCTGCATGTCGTAGAAGACAAAAAATAAAATCTAAGGGATGTGAAATCCGCCAACCCGCACTGGGCCCGCGTGGTGGATTAAGGCCCGAGCTCCCTCGATGTAAGGGAAGGTCTGTGCCCGAGCAGTGGGGCAATATAAATAGACTGATGATGATGATGATACTTAATTATATTTTAAATGTCGAAAAGGACCAGCTCCCAAACTAGGATACCATATGGGTAGCCAGGCCTTTATACTTAAAGTTATGCGCACGTGGGGGGAGACGAGCTCTCGAGCGGAGACCACGAATAAACGTGGGAGATTGCAAATCGTTCGTAATCTCAACACAGGTGGTACGGCGCGATTGGGTCAGAACCCATTGGTCCCCTAATATTCGTCCCCCGGATTAAAAGTTGTAGATTCGGCCCCTATATAGGTGCCCATTGGTCCCCCGGCAGGAGACGAGGCAATATTAATTTATTTTTAAGGTACCTACTCGTCCCCTGCTCAGTCGCTTTTTGGTTCCCTGATAGACAACCAGCCATATTTTTACATAAATAGCGCTGACAATGTACACAAACAACAACTGTGTTTGTGTGAACAAAACTTTAACGAAATTAATTAAAAAATATGTATTATGAAAATTATGTTGTACCGTTGATAAATTAAATTATTAAAAACAAATAACAGTCCAGGGGACGAGTGGAAACCTCAAATATTTTAGGGGACAGGGTGCGAATTTCAGGAGACCAGTGGGTTCTGACCCGCGCGATTCTGGTGGCGAAACAGCTGAGTGGCCAATATCCCTCTGTATCGGGTTACGTCTACGCCGGTGGCCGACCACCGTGGCGTGGGACTCGTCGCGCCCGACACTCCGCCGGCGGTGGCGATACGGGGAATTGATATTGATTAGGTTGCAATTAATAATCTTATTTATTTATTTTATTCATGGACTCGACAGTTCGTCATTTGCCAATGCCATGTTACAGACTGACAATAGTAATAGTTACGTACTGTATAGTTATTAAGTAATCATTGTTTTAAAAGATGTGTTGCTGAGAGTTTTTTGCCACTTTTTCTCCTCAGCGTTGGCACCTTTTCCTTGCAAAGTGGTGTAAATGTAAATTCAAAAAATATATTGACGTGTAAAAATGTACTCAACGTGCTTACTTGCAATAAAGAAATTTGACTTTGACAGAAAATTTAATATAGTCTTCTATCTTCCTCCCGAGGAGTCGCCGTAGCTTTGTCACTCTGGACAAAGCAGCTCGACACTCACGTTCACTCCCGACCTCGGAACGGGACTCTTGATAAAAGCTTGAAACTTCAGATCTTGCTACAATTATCCAATAAATTTACCATACTGTCATTCGCGAATTTTTTTTGATTTAACATTGATATTACACACAAGATAAATAATTTTTATTTATTATCATTCCTTATAAATACTTACCTAACTCTCCACTATGCTACACATTTATCACACTTCCTAATGACGTAAAGTTAGGAACAACTTCCGAACACAAGATAATGAATACGCTCCTTAAGTCGAGTTTAAGATCTACCCCCATGCGTGAATACTAGGGCCCACTAAGGCTTCATCATAATTTGACACTAAATTGAATCACTGACCAATTACTGAGTCATTGGGGGTAGTGTTACTAGAATCCTGTGCAATTAGGGAGAAATTATGTATTTATAAATTCACGCCTGATTCCCGTAGGGATATGCAGAGACGATGGTCTTCCATCTGCTGCGGTCCTGGTACAGTCGAAGACAGAGATAAGTATACAGGGGGCCTCAATAAGGTTGAGATTTTCTCCGAATTAAATCTTTCTTTTACAGTACTTACATAGTTTTAACTTTTATATATGAAAGAGTGAAAGAATTATTGCAATAGGTCAAGTAGTTTTGGAGGAAATCTCAACCTTAAAAACTCTCCTGTACACCTTTCTCTGTGCTCCACCGTACACTTCTTGGCGGTTCCTCCACATTCATCAGTCTCTTCAAGCACGCTCGTCGGTTTTTAGTAGAATATAATATAATAGAATAGAAAACATTTATTTGACACACACACAGAGCACAGTACATAAGAGATACATAGAATAAAAATTACAAAGAAAAGAGATATATAGGTGGTGTGGTGTCGCTCAGGTCTCCAGCTCAGCATGTGCTGCAGTGATTGGACATTACTGCAGCGCTGGTTTTCAGTGGAGCCGCTGATGCAATGACGTACGGACACTGACGAAGATACGAATACATATGAGAATGCTATATAATAATATAAGTACATAATATCAATACATGTTAATAGAAGCTATTACAGACAAAAGGAGACAGTCGGTGTATGTCAATAAGTTAGGCATGAATACAATATGAAACCATGAACCGCATTGGGCCCTTTTGAAAGGGATAGAATCACGATTTAAAGGAAGTAAGGTTTAACTAGGTTTATGAATAACAGCATGTATATGTAGGTATATGGATTAAACCTCGGTTTCAACCAAACATGTAAGTTTAATTCGTATACTCATAATAATACTAGCTGTACCCCGCAACTTCGTTTTGCGTAGAGGAGGAGGATGGAGGAGATCAGGAGACACATCTTCCTCTCTGGATCCTTGTTTCCACATCACATACCGCCATGGCTTATAGCCTATGAGCTGTCCGGATATTTCAGCTATCTCCTAGTGAAACTCACATCAAAATCCCTTCACTAGTTATGGCGTGATACTTGCACAAAGTCACAGACAAAAATTCTAAAAATTAGTGTTTTGGCATCAGTATCGATTCTAAAACACATTACAATTATTCTTTTCAAAAAATATCCAATGTACAGACACAACTTTTTTACAGTCTTATTATATGTATAGATAATAAAAGTTGTAAGTAGTTGACAAATTTTCTCTATTCGTACGGACAACAGCAGATCAATGGTAACACTTGCAGTACGATATTAAATCTTACGACGCAGATAATAAGAACGGTCCAAAGTGTTACGCTTGATCTGTAGTTAGCAAACTTTTGCAAACGTCTACCTGAGTATCGCAAAAATGGCAATGTTAAACCGAAACACACTTTGTACAGTCGACAAGACGTCGAAGGACATTTTGCTACGTATTACCGTAGCTTTAAGGCAATTTGCAATGGTTTTGTGTAGCTTGATACACTGTACTGTAAAAACGTTATAATGCATCATTTATTATACAATAGTTTAAAAAAATGGGTCGAACTTGTATTCTGTCGTTTCTGAGCTTTTGAATTTTAAGGGATGGGGGCGAGTTTTGTTTATTATCTCGTGCTATGACGGTAATAATACCTGTTAAATTAAAAATTTAACAAATTAATTTAATAAAAAACGACTGCCAAAAATTTAAGCCTCTTTGATTCAATTTTTATATCCTACGTCACTCCTACAATCTAGACGAATCTACCGACACCTCACATGTTACAATCCATCAAGCCGTTTAGGCTGCGGGGCGGGACTAAGAATTAGACATACATACTCACATACATACATAGATACAGTCGAAGACAGAGATAAGTATACAGGGGGCCTCAATAAGGTTGAGATTTATCAAAAACTACTGGACCGAATTTAATACTTATTTTACAGTTACATAGTTTTAACTTTTATCTATCACACAGTGAAGGATTTTTTGCAATAGGTCAAGCAGTTTTTTGAGAATAGAATAGAATAACATTTATTGTTATTATATTCTATGTTGTATTATTATTTATACTTAATAAGTATGGGAATAAAAACAGTCTTAATAAACTACAATGACATTTCACAAACATATAACTTTGGCAAAAGGTTTAGGCTTCAGCTGATGCTGACACAGAGTGCGTCAGCGCTGGTTCTCAGCCCACACATTTGCTCCAAATTGGTTAGAATATCTCAACCTTAAAAACTCTCCTGTACTCTTTATGTATACAAGTGTGTACACTTGAAAAAACATAACCCTCCTTCTTGCCCAGTCGGGTAACAAGTAAGATCTCGAGGCTATCTTTTCTACGATAAATATTATTTCCATTGTATTTCAACATTTGACCCCATGGTGTTACTATTTCCATTGTCATATTAAATTCTTTAGAAATTTCAAATTTCGCATTGCAACTAATATTTCGATGTGTCAAAAATTTTGACACATTCCCAGACCCCTCAGAAAGCTACCTGCTTTCTCTTTGTCCGGAATTCGATTCCGCGCTCGGACAATTTTCTAAAGGGTTCCTTTCCCATAGGATGCAAGGTGTTTCTTGTACGGACAACAGCATATCAATGGTAACACTTGCAGTACGATTTCAACTCTTACGGCGCAGATAATAAGAACGCTCCAAAGTGTTACGCTTGATGTGCTTAGATGTGTATAAACTCAATCTAATGCGGTTTAGGCATGAAGCAATGAACGCATTATGAAGGAAGCCATATTTACGCAGACACCCCTCTTGCATGTAAATCTTTCGCGTCAAAATCAAATCTCTTTATTGCAAGTAAGCACGTTGTGCTTTTACTAGGGATAGATCCAATATCTGGGCAGCACATAGGCTATGAGCCATTGCGGTATGTACCAAAGAGCAAAAGCTGCTTCTCAGTACATTGGCAGTACTTCGTGGGGGTCAGTAGTAACCAGTAAGTTCTACCCATATGTGCTGTTTATTCATAAACCTAGTTAAACCTACTTCCCTTAAATCGTGTTGCTATCCCTTTCACAATTCGTTAAAAAGGTTAAAATAGAAAGGGACAGGGGGCCGTAAACGGTGACGTACTATAAACTATGAGCAAGCATAACAAATCCCTACCACTCATTTGTTTTTCAGTTGTTTGAATTTTCTATAAAACTCTAACACATAAAAGCAGATTCTCTTGACTAAAAAGCGAATTTTGATTAAAAGGCGAATCAGTGTTCAATAAAAAATTGAAAATATTACTAATTGATAGGTGTTTTTACAATCTGCAAGAGTTTTTCGAACATGATTTTGCAAATTAATTTATATGTTGACAATTTTAATTTTTTATTTTAATGGATAAGAATTACTTCTTAATTATTATATTTGACTGACTGACTGACAAATTTGAATTTTTTAATGTGTAAGTATCTAGTGTTGCGGTGCCCTTACAGGGTTCATGTGAGCACTTCCTGTACTATCTAACAACCATGTTACCACATAAAGCAATGAATAAATGAATGATTGAATGAATGACTTCTATGAGAGTGAAGTGACAACAAGGACGGAGACCTATCCCCGTATAACATTTTAGGCTCTCTCCATAGAGCGCGGCGTTTTTTCTTTCATGGGTTTAGGATCTTCGGTTTTTTTCGTTATTTCTAAATTATTTATTGTTTGCGTTCGGGTTTTGCGGTTTAATATTTCGGGTGGTCGGCGTCTTTGATGGTCACCATCTGTTCGGAATAGTAGAATCTGAATTTTGTCTTTTTGCAAGTCATTGCGGGTATGTTTGAGGCTCCCGGAATACTTTTCCCTGTCTTCGTGTGTACTAACTACATAAGTCTTATTATAATAATTAAAACTGAATCATCCATTAAAGAACCTAATATAATATTATTAACATTTGATTTATTGACTATATTTTTGTTTACCATTAGAAATAACACGAGAAACGAAACGTAATCCGAACATATTTTCTTCAGTCCTATTATTAGCAGAACGGTATAAGTGCAATATTAGTGAAACCAGTGATGCGTCCAACGGCCAAGTGTAAAAAGTTCAAATTTAAATAAATCGACAATGATTTAACCGTAAAAATTTCAAGATGGCGCTGCGACATGACACGAGTATGGATTCGAACTTTTTGACAGCGGACCCGCCGCCGATGACCGAAATCGATTACCAACCAAAAGCGGATCTCGCAACAGAATACTTCAATACATTCAATCAAATCTGTGAAAATTACCGTCCTGACGATGAACGGCACACGTCGGAAATAATCCTACGTCAGGGCTATCGTCCTGACGATGGACGTCATACATCAGAAGTGAATATCCGTCAGACTTACCGTCCTGACGACGGACGGCACACGTCAGACGTGAATCTCCGTCAGACTTATCGTCCGGACGATGGACGGCATACGTCAGACGTGAATCTCCGTCAGACTTCGGACTCTCTTCGGTTAACTTCGGAGATTCTCGACGGAGTGCGTTCCGAATATGTGAGCACGGATTTTACTGATAGGAACTATGTGCCCAGTGAGTTTAGTGAGAAGTTTTTGAGTAAGGAGGAAAGTGTGTTCACGTTTGGTCAGCCTGATGCGTCGGCGCTGCTGAGGCACAGGGCGAGGAGAAGATACAACGAGGAGCATGGCATCCCGGGACCGGTGACCAGTCAGGAGAGTGGGGTGAGTTGGAATAGTTATTTTAGCTAATAGGGTATCTTTTGATATGTTCTTGCATATGCGCTATGCGAAGCGAAAATCGCCATAGATCGCTTATAAGACAGATTTCTTTAAGATCTTTAAGAAGATATGGAGACAAAATTCACGATCTGGGTACGAAATCACGGTGGCTCTGTTGGAATAGAGCGTGCCACGGAATGGCGAGGTCCCGGGGTTGAATCCCGGTCGTGCTGAAAATTTTTCTCCATTTATCAATAGGGTATTTGACTCCTTTCACTGCATCAATCAACTCTCATATTCCTGCTGAAGAGAACTGTGAAATTAGTTTCTCGATATCCTGCGCCTTTTTGTGGACTCGCCAAATATGATTCTAACTACTAGAAAGCATTGAAAAAGTGTTACAAACAAAAATACAATGTATTACTTGGCTGTATGCGTTAGACTCCCTTTGCCTACTACGTCAGAGCCACAGTACTTCCGGAATACCTAATTTTACAGAAAACATAATTTTTTTTGGAATTAATCTACGAAAGAATTCTGAAAAAAATTCAACGTAGGTATTCAGAGAAGACAGAATCTTGAAATGGTATTTTTTGTTTTATGATGGTAATAATTTGTAGACCTTGTCAATTCGCTAATGTGAAGAAAAATCGAATTTACAGTCTCGGTTTTGTAATAAGGGGTTCAAAGTGACAGTTGTAAGAAAAAAAAACAAGCTTTTTAAGTTGATAATAGATGGCGTTGCACCGAAGTGCGATATCATCGTAAAAAAACCACAGCATTAAAAAAATTAATTCAATGTCAGCTGAATAATTTATTATTAATGGTTTGTTTGTGTAATTTAAACAATACAGTACAAATTAATACTAGGTATGAAATACGACAAGCCCATGTTACAAGCAATGATATAAACGGATATCACTCACTTATATTGTTGAAGTCGGCAATTAGACCGACAGTTTCGCCGACTTCAACAATATAAGTAAGTGATATCCGTTTATATATAATACCCATCATAAAAGAAAATACGGAGAACATTGATCTCCTATAAACAACTAGATACACAAAGGTCTTAACTAAAGCAATTTAAAAAACGTCCAAAAAATATCCAATAAAGCAAATGAGGGTCCTTCGTCCGTTTGGACCTTCTTTGCGCTCGGACATTTTTAGAAGGCAGACTGTGTATCTAGTTGTTTATAGGAGATCAATGTTGGAGACGCAATAAAGAATGCACGTCTGAATGCACTAATAGGTTAAAGTACATAAATATTATTTATATCCATTATTAGTACGATGCGGCGGCTGTGTATTAATAGCGACAGTATTTATGTGTCGGTGTAATTGACGGAGATATTGTGGGATGCGTGGGAGTGGGCGAGGAGACGCGTGCTATGTGCGCGTGAGAGGGTTTGAATAGAAATAAAGGGAAATGCTATTTTACCTTGGTCGAATAATCATCGTTTACATATACAGGGTGTAACGTAAAGGGTATATGAAGCCGAAGGGAGGGTGTTCAGTATCGATAACTGAACAACTTATGTTCTACGACTTTTCGAATAAAAAAAAAAAAAATAATGTCTCATACAAATCGATCAGCTGGCCGGGACGAAATGTATGAAAAGTCGAAAAATAAATTCGCGAAAATGGAAAAGTCGTGGAACAAAAGTTGTTCAGTTATCGATACTAAACACCCTCCCTTCGGCTTCATATACCCTTTACGTTACAGCCTGTATAGACTTCTCGTCTTCAATATCACAATGCCTGAAAACAAAGGTCTTCAACCAGTCCTGCCAGTGATGACCTACGGAGCCGAAACGTGGACATTGACGGTGAGACTGGCACATAAGTTCAAAGTCAGCGAGCTATGGAAAGAGCTATGCTTGCCATTTCTCTGTTAGAATAAGAAACGAGTATATCCGCCAGAAGACAAAAGTGGTTGACATTGCTCATAGAATCAGTGAACTGAAGAGTCAGTGGGCTGGTCACTGTCGTAGAACCGATAACCGATGGGGAGACGAGTTCTCGAATGGAGGCCACGAACGGGTAAACGTTGTGCGGGACGCTCCCCGACCAGATGGAGGGATGACCTTCGCAAGATGGCTGCCAGGGACTGGATGCAGAATGCCTTTCTTTATAATATAATAAAGAGTCGAGCAAGCTCTGTAGTGGGACAACCTGTTCTATCAGCTAATGTTTCTACTATTTTTGAATCTTATATTTCCAATATACGTATTTTATTCATCTTTAAATATATTTCCGTTGGAACATGGCAAAAACTAAAACACACGAATAAAAGTTTAAATGATCAAATAATGTAAAAGCATAAGTTAATTTTACATACTTTCTACAGAATATCGTATGTGTTTAGTAATAATTTAGTATGAATCTCACATAAATAACGCCCAATGGCCGTGGAACGAGTTTCAAAATCAAAATCTTCAAGTCTCATATCCGTTAGAATAAAAAATCAATAACAAATCCCGTTGTATGTTGTTTGGTGCAAGTGATACGCGGGCAGCGAGGAGTTTCTCCTTGATGGTGGCACTTCACTTGGCTTGTGTTTGTCGTATTTGTCAAATACTTGACGTACATACAAAGTAAATTATGTATATTGATGATTATTTCTTCTGACTATTATACTTTTTGATTTTATATACTTATATTGAACTTATACATTGTAAACGTATAGATTTTAAACTTATGCATTATGACATTTATATAAAACGTAAGTTATGCATATTGATGATTATCTCTTCTGACTATTATACTTTTTGATTTTATATATATTGAACATATACATTGTAAACGTATAGATTTTAAACTTATGCATTATGATATGTACCCAAATAAGACGAATATTTCGTCAAGCATACCAACCACACATGGCAATTATGACAAATACGCAAATACGAATAGCCGAGTGAAGTGCCAAATGAATTTTTACACTTGTTCTCCTCGGCGTTGGCACCTAATCCTTGCAAAGTGGTGTAAATTCATTGATGTGCTGTCGAGTGTGCTACCAGTGTAGAAGTAAGAGAGCTACGCCAACAAACTGCATTGCAGTGCGGCGACAGATGTAACGTTGCAATTTTGTTAAAAATTAAAAATAAAATGTAAATTTAAAAAAAAATGTTACTGTCTCGCTTCCGTCTATAATTTGGACCGCACCAATTCCACTTCCCGAGCTCTGAAGCAGGAAATGAGTGCGCCTTAGATGCGTCACTAAACGTACAGTCGACAGCACGTACAGAGATATAATGGGCACTTTAAACGGTGGAAATACGGCTTAAATTGCAACGGTTTGAGTATATTGTGCTTTTACGCTGTTACCATAATGGTAGGACATAATAGTTGGAGAGAAATAAAAAAAGGTTCGGTTTTCAAAATTAGCTAAAAGTTTGGTAGTATTTTCTGATTATTAATAAGCCGGCGTCTACTGCTGGGCGCATGTTAATGAGACTCTAGGCATGTCACAGTGTCCTGGTACTTTTACTGCAACTTCATCATCATCATCAGCCCGTATCAGTCCACTGCTGGACGCAGGCCTCTCCCAAGGCACGACCACATGTTAATGAGACTCTAGGTATGTCATAGTGTCCTGGTACTTTTACTGCAACTTCATCATCATCATCAGCCCGTATCAGTCCACTGCTGGACGCAGGCCTCTCCCAAGGCACGACCACATGTTAATGAGACTCTAGGCATGTCATAGTGTCCTGGTATTTTTAGTGCAACTTCATCATCATCATCAGCCCGTATCAGTCCACTGCTGCACGCAGGCCTCTCCCAAGGCACGACCACATGCTAATGAGACTCTAGGTATGTCATAGTGTCCTGGTACTTTTAGTGCAACTTCATAATCATCATCAGCCCGTATCAGTCCACTGCTGGACGCAGGCCTCTCCCAAGGCACGACCACATGCTAATGAGACTCTAGGTATGTCATAGTGTCCTGGTACTTTTAGTGCAACTTCATCATCATCATCAGCCCGTATCAGTCCACTGCTGGACGCAGGCCTCTCCCAATGCGCGCCACTCAACCCTACTCTCGGCCTTTTGCATCCGTTCCCTGCCAGCCACCTTGCACTAATCATCCCTCCATCTGGTCCCACGCTACGTTTACCCGTTCGTGGCCTCCATTCGAGAACTCGTCTCCCCCATCGGTTATCGGTTCTACGACAGATGAGACCAGCCCACTGACACTTCAGTTTGCTGATTCTATGAGCAATGTCAACCACTTTTATCTTCTGGCGGATATACTCGTTTCTTATTCTATCTAACAGACAAATGCCAAGCATAGCTCTTTCCATAGCTCGCTGACTTTCAACTTGTGTGCCAGTCTCACCGTCAATATCCAAGTTCCGGCTCCGTAGGTCATCACTGGCAGGACGCACTGGTTGAAGACACTTCAGTTTGCTGCTTCTATGAGCAATGTCAACCACGTTCATTCGATTCGAACATGCAAATTGCAAAGTATCAAGAACAGGCATTTTTATTGCGATCTTATTGCAAATTCTTTGTCTACAAATGGTATTGTAAAATGTATCAAAGATACTTGTTTGTATGTAAAACGGATTAAGTTAAGTTAGGACGACATTTTTTTCTCCATACGTTTAAGTGCAGAGCCATAGTTAGCGAACAATGGAGCGTAGCAGTGTACAGATAACACCTTGAGTGAGTACACTTGCGGACAATGGCATTGGTACAGTCGAAGACAGAGATACAGGGGGCCTCAATAAGGTTGAGATTTTCTCAAAAACTACTGGACCGAATTTAATAATTCTTTTACAGTACATAGTTTTAACTTTTATCTATCTAACAGTGAAAGAATTATTGCAATGGGTCGAGTAGTTTTTGAGAGAATCTCAACCTTAAAAACTCTCCTTTCTCTGTGTTCCACCGTACTGTCGAAAAATTTAGATAAATTACAGGGAGCTCAATAAGGTTGAGATTTTTACAATCAAAGTAATCGAGTAGTTTTGGAGTTAATCCCGAGCTTGATAAGGTCCTGTCTCGCGAGTGTACAATGCGTTGCAATCAGGCGAGCTTTCGCCGTGTCGCAAGCGGCCGCGACCGATATGGTGGCCGACAGTGTACCGGCACGTATGGTCGAGATAGTATTACTGAGGCCACAATAGTGCGGATTGTGGGATGAGGAAGAAAGATCGATTAAAGAATAGTGTACTTGAAAGAAAAGAAAGAAAGAAAGAAAATGCATTTATTTGACGCCACAATAAAATAGTAACATACAGCATACAGTGAATAACTAAACGAAACACAAAAACACTAATACAATAAACACTTAGAGACAGTATATGGTGCGGCATGTAACGTCAAAAAAGACCAGCTCAGCATGTAAGTATTGAAATTAAAGGTGTCTAACCCAACTTCAAAATCTGCTGCGATACTTTATAATGTATTTAATAATAAATAGGAACAATGTTAGTAATAAGGCACGATGGGATTGACATCGTCAATTGTGACAAAAATCCCTAAGCTTATAATAAATAAAGAAAAAAATAGGTGTCTTGGTTTAAAAATAAACCCGTCCAAGTGCGAGTCTGCCTCGCGCCCCGAGGCTTCCGCGCAACGCAACTTAACCCCGTCACTTTGCTCTAACGAAAAGATACAACTAGATTTAGAGACCAACTTATCTTTGCCATTATCAAAATATTATGTCCATACATCGACATACTACTGATTAGTTGATCATCTGCAAATATAAGTTTTTAATAACAAACAAAAATATTTTTTGGGATGTAATTTCAAATTTACAGTTTTTAGATTTTTTCCTTTACTTGTTTATTTATGATTTATTTATTTAAAAGTTACACCTAACAGTTAAGTTACCTTGTGCTATAAGACCTAGCTTATTACCTAATTTCATGATTCTAGGTCAACCGGGAGTACCCTATAGGTATAATTTTTTTGGGTTTTCATACAAATTTGCGCCAAAATTCGACATAAACGTCCATATCTTTTGATTGTGTTGACGTAGAAGGTTGATTTTTTTGACGTTTGCATGAGATTTCAGACCTGAGTATTTGGTATTAATTTCAACTTGATCCGTCCTCGGGTTTCTGAGATATAGGTCTTGACAGACAGACAGATTTCTTGCAATCAACTTTATACTGCTATAATATTCAAAGTAAAAATACTAAGTAATCATGAATATTATATTACGGTTGGTTAAATTAGATAGTGGGTCAATTGATATTGTATTGATGAATTATGTACACATATTAATGTGGTGTTTCCTGTGTCGATTTGGGGTGGGTAAGGACGGCTTGTTTCGTCTTATTATTATGTAGGAAAATATTTTGTATAATGCAAAGTTAAAAGGCTGAAACGCAATAAAAATTTTATTTCCCAAACGCGATGCGTTGAACACCTTGGGGTTTTAGTGGGTATAGGACCGTATTATGGCGGGAGTCCCACATACTCACCGCGCCCCTCCTCATTGGCGCGGTGAGACGCGAAAAGCATTTCCCCAAGTAAAAAAAAAAAGGGTGTCACGTAAAGGGTATATGAAGCCGAAGGGAGGGTGTTCAGTATCGGTAACTGAACAACTTTTGTTTTACGACTTTTCGATTTTCGCGAATTTATTTTTTGACTTTTCATACATTTCGTACCGGTCAGCCGATTGATTTGTATGAGATAATAATTTATTTTTATTTTTTATTCGAAAAGTCGTAGAACAAAAGTTGTTCAGTTACCGATACTGAACACCCTCCCTTCGGCTTCATATACCCTTTACGTTACACCCTGTATATTAACCTTTTTTAACTAAGTGTGAAAGGGATAGCACCTAATTAAACCTCTGTTCCCTTAAATTGTATTGTAAATAACAGCATAAGTATTTAAACTCGATTAGCTTAGAGTAATTATATTGCACCAGATGTAATCAGCAATGGCTATAATTGTAGGCCTTTCACAACAATGTCTAGGCTCAAATGAGGCCCATTGTCTAGATTTCTAGACAGTCTCAGAGTTGTTTTATGGAAACCTGCATTCACTCGCTGCGATTTAATTTTAAGTTAAGACTTGTACAATTTGTTATAATAAGGAAACTCTTATCTCGTTATGAAAGCTCTGAAATATAATAGTATCATTAATTAATGTCAAGTCTTTTATTTATCTGATTGTGCTGAAGGTATTTCTACGGCGTTGGCAACTCTTCTCTGTAGTCATGTAACAGAATCAATGGTAACACTTAATTGCCTATATTACGAATTGTTTGAAAAGACATTGCCACATTTCAATGGAGCTTTGCCCCACCTACAAAACTACGTGACCATTTAAGCTGTACCTATCATTTTGTTGGGGACTTATTACAGGTTTCATATTGCATAATCACAACCAGTATCATTTTCTACTGCTCTCGCAACTCCTGTAGAAGAATAACAAAAACAATGAATAAATCGCTTAGATTTCTTACTATGTTCTGAATTCTTAATTAAGCTGTTTTTTTTTCGAATCGCAACTTGTACAAAACTTTATTTTAAATAAATATTTTAATAAAAAACGGAGATATTTTTACATTTATTCGTTATCTTGTACAACTCGCGGTTGATGGTGGGGCAGAATCTGGCATTGTCATTTGAGAACATCTCAACCTTAACTCTCCTGTACACTTTTGTTGCGACCGTACGTGCTAAATATGAAACAGCCATCTGTATCTTTCCTCCTTACATTTGACTAACATTCTCCTTCTGTTTTGTTTCCAGTACGGCAGCGATGAGTTCGGCCACGACTCGCCCAGTCGGTACGCGTCGCCCAAGAGCGCGGGCGCGCCGGCGCAGTACCAGGAGCCGTACTACGCGGGCGAGTGGGGCGCGCAGTACTACCAGCCGCCCGCGCCCGCGCCGGCCCCCGCGCCGCCGTACCAACACGACCCGTATGCCACGTCGCCGGGTGAGTTACTCTCCGATAGTTCTGCTAACCTGGTACTCGAGCTTGAAACTCTAGAGATACTCATGTAGGTACCAGGCGATAGGAACTCTGTAAGAGTTTATATACTTCTTCAACCAACACGACCCGTATGCCACGTCGCCGGGTGAGTTACTCTCCGATAGTTCTGCTAACCTGGTACTCGAGCTTGAAACTCTAGAGATACTCATATAGGTACCAGGCGATAGGAACTCTGTAAGAGTTCATATACTTCTTCAACCAACACGACCCGTATGCCACGTCGCCGGGTGAGTTACTCTCCGATAGTTATGCTAACCTGGTACTCGAGCTTGAAATCTAGAGATACTCATGTAGGTACCAGGCGATAGGAACTCTGTAAGAGTTCATATACTTCTTCAACCAACACGACCCGTATGCCACGTCGCCGGGTGAGTTACTCTCCGATAGTTCTGCTAACCTGGTACTCGAGCTTGAAACTCTAGAGATACTCATATAGGTACCAGGCGATAGGAACTCTGTAAGAGTTCATATACTTCTTCAACCAACACGACCCGTATGCCACGTCGCCGGGTGAGTTACTCTCCGATAGTTATGCTAACCTGGTACTCGAGCTTGAAATCTAGAGATACTCATATAGGTACGGTGGAACACAGAGAGAGGTGTACAGGAGAGTTTTTAAGGTTGAGATTTTCTCAAAAACTACTTGATCTATTGCAATAATTCTTTCACTGTTTGATAGATAAAAGTTAAAACTATGTAACTGTGAAAGAATTATTAAATTCGGTCCAGTAGTTTTTGAGAAAATCTCAACCTTATTGAGGCCCCCTGTATACTGATCTCTGTATTCGACTGTACCAGGCGATAGGAACTCTGTAAGAGTTCATATACTTCTTCAACCAACACGACCTGTATGCCACGTCGCCGGGTGAGTTAGTCTTGGCAAGTTCTGCTTGCCTGGTACTTTAAGCTTGAAGTCAGTGTGGTCCATGGGAAATTGCCAGACCAGAGTAAAGCGTAGGAACTCTTATAGGGTTATTATCGCCTTAGATATTTGTCAACTGTACTATTACCAGCACGACCCGTATGCCACGTCGCCGGGTGCGTTACTCTCCGATAGTTCTGCTAACCTGGTACTCGAGCTTGGAACTCTAGAGATACTCACTCATATAGGTACCAGGCGATAAGAACTCTGTAGGAGTTAACATACTTCTACACTCTGGTTTGGTGATGTTCCATGGACACTGGCTTCTAGCTCGAAATCTTTGTCAACTGTACCATTACTAACATAACTGCTACGTCGCCGGGTAAGTAACTCTTCGGTAGTTCTGCTAGCCTGGTACTTTAGGCGTGACATCTCTCATATTACGCTGGCACTATGAATACCACTGGCAGTACCAGGAGCCGTACTATGCGGGCGAGTGGGGCGTGCAGTACTACCAGCCGCCCGCGCCGCCATACCAACACGGCTCGTATGCCAAATCGCCAGGTGAGTAACTCTTAGGTAGTTCTACTATCCTGGTACAGTCGAAGACAGAGATAAGTGTACAGGGGACCTCAATAAGGTTAAGATTTTCTCAAAAACTACTGGACTGATTGTAATAATTCTTTTACAGTACATAGTTTTAACTTTTATCTAGCTAACAGTGAAAGAATTATTGCAATAGGTCAAGTAGTTTTTTGAGAAAAACTCAACCTTAAAAACTCCACCTTTCTCTGTATTTTAGGTTTGAATGAACCTAGATGGGTAATCTGTATTGACATTTTCATCTGTGCTTCTCCGGGATTCGGTAAGAACATAATTCGGTCTTGGTTGTTGTCGTTCGGTAACAGTCGTGATGCCATGACGTCAGAGGCTTACATGCCGTCTGAGCTTGACATTTAGTTTGATAACTAAATCACACGAAGAAGAAGATCTTATAATCTATTTTATTCTACAATCCCATGTTGTGTTCGTTGCAGGCCTAGCGGGCGCGCCGGGGGGCGAGGCGGCGGGCGGCGGCGCGGAGCTGCCCCTGCCCCCGATGTCGTCGTTCAGAGCCGCCGCCCCTCATCATTCCCCCACAGAGCCCATGCTCGTCTCCAAGCCGCCGCTACAGCCGGTAAGAAAGCAACGACATTCGTCTAGCAACCCTTTCCTTCCCAGGTTCTCCAAAATTTCAATTACTGCGATCATTTTAGATGTCTTGCTAACTCCAGCCGTATCCTGGGCGCCAACGGTATCTAGGACGCCCCAGCTGTTCATTAGGTCAGCCTAACTGTTCGATTAGGACCTCCAACTGGTCCTTAGGACAGCAAGGACATTCGTCTATTAACCCTCTATCTCTGTTGTCTGACATTTGTAACCGCAATTACCACGACCTGTATACAAAATGTCCAGCTTCTCTCCAACCGTAACCTGGATACTAACGGTACCTAGTACGACCCAGCTGTTCCTTAGGACGCCCCAGCTGTTCCTTAGGACGCCCCAGCTGTTCGTTAGGACGCCGTAACTGTTCAATGGACGCTCTAGCTGTACCTAGGACGTCCGAGCTGTATTTAGGACGCCCCAACTGTTCCTAGGACGGTCTAGCTGTACCTAGTACACAGAAGCAGGGTTATATGGGATTTTTAAAGCATCTACTGTGGGTCACCGTAGCAATTCTTCGCCCGACATTATGCGCCGATGTGCGTGTTTGATATCCTAGTAACCGTAAAGAGATGAGCTGATGTCTGATGTCCTAGTAACTACAAGGTAGGCAGACAATGGATGCAAAAGACCGAGATTCCGTGCCTTGGGAGAGGCCTGCGTCCAGCAGTGGACTGATACGGGCTGATGATGATGAAGTTGCACTAAAAGTACCAGGACACTATGACATAGCTAGAGTCTCATTAACATGTGGTCTTGCCTTGGAAGAGGCCTGCGTCCAGCAGTGGACTGATACGGGCTGATGATGATGATGAAGTTGCACTAAAAGTACCAGGACACTATGACATGCCTAGAGTCTCATTAACACGTGGTCGTGCCTTGGGAGAGGCCTGCGTCCAGCAGTGGACTGATACGGGCATCAGATGATGATGAAGTTGCACTAAAAGTACCAGGACACTATGACATGCCTAGATTCTCATTAACATGTGGTCGTGCCTTGGGAGAGGCCTGCGTCCAGCAGTGGACTGATACGGGCTGATGATGATGATGAAGTTGCACAAAAAGTACCAGGACACTATGACATGCCTAGAGTCTCATTAACATGTGGTCGTGCCTTGGGAGAGGCCTGCGTCCAGCAGTGGACTGATACGGGCTGATGAAGATGATGAAGTTGCACTAAAAGTACCAGGACACTATGACATACCTAGAGTCTCATTAACATGTGGTCATGTTGGGGGAGGTCTGCGTCCAGCAAGTGGACTGATAGCTGCATAATAACTTAGATATCCTAGTACCGCAACCCGCTCCCTCCTTCCAGATGTACGGCGGCAGTGCCAGCACCCCCGCCGTGGTGGGCGAGGCCGGCAGCCTGTCCTCCTACGGCTCGTCTCCCTCCACGCCGGTGCACTCGCCCCCGCCGCTGCACGCGCGCCTCTACCCGCCGCTCAAGCACTCGCCGGCGCACGCGCAACACATACAACATCATAATGGACAGGTGAGAGATCTTAATAATTTATTAAAATGACGGAATTTTTTTTATTGCATCAATCAACTCTCATATTCCTGCTGAAGAGAACTGTGAAATCAGTTTTTCGATATCTCAACTAGTACCGAAGATATTAAGCGGTTAAGTCACGTGGTGGGGGGATGCTCCGTCTCTTTTTAGCAAAACGGTCTTTGGTATGAAGTTTCACAGCCACAATACATCATCCACAGACCACTTACCCCATATCCCTGTACCAGGAGTGTGCCCGTGTCTCTCCGCACATGAGCGCAAAATTGCCTAGCGACACGTGTAACCTAGACATATTATCGACATGGACGCATCTCTTTAATACCTCTGTCGCCTCGCTTCGTCTCTATGCGCTAATCGGTGACAGAATGTTACGCGCGCACATTTGTACCGATTTCATGTCTATGGGGTAAGTGGTCTGTGCTATTGGGTAAGTGGTCTGTGCATCGTGCACTGTTTCCGTCTCTTTCTAACACAACTTTTCTAAATGCCTGTAGTTACCTTAATTTTTCAACTAATTTCAAATTCTAATACCGTATTGTTTACAGCAACCCAACTGGGTGTCAACCGGTGTATCGTCCCCCCCTACGGCGTCTACGCCGCACGCGCCGCTGCCGGCCGCGGCCGTGCTCGCTAACGGACACCACCAGCACGTCGCCGTCTACCCACCGGTCATGGTGAGTTGACTACCTTGTGCTGTAACCGGCCGGTAAGGTAGGGACGAGTTTGCTTGGAAAATACTTAACCTGTACGATCGTTCATAACGTATACTGGCAATGTTAGAATAGATTAACAGCCTTACTTATAATCGATGATTAAAATTAATACCTTGTTTAACAATAGTTAAAAAAAAATGTTCACTTATAAACACTATTTAAAGTTAATCTACTCCTGAAGAACCGAATAAGTAGCTGTCAGTTTAAACAACGTCGTATGCCTAATTAACAAAATGGCGGACCGAATTCGGAACAGCTGATTCCATTTGATACTGATGATTACTTTTTTAAGGACTTTGGAGTAGGCATTACCCCAATTTAGACCACATTTTCGTTCTTTTTTTGAATTCATTCTTCAGCAGTGTTACCGTACTTAAATATTTTTTGTTGTTTAAAATGACGATTAGCTAATCACTGCTTAAATAACGTTTATAAGTAAAAAAAGGTTAATCACTTATTAAGAGTTTAAATAATGATTAGTTAATATGTCGCTCAGTGCTTGATTAGTGTTTTTTTTATAAGTAAGAGGGTAAATGTTTATTTGACAGTCAAACAGCACACTTATACATACACGAATACCCAAATCAAGTGTATAACTTAAAACTAAAATATCCGTTAAACCTTCGTTAGTCAAATAACCCGCCCCTTGTCATACCCGGTGCAAAGGTGCCCATAACGCTCGCGCTGTATAGCTATGGCTAACCTTTGCACCAGGTAGGACCCGGTGCGAGAGTCACAGCCCCTTTCTTTAAGGCGACAGCCAATGTCTGCGACAAATTGTATGGCTTCCGCCCCCCAGCAACCCACCGTTTTTTTAATCAAGTGTCTTATTTTGTAAACAAGTATGATCGTCTAATTACCTTTCGTGATGTAACACTGAAGGAACTGTTTGATTTGAACCTATGCTTCATTGTGAAAATAAAGTGATCCGATCTAATAGTGTGAAAATAACGATGCAATAATCACAGAACAGCTTAAAATGTTAGTAGGGTAGGGTAGTTTTTGTTTACAAAATAAAACACTTGATTTGGCCTTCGGTTTTAGTACTTGGTCCCAAACAAATTAACATTCAACTTGGTCCCAAACAATGCCCCCCTATTACCGTTCTCAAAACGATAAAATCATACCATGACATTGCGCGGCAAACAGAGACGCCGCTATACCAACGCAATAGCACCGTCCCTGTCACGCACGACGTGGTGTGAATTGAGCGTTTTGAAATCCGTTAGGTAGGTATCCCTACGGTATGTTTGTCAGTTATTAATATCATATAAATAAGTACTCGTATTAGCGGCTTATTATTCTCCAAGCAAACTTAACCTTACATTTTAGATGTGTAAATAATTAAACGATTGGCAATAGTTTTTTCTTCTAATAGTTGTTCGGCATGAATTTTATGCATGGATGTTATTGGATTTTTAAATTGTTTAATTTTTTATGGGGACATTGTAAAGTCATTTAATGGGATACTATATATTATTAATAAGGCCATTATTTTCTTGGCAATATTATTTTCAATTTTATTAAGAGGCCCGTAATGAGTTATTTAACAAAAATAACTTTGAAAGATATTTGAAATACAGAATAATACTTAAATACTTAATACAGAATAAATATTAGATGGGGTTTTCTGTATATTGTACTTAAGTATATGAATTACAAACAATAATTTGTCCACTTCGTGCTTGCCGCGCCCACGGGGTAACAGTAAGTCGGGGACGAGGAACCCCTATACACAGCCGTGCGCGTCGCGCTCGCTTGCCCTCCCACCGCCACGCAGCCCAACCCTTACCGCGCGGCAAGCCCGACGTTGACGACGTATAATCAAAGAATTCAAATATACATAATGTGACAAGAACACGCAGTTCCTACATTGATCTCCTATACACAACTAGATACACAGTCTGCCTTCTAAAAATGTCCGAGCGCAAAGAAGGTCCAAACGGATGAACGCTTTATTGGACATTATTTGAACGTTAACAATGGACCCTTATTTGGACGTTTTTTAAATTGTTTTAGTAAGACCTTTGTGTATCTAGTTGTTTATAGGAGATCAATGAGTTCCTAAGACGAATATGGAGAAAGATTTCCCTGATATAATCCAAGCCACGGTGGCTCTGTTGGACCAGAGCGTGCCACCGAATGGCGAAGTCCTTGATTCAAATTCACCCTTACCAAGAACTCTTATAGCAGGATTACTTCAATAATACTTTGTTATTTAGATACATAGATAGATAAAACATTTATTCGTTTCTGCAACTCACTACAATATATTCACAAAAGAAGGTACAAACATGGATAACAGATAGATATGCTACACTAAGGAAAGTAACATAAGTGTTTTAGGTACAGTCATGAGTAATAACATAGAAACATCCTTAAAATTCAAATTCATGTAACAACTTTAAATCGCAAAAATAAGTATGCTAAACTGTGGCCACACCCCACCAAGCAAATGTTGTACAAGGGGTGTGTACTTTATTTTGATACAATTTAGCGTTTACATAATTATTGGCCACAGTTTAGCATACTTATTTTTGCGATTTAAAGTTGTTACATGAATTTGAATTTTAAGGATGTTTCTATGTTATTACTCATGACTGTACATATTGTCTGTGTGTCGCAGTAATGAAAGGGCGCTGACTCGGCATATTGCTGCGCGCGCGCATCATTTCGTACCATGACGTCCTTAATAAGCTTACTTAAAAGTCGTCTGCTATAAGAGTTCATCACATAAAGCGATGAATGTTGGAGCCTTGATTTTCAAATCAATTAATCAAAATTCTTGAAAACTTATGTTCTTGGCACATTTTGTTTTGTTTTGTGTTTAATTTGTGTTCTTTATTGTTTTTCAATTGTGTTTTATTTAATAATCAGCGACTAGTGTGGAGCTTGTGACTTTAGATTGAGTTTGTATTAAAAATATAGATGTTTTTAGAGTTGTAGTTTAGTATTTCATACGCAGTAGTATTGAGTGGTTACTGTTAGCTGTTTATTGGTTGTATCTTCATACTTCTTCCTTTAATTCCCTTCCTATCCAAGATTTATATAAAAAAAATATTAAAACAATGTCATACAGCCATTACTGAATCATCTGTAGCTAGAATGCCCCAACTTTACCTAGGACGCTCCAGCTGTATCTGGGGCGCCCCAGCTGTACCTAGGACCGTGCAACTGTATCTAGGACGACTTAGCAGTATTTAAAACGCTCCAACTGTATTTAGGACGCCCTAGCTGTATCTAGGACGCCCCAGCTGTACTCAGGACATCTTAGCTGTATCCAGGACGCCCCAGTTGTACCTAGGACGCCCTATCTGTGCCTAGGACCGTGCAACTGTATATAGGGAGCCTTAGCTGTATTTAGGACGCCCCAGCTGTATTTATGACGTCTCAGTTGTATCTAGAACTCCCCAATTGTACTTCGGACGCCCTGGCTGAACCTAGGACCGTGCAACTGTGTCTAGGCCGCCCCAACTGTAATTAGGACACCTCAGCTGTAGTTAGGATACCCCACTGTACTTAAAACGACCCAGCTGTACCCAGGACCGTGTAAATGTATCTACGACGCCCCAGCTGTATCTACGACGCCCCAGCTATACTTAGGACACCGCACCTGTATCTAGAACGCCCCAGCTGTACTTAGGACACGGCAGCAGTATCTAGGACACCCTAGCTGTACCTAGGACGCCCCACCTGTACTTAGGATACCCTAAACGCCTTCCATCCAACGTCATCCTGTCGAGTGCCCCAACTCCCCGCGTGTAGCCCAGTCTCTTGCTCCCCACTGTCGCGGGCCGTGTGCCTGTCGTGTGCTCACCCCGCCCGCTCGCAGGGCGCGCCGGCCGACCAGCGGCAGCTCGACGAGGCCATGGTCTTCCTCAGGGAGCACTCGGACGTGGGCGTAAGTATGACTACTTAATTAGATAAAACGGGAACTGCCGTGTTAAACATTTATTATTGATGGCTCGATATTTCGACAGCATTGCAGCCATCATGGTCACGAGTAGACTGTGTTGTCGTGACCAAGTTGGCTGCAATGCTGTCGAAATATCAAGTAAGCGTTCCAATGTACGCGTAGTCATTTATATCGTAGGTCCGTATTAATAGTCTGAGCTCAAAGCCGTCAAGAGCGAATTCAACTGATACAGTCTCATGACGTGATCACCATCTCAAGTAAGCCATTTATTAATACACCAATCTTGAGGGCACATCACGTGATGTCTTTCTCAAGTCGCGATTCGCCTGCAATCAGCAAATACGTTCTCAGGTGTGAGTTTGACAGTTCTGTTGGGAACTGAGTTTTGTTTATTAATACGGCGTTACTCACGTGATACCCAATTCCTAAACGCGCACCTAAGTTACGTTTATTAATAGGATGGCGTTATCTTGAGATCGTTATCAAGATTGACTTTTGAGCTCAGAGTGAATTATTAATACGGGCCATTGATCTCCTATAAACAACTAGATACACAGTCTGCCTTCTAAAAATGTCCGAGCGCAAAGAAGGTCCAAACGGATGAATTGACTCTCATTTGCTTTATTGGACATTATTTGGACGTTAACAATGGATTATTTGGACGTTTTTTAAATTGTTTTGGTAAGACCTTTGTGTATCTAGTTGTTTATAGGAGATCAATGTACGGGCCGTAGTAATCTTTATTTACGTTGTCAAAAAGTAGATAGTTAAGGAATCATAATATAAGTTTGTTTGTTTGTTTGAGCTATGTAATGTGCAGTGTGTGAGTAGTGTGCTATTGTATGTGATATTTTAGATAACTAAAAATTATTAATTTCATTTTTATCACACTTTTCAATATTGAAAACTGTCTCCCGATGCTCCAGGTGTACCTAGGATGCTCCAGGTGTACTTAGTATGCTCCAACTGTACTTAGGACGCTACAGGTGTACCTAGTATGCTCCAGGTGTACCTAGTATGCTCCAGGTGTACTTAGGACGCTACAGGTGTACCTAGGATGCTTCAGGTGTACTTAGGACGCTCCAGCTGCACCTAGAACGTCCTAGCTGTACCTAGGCTAACCTAAACCGAAGCCCAAATCAAGTGTCTTATTTTGTAAACAAAAACTACTGACATTTTAAGCTGTTCTGTGATTATTGCATAGTTATTTTCACATTATTAGATCGGATCACTTTATTTCCACAATGATGAACAGGTTCGATCAATCAGTTCCTTCAGTGTTACATCACAACAGGTAATTAGACGATCATATTTGTTTACAAAATAACTTGATTTGGCCTTCGGTGTAGATGTACAGGCGAAGACAGAGATAAGTATACAGGGGACCTCAATAAGGTTGAGATTTTCTCAAAAACTACTGGACCGAATTTAATAATTATTTTACGGTTACATAGTTTTAACTTTTATATATCAAACAGTGAAAGAATTTTTGCAATAGGTCAAGTAATTTTTCAGAAAATCTCAATCTTAAAAACTCACCTGTACACCTTTCTCTGTGTTCCACCGTACCTAGGACACCTCCCATTTAATTTATAATTTTCTCTGTTCCAAATCGTACAAAATAAATTAACTCAGGCTTCTACACAGCCTCTCAAGTCGCCACCGCGGGGATGACGTCATGCATCCAATTCAATCCTAATGTACATGGTTGTGTAACCTTCAGGGCGCCCGAATGGAGGAGCGTTTAGACGACGCGATCAACGTGTTGCGCAACCACGCCGAGGCCTCAGAGCTGTACCCTCAGGACGTGCACCATCCACACCAGGGACCCCCAGGTGAGCATCTACATCACTCATAGTGTCCTGGTACTTTTAGTGCAACATCATCAGCCCGTATCAATCCACTGCTGGACGCAGGCCTCTCCCAAGGCACGACCACATGTTAATGAGACTCTAGGCATGTCATAGTGTCCTGGTACTTTTAGTGCAACTTCATCGTCATCATCAGCCCGTATCAGTCCACTGCTGGACGCAGGCCTCTCCCAAGGCACGACCACATGGTAATGAGACTCTAGGCATGTCATAGTGTCCTGGTACTTATAGTGCAACATCATCATCAGCCCGTATCAGTCCACTGCTGGACGCAGGCCTCTCCCACACGACCACATGTTAATGAGACTCTAGGCATGTCATAGTGTCCTGGTACTTTTAGTGCAACTTCTGCATCATCATCAGCCCGTATCAGTCCACTGCTGGACGCAGGCCTCTCCCAAGGCACGACCACATGTTAATGAGACTCTAGGTATGTCATAGTGTCCTGGTACTTTTAGTGCAACTTCATCATCATCATCAGCCCGTATCAGTCCACTGCTGGATGTAGGCCTCTCCCAAGGCACGACCACATGTTAATGAGACTCTAGGTATGTCATAGTGTCCTGGTACTTTTAGTGCAACTTCTGCATCATCATCAGCCCGTATCAGTCCACTGCTGGACGCGGGCCTCTCCCAAGGCACGACCACATGTTAATGAGGCTCTAGGCATGTCATAGTGTCCTGGTACTTTTAGTGCAACTTCATCATCATCATCAGCCCGTATCAGTCCACTGCTGGACGCAGGCCTCTCCCAAGGCACGACCACATGTCAATGAGACTCTAGGCATGTCATAGTGTCCTGGTACTTTTAGTGCAACTTCTGCATCATCATCAGCCCGTATCAGTCCACTGCTGGACGCGGGCCTCTCCCAAGGCACGACCACATGTTAATGAGGCTCTAGGCATGTCATAGTGTCCTGGTACTTTTAGTGCAACTTCATCATCATCATCAGCCCGTATCAGTCCACTGCTGGACGCAGGCCTCTCCCAAGTCCCTGCCAGCCACCTTGTGCAGGTCATCCCTCCCTCTATTTGTATAAAATGTTATAATAATTGATGTCTATTACGCCAGTGTGTCGTGTAGGCGTAGCGGGCGCGTTGCCGCCGCACCTTCACGCGGAACCCCCCGTCAAAATGGAGCGACACATCCTGCCAAATACAAGTGAGTAACAGTTTTGGTCTTATAACTAGGATAACCTACTATACTTATAGACCTCCACGAGTACTGTCAATGTACTGTGAGGTAGCTCTTCCTCTCTGGTCACGTGGTTCCACGTCACATTACTGCAATGCTGTCGAAATATCGAGACATCTATACATATAATAAGACTGTAAAAAAGTTGTGTCTGTACATTGGGTATTTTTTGAAAAGAATAATTGTAATGTGTTTTAGGATCGATACTGATGCCAAAACACTAATTTTTAGAATGTTTGTCTGTGACTTTGTGCAAGTATCACGCCATAACTACTGAAGGGATTTTGATGGGAGTTTCACTAGGAGATAGCTGAAATATCCGGTCAGCTCATAGGCTATAAAGCCATGGCGGTATGTGATGTGGAAACAAGGATCCAGAGACGAAGATCTGCCTCCTGATCTCCTCCATCCTCCTCCTCTATCGTTTGCGGGGTACAGCTAGTCAATAATAAATGTTTAACACGATAATTCCCGTTTTGGCTAAATAATGTTCCCTAGAGTATCACTTTTTAAACTTTCACGGTTTGTATACATATTAATTAGATAAGACGGGAATTACCGTGTTAAACATTTATTATTGATGTCTCGATATTTCGCCAGCATTGCAGCCCCCAGCCCCCTTACCTTGAAGTCTTATAGCAGTATTACTTCCATAATACTTTGTTACTTCGTACAATGACGACCTTAATGAGCTTACTTTAAGGTCGTCATTATACGAAGTAACAAAGTATTATGGAAGTAATACTGCTATAAGACTTCAAGGTAAGGGGGCTGGTCACGAGTAGACTGAAGGCGGTGAGTGTGGAACGTCAGAAGGGTGACACAAAACGATCTACCCTCTTTCGTGTTCGCTGACTGCGTTGAGAAAAGTTCTATCGTTTTATCTAATTAATATGTTCCCTAGAGCTCCTAAGGTTGAGTATTGAGGAAGGCTCTTGGCAGGGAAAAACACTGGATCCAAATTTCTTGAGTTCTGTGTGGACATTATGAGGTCAGTGGCTGCACTCAATAAGTGATGAATGCCATTCACTACTTACTCGACACTTGTTTGGTAACAATAGGGAAATGTGGACTGGTTTTTGATATAGGTGGTATTATTACTTCTATTAAATACAAGATCCTCGAAAGATAAACATCGAGGGAAATCTTAAGAAGCCCAATAAAAAAAAAAAAGTATTGAGGAAGTATCTGTGTCCCACAGAGAAGCGCAAAGAGCCGCCCGACTCCGGCGTGGACTCCAAGCCGTCGTCGTCGGGCTCCGGCGACGCCAAGGCCGGCTCCAAGCGCGCCAGGAGATAGTGAGTTGACATACATTGAGCAGCAATCAGACCCTTGTCACGCTTTACATCATCATCATCATTAGTCTATTTATATTGCCCCACTGCTCGGGCACAGACCTTCCCTTACATCGAGGGAGCTCGGGCCATAATCCACCACGCGGGCCCAGTGCGGGTTGGCGGATTTCACATGCCTTAGATTTTTTTTCTTCTTCTACGGCATGCAGGTTTCATCACGATGTTTTCCTTCACCGTTTTGAGAGCACTCGGTAAATGTACGTAAGTTTTTCCGTCGAAAAAACCGAGGATAACTCATTGGTACATGGCTGCCCTGGCTGGGAATCGAACCTTGGACCTCCATATTGCAAGTCCATTGACCCACCACTGAGCCACCGAGCTCTCTTGCGCTTTACATATCATATATTTATTTATAAGAAAAAAAGGAACCCTTATAGGATCACTTTGTTGTCCGTCTGTCTGTCAAGACCTATATCTCAGAAACGCGTGGACGGATCAAGTTGAAATTAATACCAAATACTCAGGTCTGCAACCTCATGCAGTCGTGACAAAATCAAACTTCTATGTCAACGCAATCAAAAGATATGGCCGTTTATATCGCATTTTCTTGCATATTTGTATGAAAATTCAACAAAACCAAAACCTATAGGGTACTTCCCGTTGATCTAGAATCATTGAATTTGGCAAGAAGCTAGGTCTTATAGCATAAGTAAAGGAATAATCCGAAAACTAAATTTGAAATAACATTTTTTTTGTGGTTATTACAAACTTATATTTGCAGATGATTAACTAATCAGGAGTAAGTCTATGTATGGACATAATATTTTGATAATGGCAAAGATAAGTTGGTCTCTAAATCTAGTTGTATCTTTTCGTTAGAGCAAAGTTACGGGGTTAAGTTGCGTTGCACGGAAGCCTCGGGGCGCGAGGCAGACTCGCACTTGGCCGTTTTTTATATATAAATGTGATATAACTCGGGTTCCGATTCCCGGACCACTTCCAATATATGTATTTCTTGTATGTGTGTCCTAAAATATTTGATTTACATATTTAATCATTTCCTACTTATGTGTCTTGATAATGAATATGCGTGTTCGTTTTACTATTATTTGTTATTGTTTCTCAATAACTTTTAATTCGATTTCAAGTGATAAAGAAATAATATAGAACTGAAATGAAACTATAAATAATAATAAAACGAATATGCCCCGTGTTATAAAGCCCTGTTTACACTGACTGAGTACTCGACAGAAACATTGAATTAGACCGAGCACTCGACTTACTCGAGCTTAGTCCGTCAACGTCGTGCTTGCCGCTTCCACGGGGTAACAGGGGTTGTCGGGGTCAAGTTACCTCTATACATAGCCGTGTGCGTCGCGCTCGCGTGGCCCTGCCAACCCCTAGACCCCATGGGAGCGGCAATTACGACGTTGACGGGCTATAGTAGTCAATTCTTTTTATAATTTATAGATCACAAGATTTTTATTCGCGTATTGTATTCAGTTATTATAGTAATAAATATACATTGTCAATAGTAAAATTACATAAATTATCGACTGTTAATACCTGAAATTAATTAAATTAAAGATTGAAATATACAAATAATGTATATCTGTGGTGTCGTCACAAAATTAATTATCAAGAAACTTATTTATCGAGTAGTAAGCCTTCATCATTTGTTTTAGTTTGTCGTATAACGGAAGCCTGTAGCTTTTTGTATCCCCCTTTTATGTTAAACTCGAGTATTTGATACCCGAATCGGACCATTGTATTTATCGAGTACTCGGCATGTGTAAACTGTCCTTGCGTGCACCGCTGTGCGCTCGCTCGGACGCCCCCATCATGAGGACCGTTGACCAGCAGTTGCTCGTCGGCCGAAGAGGACGACGGCGGCGACCCCGGCACCAAGGCCGTGCGCGAGAGGGAGCGCAGGCAGGCTAACAATGTTAGAGAGAGGTGCGCATTCGGGGAGACTCGGGGGGGCTCGGGTGGGGTCGGGTTTGCGACTGAGTGGCCGGGGCTTGCGAGTTGACTCAAGCGGAGACGAGAGGAGATGTGCTTAAGTGCTGTTACCCACCCTGCATGGAGTAGGGTTGTGTTTTTCGAGTATATGTATGTCTTATTCTTTGGCACGCTAATTGGAGATTAACCTATTAGGAGTCGTTAGATTCGTCTTGGAGTAATATAAGCTATAAATTTTTTATCAAAGCGGTGACATTTAAGAAAAAAAATACGTTATTATTCTCATACCAGCTAAATATTTTTAGTCGTTTTATTTTTAAACAAGTAGAAATTAAATAAAAATCGACTAAAATTTATTTATTTATAAAAATATTAGACAGCATTACAGTTAACACCAATGCGCTGTGTGATTCATAATAATAACTTAGTCTACTAATAGATAATAATAATATAAAATTCAGTTACATTAAAATATTACATTAAAATAGGACCACATTAACAATTATGCGTTATGCACTTGTCAATAAAACAAACAACATCTAACATATACGCATAGACACAACTTTACACATAAAAAGACCCAACACTCATCCATCTATCTCACAGAACACCAAATATTCATATAACACCATCACACTCATTACTTTGATTATATTTGTATATCCTATTTCCTACAATCCAGCCGAATCTACCGACACCTCATATGTTACAATCCATCAAGCCGTTTAGGCTGCGGGGCGGGACTAAGAATTAGATTTATTTATTTAACACTTTATTGTACACAACAGAGTATAAAACATCTTAATAATAGAAAAATTGTACAAAGGGCGCACTTATCTCTAAGAGATTTCTTCCAGCTGACCCGATAAACATGGAAAGTTTGAAACAGTGGAAGACAGGTGTACCTAAAGTATACGCTACTGAAAAATCTTATTAACACATTAAAATTAATGTTAAAATAAATAGATGAAATACGAATAAGTATATAAGTATTACTAAAATAAATACATTATACAATAATATGAATATATAAAATAATACATATGCATACAAATATATAATATACATATATATCATATTAATAATAATATAAGATATGAGTATATAAATATATACATAATTATAGCACAAAATAAATTTATAAGGTAACGGATGAGTAGACGACAGCATAGTTATGAAAGAGACAGATAATGTTCTTTAACACGGTTTTTGAAAACAGTAATGGATTGACTCTCACGGGCAGCAGGAGGAAGATTATTCCACAGGCGCACTGCATGGACAGAGAAAGAGTAATTGAAAAATTGAGTTTTGCGCGGAGTTGAAGGAAATTCTAAGAGAGTACTAATATGTGACCTGGTCGAACGATACGACGAAGAACGCACAAATACGAACTGCTCACGTAAGTATGAAGGAGAGGAAGGGTTCTTGAGAACTTTAAAGAGGAAACAAAGAATGTGCATTTCCCTCCGCGCACGTATTGGGAGCCACTTAAGTTCAGTCCGGAAGTGAGAAATTCTGTCATATTTTCGTAAGCCAAAGATAAAACGTATACAGAGATTCTGCAAACGTTCCAACTTGTTGAAAAGTTCTTCAGTGGCGTCCAACGTGCAAACATCGGCATAATCTATGATAGGAAGGAGTAAGGATTGAGCGAGAGTAATCTTAGTCTTCAAGGGCAAAAAGTTTTGGAGACGCTTCAGGGAATGGAAAGAGAAATGAACTTTCTTGCTGATCTGGTTGACATAAGGCCCCCAGGACAAATTCTTATCGAGCACAACACCCAAGTTTTTAGCAGATGCACTGATCGGAATAATGACCCCGTCGTAGATAACAGGCGGAATGGTTTTGTTATCAGGCAGTAGATGATACATGTATCTGCTACCTATAATCAAGGTCTGGGACTTCGATGGATTGACCAGTAGACCATACGACTTAGCCCACTTGCTGATACGACTGAGATCCTCATTGAGCGCCTCAATACTGTCCACAACATCACCTACATTAAAATGGCGATAAATTTGCAGATCGTCTGCATAGAGATGATAATTTGAGGTTAAGATGTTAGTGATTGTGTTAATAAAAACAGAGAAGAGTAAAGGAGAGAGTACGCCACCCTGGGGTACACCCGCAGCAAGATCACACCAGTCAGAGTTACCCTCGTCCGTGCGGACGCACTGCGAGCGACCCCGAAGATATGAATCGAACCAAGCAGTTACAGGAGTAGCGATGTTAAGAGAGCGTAGGATACCAAGGAGGACATCAAAGTCGACGGAGTTAAAGGCACTACTGAAGTCAAGGAGAGTGAGGATGGTGAGTGACTGGTTCTCCATAGCAAGACGAATATCGTCCGTAACTTTCAGTAGAGCGGAGACAGTACTATGTCCAGGACGAAAGCCGGATTGGTAGGTATTTAGTAGATTATTGCCTGTTAGAAATGAAGCCAGTTGTTTGTGGACAATGTGTTCGAGAACTTTAGATAGGAAGGGTAAAATTGAGATTGGACGGAACTGAGAGAAGGAAGACGGATTGGAGGTTTTAGGAAGAGGAATGACGTGTGCTTTTTTCCAGACTGTGGGAAAAGAACTCGTTACCAGAGAGTGGTTAAAAATATGAGTGAGAATTGGTAAAAGTTCTGGTAGTGTTAAAGAAATCATTCGTGAGCACAAATCGTCATTCCCCACGGCAGAGGAAGTAATGGAAAGGATATGCTTCCTAACATCACACTCGGTAACCGCTTCAAAATTGAGAGGTGTGCACTGTGGTACTGGCAAATTGCGAAGTTCTTGAAGTGTGTTGAGTTTGACAAGATTGTCCAAAGTGACTGGAGGGAGAGAGAAATGTCTGTTAAGAGCATTCAAGTCAACCATGTTGACATCATTACAGGAGGACTTGCCAATACCAAGTGATTTGAGAAAACTCCAAATCTGTGCCGGACTGTTATTTTCTATGGAATCTTGAATGTGGCGTTTTTTAGCATCTCTACACAGACGATTGCATTGATTACGTAGTGATTTGAATCGGGCCAAGTTACCATCGCTTGGTTGCCGCTTAAGTTTAAGCTTAGCCTTGTCCCTAACAGCCATAAAATCCTTAATGTCTTGCGTGAGCCAGGGAGCAGGTGCATACTTAACTCGGACGCGCTTGATAGGAGCATGGCGGTCGTAAAGATCGACAATCGTCTCATTAAAAAAGCTTACCTTTTTGTCAACACAAACCGCAGAGAATAAAGGCGACCAATCAACATTGGACACATCGCCCCTCAGCATCTCCAAATTGATGTCCTTGAAGTTACGTAAGAGACGAAATTTAGGTTTAAGCTTAGGAGGACGAATTTTATAGGAAAGGAAAATAAGATCATGGTATGAGAAACTGGCATTGAGCTGGCCGTGAATGGAAACGTTATTAGGAGAAGATACTATCATTAGATCAAGAAGAGATGGAGTGGTGTTAGGAAAGTGGTGAGTGGCAGAAAGAGGAAGAATATGAAGATTGATAGAAGAAGTAAGTGATTGAAGTTTATCAGTACGGGCATCATTTAATAGTAAACACGTGTTGAAGTCACCCAATATAAGAATATGATCGTACAAGGGACACAGATCATTAAGTAGAATCTCAAACGAGGGAAAATAATTTATAGTGCGAGAAGGACAATAGTATACAGCGAGAAGAACTTTAGTGTGACAGAGAATTACTTCAATGAACAGATATTCAGGCGATTCGGAGTATTGGTTTGGAGAGGCACTAACGACCTTATAAGGGATATCAGCCCGCAGATATATAGCCACACCACCACAACCCTTGCCAATACGATCGTTACGAATCAGTTTGAAGCCAGGAAGAGAACAGTGAATAGATGGAAGAGAAGGTTTGAGAAAGGTCTCGGAAACTAGTACTGCATCAATGTGAGCATCGCTAAATGAAGCTAGCATGTCGGAGAAATGAGCAGTAATGCTCTGTGCATTAATATGCACAACGTTAAAATTATTACGTAATTTTGAAAATTTTAAAGAGATTTGATCATGCAAATTTAACGGGGGAGAAGCATCATCATCACTGCTTATAGCGCTGTGAAAGTCATCACTGGAACTGGAAGAACAACAGGAAAAGAAACTGTCATCTAAGTTGAGTAGATCATCGTCTGCCATACAATAAAAACAGATACAATAGATATATTATTCAATATATATATAATAGGTATATAAATAAATATACTATAAATATATTTATAACTAATCTTATACTAGTAATGCGTGTGTATCCCACAGCAGCACTGTAGAATCAACGCTCGCCAGTATAGGAATTAACACAAAACAGAACAAAATAAATGTTAAAGT
This sequence comes from Tachystola acroxantha, assembly GCA_963506565.1. Lineage (NCBI taxonomy): Eukaryota > Metazoa > Arthropoda > Insecta > Lepidoptera > Oecophoridae > Tachystola > Tachystola acroxantha. Next base: position 6,678,755 of record OY735896.1, read on the forward strand.
TTCCAGACACAGGCAGATATACATCATATATAACAATAATAGAAAATGTAACTAAAATACAACATAATATGTATATATATACCAAACCATACCATCAAGTAGACTACAACCAAAATAATGAATCTGAAGATCTACGCGATTACCATAAATCTACATCAACATAGTAATGTCGCTAATAGTCGCTACTATTGCCAAAGCCTTAAAAAGTAAAAATAAAAACTCATTCATACCAACAAAACAAAACAAAAACAAATGTCAAGTCGGCAAATAAACATACAAGCATAACCTTAAATTTTTTACTAAACTACCTGTAATAAAACTAATAAAAGTTCTAATTCGAAACAACACACCACTATAATACGTGCAAGTTAAGAAGGTTCAGAAACTACACTTAAAGTTGGAAACAGGCACAGTATCAAACATCACTTAACGCGTTTTGATCCTTTGCTATTAGCCTTCACTTTGATGATCCTCCCTTTCGGCGGTGCCGGCGGCGGCGATGGTGACTGCGACGAAATCGTATCCCGAGAAAGACTCTCATCGTGCGAACGAGCTGGATTTTCAGCAATGAGCTTCCGGAGGTCCGACATCACTTCAAGCTTACGACGACTCTTGTTGGGGAGCATAATGTGTATTTTGCCATCTGAAGACCAGCATCGAGTGATACCGAAATGGTTACGAGCAGCCAGGAAGACTTGATGTCGCGACTTTGTTAAAAACTCTGATATAGTGAAGCCAGATCCCTTCAGAGAAGACTTGCAGTCCCATACCAGCTGTCTCTTCCGCAGATCATGGAACCTAACCAGGAGTGGCCTGGGCTTGCCCTGTGGGGAGCCTAATCGATGACAGGCATGCAAGTCATCATTTGTGAATCCATCCAACTGCATTTGGTTGGATAAAATCTCAACAACCACCTTTTTTAAGTCTTCATCCTTCGTCTCAGCCTGCCCATGGATGAGCAGCACCTTCCGGCGCATGAATGTCTCGTGGCGGTCAAGGCCAAGAGAGAGAAGCTCAATTTGCGACCTGAGCACAGCCAGCGTCCTCCAGATGAGCAATTTGAATTCAGAGAACTCACGTGACAGCGAGGAGACGTCTGGGGTTCCAGATGTTGCGGCTGAAGATACTTTTTTAAGTTTGTCTTCGTACTCACTCATTCTGGATGCAAACATGTTAGTCAAATCATCCATGTTAGTGGCGAGTTTAGCAGATGAATCCATTACTGACTTTTGTGATATGGAAGTTCAAGTAAAGTGAAACTGTGATTAACTAGCGAGCGCTGAAGAAACTACGTGCTAATTAAACATTTAATATGTAAGTAAAATACTATTTATATAATTTTAAATCAATAAAAATGAAAGCACTAAAATTTTGCGTGTTACTTCTACGCCTACCCTCAGCGAAAAACATACATACATTAGACATACATACACTCGAAAAACATAACCCTTCTAGCGCAGTCGGGTAAAAAAAGACTCGACACTCAGTTACAAATCCGATTCTGTAATGAATATTTTTAAGAAGAGTGAAATTGAATTCAGATTTAGTGGCTCAAGTTACATTTGCACCAATCGAGTACTCACTTAGCCGAATTTCTTTGAGAATTAGCTGTGTACTGGGCTAGTTAAAGTGGCCTGGTAACTGAGTACTCACTTAGCCGAATTTCTTTGAGAATTAGCTGTGTACTGGGCTAGTTAAAGTGGCCTGGTAACTGTGTCACCGGCTAGGTAAAGTGGCCCGGTCACTGTGTCACCGGCTAGGTAAAGTGGCCCGGTCACTGTGTTACGGTCTAGTTAGGTAAAGTGGCCTAGTCACTATGGCTCTAACAGGCGGTAGTTAACTGCATTCCAACTGCAAATTTGCAATTTAAATGCAGTTACTACGGCTGCAAACCAACAGTGCAATCGGTGTCCAGTTGGCATGCAGTTCCAATGACTGCAAGCTTGCAATCAGCGTGCAGTCGTTGGAACTGCACGGTTGGTTTGTAGTTTATGACAGTTGTACTAACTGCAAATATGTAGGGAGTATAGTTGAAATGCAGACACAGACTACTTACCCAATACACATGAAATCGGTACAAATTTGCAACCGAAAAATTCTGCCAACGATGTGCGGGCTGACACGGGCGCCCTCCTGTTACAGGTCTATGGGGTAAGTGGTCTGTGGCCTATAAGAATCAATCTATTCTACTAGCGGGACCAAGAGTAAAAGCCATTATCTAAAGAGTCCTACGTTCTAACTGTTAATAATGCACTTCATATATCAGGATAAGAATACGTGACATTAACGAGGCGCTGAAGGAGCTCGGGCGTATGTGTATGACGCACCTGAAGAGCGACAAGCCGCAGACCAAGCTCGGCATACTCAACATGGCCGTCGAGGTCATCATGACGCTGGAACAACAAGTCAGAGGTGAGAGCACTCGCTTGGGAGGCATTCCCTGCCAGACACCTTGCACTAATCATAACCCCATCTGGTCCCACACTACAGCCCGTATTAATAAATCACTCTCAGCTCAAAAGTCAATCTTGAGAACGGCCTCAAGATGGCGTTCCTATTAATAAACGTAATTTAGGTGCGCGTTTAGGAATCGGGGTATCACGTGAATAATGCCGTATTAATAAACAAAACTCAGTTCTTGAGAGAACTGTCAAGCTCACACTTGAGAATGTATTTGCTGATTGCAGGCGAACCGCGACTTGAGAATGACATCACGTGATACGCCCTCAGGATTAGTTTATTAATAAATGACATACTCGAGATGGTTATCACGTCTTGAGAGAGCTGAATTCGCTTTTGAGGGTGGGTTTGAGCTCAGACTAATGATTATTTAATTAATACGGGCCTACGTTTACCCGTTCGTGGCCTCCACTCGTCTCCCACATCGGATCTACGACAGCTGTGGCCCGCCCACTGACACTGCAGCGCGCTGATAATTAACTTGACCTGTTATTGTGGTTTCAGAGCGTAACCTGAACCCTAAGGCTGCGTGCCTGAAGCGACGCGAGGAGGAGAAGGCCGAGGAGGCGCCCAAGCTGCTCGCCGCGCCGCTGCAGCACTACCAGCACATGCCGGTGAGTGAGGCCCGACAGGCAGCTGAATGGCTATTGTGGGTCGCCACATAGTTAAAGTGTGCCAACTGCCACTCGTACTTTTCTTCCTTTTTTTCGTTTCTCGTGTGGTTTAGTGACCGCAACTATTGTCAGAGTAATTCAGGCCGTCCTAGGCATATCTGCAGCGTCCTAAAGAACATCTTGGACGTCCTAAGGATCAACTGGGGAGTCCTAGGTACCATTGGTATCCATTATACGGTTGGAGAGAAGGTAGACATCTACAGAGGTCGTGGTAATTGCGTTTGAAACAAACATAACAAAACAAACACAACTTGAAACAGAACAGATTAACAGGATAGATTCCTTTCTTTTGTCGTGTGATTTAGTGATCGCATTGTCAGAGTTATTCAGTAGCCTGACGTGGCCTGACGACTGCTGCCGAGCGTTATCAACCGGGACCGACTGCTTGACGCACGGAGGGACTCAAATGCAATTGTCAATAATGGTCACCCATCCAGGTACTGACCTCTCCAAACGCTGCTTAACGATCGTTTTCAACGTGTACTTGCAACTGGACTACGAGCACTACATAGAAACCCCTATTATCTCCACAGGGCATGGGCCAGCTGCCCGGCCAACCGCCCGCCGGGCCGCCGCAATAGCGACCGCCCCACGCGCCGCGCCCCTACGCGCTGCAGCACTAGCACGCGGCACCCGGGGCGGGGGCACTAGCACGGGCAACTAGCACTGCGACTGGATGGGTAAAGTGGCCTGCTCACTACGGCACTGGACTGTAATTGGCTGGGTAAAGTGGTCATTGTGTAATAAGCTAGGTAAAGTGGCCAAGACGGAGTAAAATGGTCTGGCAACTATGTCACTGTATCTGGCTGGCTAGAGTGTTTTGATCATTGTGTAACAGCCTAGGTAAAGTGGTCTTTTCACCTGGTAACCTTGGACTGTAACTACTTAGATAAAGCCAGATGGTCATAATGACCGGACGTCAGGTCAGGTAAAGTGGCCCGGTCGCCACGTCACTGCCAGGCAAACTAGGACCATACTGTCTAGGTAAAGTGGCCATAAATCGCCTAACAGACTAATTAGGGTATCTCTACATTTATCAGCATGGCTAACCAGAAACAAGTTTTATGTCTTTCGAAATAAATAACGGTGTAAATGTATCGATATCGGCCGAGCCGATGACGTTTTTATCGTGAAATGTGAATATGTTTGACATAAAACTGTTTGTGAGCCGCTACAGCCGTCGATAAGTGTAGATTGACCATTAGTGACCCTTTGGCTGGATACAAAGGGAAGGATAGTTAATATAATGAAATTAATTGAGATATAATAAGGGATGTTATTTTATTACTTACAAATCTTTTCAGGGGGAATATTATGCACATTAAACTGAACATTTACTAGGGGGCCAAATATCATAGAGAATATAAATCCAACCGCAAAAAGAGCGGCAAAAGTCATCTTTTTTTTCGTAATTTCATGAAACTAATACCCAAAAAAAAACTTAAAACTACCTTTTTTATTTTCCTACATTTTTACTCTTGATTTATATACAGGGTGTAAGGGAAGCCGAAGGGAGGGTGTTCAGTATCGGTAACTGAACAAGTTTTCTTCTACGACTTTTCGATTTTCACAAATTAATTTTTTGACTTCATACATTTAGTACCGATCAGTTGATCGAGTTGTATGAGACATTAATTTATTTTTATTCGAAAAGTCGTAGAACAAATGTTCAGTTACCGCTACTGAACACCCTCCCTTCGGCTTCATACACCTTTTCCGAATTTTCCATTTAAATTGAAAACGTACCTACACTATTGTTATACTATTATTTCACAAAACCAGCCCCAATTCTTATCATTGTCTGTGCTAATATAAATAAAACTGTGAAAATATTTGTAACTAATAAAATATCATTCAATAAAGGCGATATCTACTTAGAATTGTACCGAATACCCAGTGATATAACCCTAGACTGTCTGAATGTTACAAATCATTTTTCAAAATCACACTTTCATTTGAAATTTAAATGATAAAAAAAAAATCACCTGTGGGAATCGCCTTACGGTGACGACGAGGCTTGTATTTATAAACCGCTCTCAACTCTGAAACCGATCTTGAGATGTCGTTTCTACTAATAAACGGAACTTAAGAGCGTGTTTAGGATACAGCCCCATTACCATGAACTCTTATAGCAGGATTACTTCAATAATACTTTATAATTTCGTATCATGACGTCCTTAATAAGCTTACTTTACAGTCAGAAGTAATTCTACTATAAGAGTTTATGGTAAGGTGTCATGTGAGTAACGCTAAAACACTCTCAAGCTTACACTTGAGCTCGTATTTGCTGAGTGCAGTCGGACCGCGACTTGAGTGCGTGTTTGTTCAAGATTGCCCTATTAATTACGATCTCTTAAAGAATGATTTGAAATAATTAGACATAATTTTAAAAACTGGTCGACATGTCCTGAAGAGTGTTAAAAAATGCTAAACAGATAAAGATGCAGTGCTTAGTGACCTATATCTCGGACTATAACAGTACATTAAGTGTGTATATTTTAGCTATAGACAATAGTTTTCTATTTATAATAATACGCGCAAACATCAGATTTTTCAACAAGAAAATTACATTAAAGGGCTGTCATGAGCCAACTAGCGCCGCCAATCTTAAAAAACTAATATATTCCAATATAATCAATTTTATTAAAAAAGCTATTTACAAAATTACGATAAATACTATTTCTTAAATGCTTATTTATAACGTGATTCAATGTCGGTAAGTTGTAGTTCGCATAATTGCGAAAAACGGCCGTTTTTGGCACATTTGTGAACTACAACTTAGCTTGTCGCAATTATGTCATGTATTGAAAATAGTATTTATCCTAATAAAAATTCAAATTCTGAGTAAAAATAGGAGCGCATCATCATAAATCATGTTTCTAACCGAATGTTAGACATGGTTGTCGGAATACTACTACTATTGTCCGATAGATGGAGTTGCGTAACATACCCTTTAAGTATAAAGCGATGAAGATTTTCGGTGGGCGTGGCGTGGCCTGTGGTGGCTCAGTTGGTAAGAGCGTGTCACGGAATGACAAGGTCGCAGGTTCAAGTCCTGCCCACGGCAAGAATTTTTTCATCGTGTTCTGATTTATCCTAATAAAGATTGTGTACATAGCTTTTTTAATAAAAATGATTAATTTGAAAGATATTATTTTTTTAAGATTGGCGGCGCTAGTTGGCTCATAGAAGGCCCTTAAACTGTCTTTAGTTCCAAAGACGAGAATGGTAAGAAAAATCCATGAATTTTGTAAAATACTAGCCTAGAATTACATTTTATGTATAGGTATATGATAGTGTTATTGATAAATATATAAGAAAAGATATTTTTAATTACTATTTTAATGAAATCAATTCTTTTCCGCTGCCATAAAGCGTAGTTGTAAGAGAATTTTTGGGGTCCATTTTGTTTTAGGAAAAAAAAAATTTTTTTTCACCACCGCTTACCGTCCTGTCCTATTTTTTTTTCCGCTCTGATGCTTGACAATAATTCTGAAATGGACTCCAGAATATTATGAATAGAGAGATGATACCGGACATGTGATTTTGAATGGAATTGGTTTGAAAGGGGTGCGTTTTTAGTTTAAATAATTCGTGATTTTTTTTTGTAAATTCACGGAAAAAAAATATTTAATGCACACCCTTGCTCGAGGTTAAACGGTGGCTTATTTTGACAGTTGCTAAACCATCGATTTTGTACGAAAACCAAAAAAAATCCTTAAGCGTTAGCTCAGACCAACGGAGGCGATATATTCAACTTTATTTCGATATAATTGAGATCCATATGTTGTAATAAGTAAAGTTGATTCTAAATTGTTACTAAATTAGTCGGTTCTCCGTCGGTCTGCGCTAACCCTAAATCGTGACACCGCTTAACTTTAAACTGACGTTTATGGCTAACAGCCTTTGAGTCTCGCTCGTCGCCATTTAGCATTTATCGCGGTATTGGTAGTTTCTGGTTTAAGATTTTCACTAAATTTGATGCGCCTTGAATTATCTGCTTAATTTCCTAGCTTTAGTAAAAACAGGCGGTTTTTAGACCATATTGTTATATATAAACGGATATCACTCACTTATATTGTTGAAGTCGGCAATTAGACCGACAGTTTCGATCGATTTCGACGGTCTTTTTCAAGGTGAGCGCGACACGATTCTAAAGTTTTTAGTCCTGTCAAATTTAGTGTCAATTAAAACACAAGTCAGAAATTGCTATCATTATCTATTATTAAAGAAGAAAACGTCATTAGATTTGTTAATAAAAATCTAATATTTATTAATTAGATGAAACGGGTATTACCGTGTTTAACATTTATTATTGATGTCTTGATATTTCGACAGCATTGCAGCCATCATGGTCACGAGTAGACTGCAGTCGGTGAGTGTGGAATGGCAGAAGGGTGACACAAAACGATCTACCCTCTTTCGTGTTGAGAAAATGTGTAATAAATGTTTAACACCGTAATTCCCGTTTTATCTAATTAATATGTATACAAACCGTGTAAGTTCAAAAAGTGATAATCTATTTGAGAATTTTTGACAAAAATAATTGTACTTTCGAGTATGCTTGTCTTTTCGTCATAATTTTTTTGTCGGGCAAAGAAAAGATGATGAAATTACATAAATAACTATTATTTATATTTACTGTTGCTCCTTTATTTATGCCAACTGGTAGTCAGAGCGAATGGAGCTACCAATATTATTTATTTAATAATATTCTCTCAAATGACGACATTTTTGTAGCACCATTTTATAAATTATAATATATAAACAGATATCACTCACTTAAATATAAACGGATATCGCTCTCAAGGTCGCTGGTGACGATTCTTTCGCGGGCGTGGCGCGCTCACCTTGAAAAAGACCGTCGAAATCGGTCGAAACTGTCGGGTCTAATTGCCGACTTCAACAATATAAGTGAGTGATATCCGTTTATATATAATAATTTGTAGTAATGGCTCACCGTTTTATAATATTTTTTTTCAATGAATTTACAGAAAAAAAACACGAATTTAAGTTTTTTTTAATATAAAATGGCTGCTAACTTAAGTAAGTACTTACCTAAGGGAACTTTATATCTTTATTTACCAAAACTCCAGTGAATCGTTGAAATATTTTGTTTTTTTTTAACGTATATTTTTTACATAGGTCCAGGCGATCTGCGAATGTGCGTAGTATTATTTTTATACACTTTTTTTTTAATTTTTGGTAGCTATTTGGAATTTTATAATCATGGTATAAAATTATGAATTTTGTGCATATTTTAGTGAATTTCGGTAATAATTTAATACCTAAGAAGCTTGTGAATGAAACGCACAATATTTTCTAACATTTTAGATATTAAATTATTACTAAGTCATAAGAATCCCTGATATTTATCAATTTTCCTAAACAGTGAAGAATATAGTTGAGATTTTTTAGAAAATATTTGAAATATCGGGCTTTTCAAGAAATGGTTGAAAATTCGCAACAAATAAAGGAATAAATTATTATATATAAACTGATATACACTTATATTGTTGAAGTAGCCACGCCCGAATCGCTGCTCGCGCCGTCGAAATCGGTCGAAACTGTCGGTCTAATTGCCGACTTCAACAATATAAGTGAGTGATATCCGTTTATATATAAAAATTTGTAGTAATGGCTCACTATAGTTTTAATTCAAGAGTATAATTTTGTGGAATATTAGGGATTCTTTTGCTTGCCATGCATTGATCTCCTATAAACAACTAGATACACAGTCTGCCTTCTAAAAATGTCCGAGCGCAAAGAAGGTCCAAACGGATGAATGGACCCTCATTTGCTTTATTGGTCATTATTTGGACGTTTTTAAAATTGTTTTAGTAAGACCTTTGTGTATCTAGTTGTTTATAGGAGATCAATGTTGCCATGACATTAAATCTCAGTAATCGGAAAGATGACATTGAAAGGCATAATATTTTCTTTTGTAAATAAAATTAATGAATTTTTTCAAAAGCTCAATATTATTGGTTATTTTTTGACAATTGGCTGACATCTATGTATTATTATAATAAATTATTAATTAAATCGTATCATTTTAATATTTTATTCGTCCGCCGTACACGACTTAGGTTTTTAATTATGTGTGATTAAATAATAATCATTAATAATATTTTTGGTAGATTTTACCAATATACGATGTTATTTTGGAACATTTTGATGTTCAAGTCGCATGCAATAAAATTTCAAATGTTTTTTTTTCTTCGAAACATTTTCTTCTTCTCGAAACGGTTACAATCTGTACTGGATCAGTAATCTAACGGATTATGAGTAAAGTACAGTTCCGGTAGACGTTTAACATAATTTTTTCAAAATTTAAATGTATTATATAGAAATAAGTTTCAACTTGACAAAAATGTTTGTGACTCCTGATTTGTTAGTAAGGTTTTAGGCCAAAGTAGATACTATTATAACCTCTTTACTTGCGTAGTCGGGTAAATTGGGTAGGTTTTATTGATCGCTTACACGAATATTGAATATTGTTTTTCGTCTGAAAAAAATCGATGAAAAAAATCATTATTATATCAAAAGATCATGTTTTATTATAGAAATTAAACTGAACTAAATATAGAAAAAAAATTTTTTTTAAACAATGACGATTTTCTTTTTTTTTACGAAAATTGGAATGCACTTGTAAGTGATCAATACTAGATTTGTAAGACGCCTGAAAGGGTTAAATGTGACTGAAGTCATCTAGCTACTTTCAATAACGCTATAGTAATATAACTAGCGATTGACATTTGCTAACGAAAAAAAATACAATGGTATGAATTTTTCTGTCAGTTCTACTATCGTTATTGACTGCCACTTGTCTATAAAAGAACACGTCTAAAAAATAGTCCTATGACCTAAAAACTTACTAACAAACGAAAACAAGGTTTAAAAGAAGTAATTGACACCAAAACCGATTAAAGTCTGAATCGGGCTCGGACTTTAAAAAAATATTTTTTTGGTATAAAATTTTACTAAACTTTTTCATTGAATAAACTAGAAAAAAATGGTGCAGCTAATTTTGTATATTAAATATTTTTAACAGTAAAGCCACACAAATAAATGATACACTAGGGGACAAATGTCCTACGACATGTATCGGCGACATGTCAAGCGACGCCGGCCGATTTCGCCTGACATATCTGGCGACATCGCGCGACTTATGTCCGTAGCGACGTCAGGCGTCGCGCGAAGTCCGGCAACGTCGCGCTACTTCACCCGACGTCCCTGGCGACACGTGTCGCAGGACATTTGTCCCCTAATGTATCCTTGGCTTTAATATTAATAAGAATGCAAATTTAGGAACATTTTTTGCCGTAATTTTCACGCCAATAGATATATCTTCTGATTACAGGACGTGAAAACTGCGGCGATAATATTGTAACTTTATTTTCATTCTGAATGCTGCTTTATGTTTGTCATAATATGCTAGAAATTCTGTTGTATTTTTGTAACTAAAGTAAAGATGACATTTTTTTTGACCTGTCACTAAATGTATGAAAAAAAGTTCTAATGTATGAAAAGCCACTAAGTACGATATGTATTAAGGTTTAGTAAAATTTTATACAACTTAAATAAGACGGCAAGTTCCTTAAGGGTTTTTATAAGATTACAGTTGTGATTCTAGAGTGACGCATTCTAAATTTAATCGTACAGTCGAAGACAGAGATAAATAAACAGGGGGCCTCAATAAGGTTGACCTTCAAGTTGACTACTGGACCGAATTTAATAATTCTTTACAGTTACGTAGTTTCAACTTTTGTCTATCTAACAGTGAAAGAATTCTTGCAATAGGTCAAGTAGTTTTTGAGATAATCTCAACCTTAAAAACTCTCCTGTACACTCTCTCTCACTCTTACGCGATGCAGTATATGAGTGACAGGGAACAGTGGCGTTTAGGCTTAGATTTGGATCGATTAGAATCACACCTTTTTAAATTTAAAAATCCTTCGTGTTACAGCCGTCATGTAACTTCAAGATTATTATTTAGTATTAGTTTTAAGTCACTTAATCATTTCAAGACCTTTTTAGTTAGTTTAGTTGACTTTCTCTTCCATTTAGCGTTAATTATAAGTTTTTTTTTAATTATTATATAATTCTTTTGTTGTCAATACGTACAACTACGTATGCCTATTGTAAGATGACAGTTTTCTTTAAATTGGTACTTTTAAAACCGTAATTTATTATAAAAATGCTCATATTTTTTTATGAATGGTCCAAAAGGCACTGGAGGATCCTGGCGATTGTACAAAATGAGGCTTTTTGTTGTGTTTATTTTTTGTTTATTATTATTTTTCTCACACGGCAACACCAGCAGCCTATTGTATCATAGAGCATTTGATATTTTTTGTCAGTTCAAATGCATAGATTAAAAATGATATAATTACAAGAAAGGTCTAATTATAAAAGGAATAATATTAATTAAATATAAATGTGCCATTCATTTTGCTACTTCTGTGTTTTATTTGGACTCCTTTATAACAACAATTGATTTACACAACAGACATGACCATTAAGTAAGGGCCTTAAATGAGCCAACTAGCGCCGCCAATCTTGAAAAAATAATATCTTCCAAGGGATGCCGTAACATATCAGGCCAGCCCATTCATCTCCTATAAACAACTAGATACACAAAGGTCTTACTAAAACAATTTTAAAAACGTCCAAATAATGACCAATAAAGCAAATGAGGGTCCATTCATCCGTTTGGAACTTCTTTGCGCTCGGACATTTTTAGAAGGCAGACTGGGTATCTAGTTTATAGGAGATAAATGGCCCAGCCGCAAGACCTTTTTTAGGTCTAGTCCTGTCAAAGACTCCGCGAACGAAATCTTTGTACTATTTTTCGACAAAAATCTGACATTGAGTGGACTTGTGTTAGAAAAAAAATTCGCGATTCACCCTACAGTAATTTCATTAAAAAAACACTTGTATCATAAATATAGTTTTATTGGAAAACCGACAGCATTACCACAATAATATAAATTCACATATGATAATACACATACAATAACGCTTTTGTAGTTCTCTGAACTGAAATACACATAAATGTAACTGAAATCCAGATATATGAAATATCCAGAAATAAAAGAAAAATGTAACTAAAATTCACACGAATACATAAACTTAAAAGTGAACCGCATATAATTGGAAATTCAATTTACATAAAAATACGTAGACATTAGCTTAGTTACGAAGTCCGTATAAATCGACATAAAATTCGTGTAAACATACGCTTTTGTCGTTCCCGAATAACTGAAATCCACATAAATGTGTCTGAAATCTGTGAAATATAACTGAAATCCACATAAATGTGTCTGAAATCTGCGTAATATAACTGAAATCCACAAAAATGTGTCTGAAATCTGCGTAATATAACTGAAATCCGCACAAATATAACTGAAATCCCCCAAACTATCTGCGGTCCGTCTTGCCGACGCCCCGCTTGCCGGAAAACAGATGTTTCGGTTTCTTGGTGCCGATGAAGCGGTCGGCCTCGCCTTTGAGACCCATCTTCTTGGTTTTCTTCGCGATGGCCACGTGAGCCATGTTTTTGACTTTCCTGCGCATCTGAAAGAGGAACGTAGTGTTAGGAACATCTTCTGTGGTCAGTTTTCATCAGAATAGTCGTTTGTAATGGCTATTCGTATTTGCTATTGGATGTTTGTCGTATCCGCCAAACACTTGACGTATAGTCGAAGACAGAGATAAGTATACAGGGGGTCTCAATAAGGTTGAGATTTTCTCAAAAAGTACTGAACCGAATTTAATACTTTTTTACAGTTACATACTTTTAACATTTATCTATCAAACAGTGAAAGAATTTTTGCAATAGGTCAAGTAGTTTTTGAGAAGATCTCAACCTTGAAAACTCTCCTGTACACCTTTCTCTGTGTTCCAACGTACATACAAAGAAGACGAATATTTGCGTCCAGCAGTGGACTGATACGGGCTGATGATGATGATGAAGTTGCACTAAAAGTACCAGGACACTATGACATGCCTAGAGTCTCATTAACATGTGGTGGTGACTTGGGAGAGGCCTGCGTCCAGCAGTGGACTGATACGGGCTGATGATGATGATGAAGTTGCACTAAAAGTACCAGGACACTATGACATGCCTAGAGTCTCATTAACATGTGGTCGTGCCTTGGGAGAGGCCTGCGTCCAGCAGTGGACTGATACGGGCTGATGATGATGATGAAGTTGCACTAAAAGTACCAGGACACTATGACATGCCTAGAGTCTCATTAACATGTGGTCGTGGGGGAGAGGCCTGCGTCCAGCAGTGGACTGATACGGGCTGATGATGATGATGAAGTTGCACTAAAAGTACCAGGACACTATGACATGCCTAGAGTCTCATTAACATGTGGTCGTGCCTTGGGAGAGGCCTGCGTCCAGCAGTGGACTGATACGGGCTGATGATGATAATGAAGTTGCACTAAAAGTACCAGGACACTACACGACATGCCTAGAGTCTCATTAACATGTGGTCGTGCCTTGGGAGAGGCCTGCGTCCAGCAGTGGACTGATACGGGCTGATGATGATGATGAAGTTGCACTAAAAGTACCAGGACACTATGACATACCTAGAGTCTCATTGACATGTGGTCGTGCCTTGGGAGAGGCCTGCGTCCAGCAGTGGACTGATACGGGCTGATGATGATGATGAAGTTGCACTAAAAGTACCAGGACACTATGACATGCCTAGAGTCTCATTAACATGTGGTCGTGGGGGAGAGGCCTGCGTCCAGCAGTGGACTGATACGGGCTGATGATGACGATGAAGTTGCACTAAAAGTACCAGGACACTATGACATGCCTAGAGTCTCATTAACATGTGGTCGTGCCTTGGGAGAGGCCTACGTCCAGCAGTGGACTGATACGGGCCGGTGATGATGATGAAGTTGCACTAAAAGTACCAGGACACTATGACATGCCTAGAGTCTCATTAACATGTGGTCGTGGGGGAGAGGCCTGCGTCCAGCAGTGGACTGATACGGGCTGATGATGAATATACTCACTCCAACATCCTTGACTCCCTGTTCGTCTCTGGCTGGGCGCGAAACGGAGCGCGTTCGCGCCTGCGAGTCCGTGCGCGCGCGCTTGGCGGCGGGCGCGGACAGCGAGCGCGACCGCGAACGGGTGCGCGTGAAGTGGGCCTGCTTGGTGTCCGACATGTCCACGCCTGGGGGGATTACGGAGGGTATTAGCTATACCGTCTTATAAAGGGCTAGTTGATAGTTTTTTTGCCACGTTTTCTCCTCAGCGTTGGCTTTTCCTTGCAAAGTGGTGTAAATGTAAATTCAAAAATACGTTGACGTGCAAAAATGTACACAACGTGCTTGCAATAAAGAAATGACAATGCCAGATTCTGCCCCACCATCAACCGCAAGTTGTACAAGATAACGAATAAATGTAAAAGTATCTCGGTTTTATTAAAATTATTGGTTTAAATTAAAGTTATGTACAAGTTGCGAGTAGAAAAAACCAGCTTAGTTAAGAATTCAGAAAATAGTAAGAAATCGAAGCGAATTATTCACTGTTTTTGTTATTCTTCTATAGGAGTTGCGAGAGTAGTAGAAAATTGTACTGATTATGATTATGCAATATGAAGCCTGTAATAAGTCCCCAACAAAATGATAGGTACAGCTTAAATGGTCACGTAGTTTTGTAGGTGGGGCAAAGCTCCATTGAAACGTGGCAAAGTCATTTGACTTTGACCGCACTTACCTAGTTTCTCCATCTCAGTCCTGAGTCTGCCTGTGGAGCGGTTTCGAGCGCGCGCTCGAGTGTTGCGCGGCATCACGGGCTTAGTGGACTGCTTCGTGAGACGAGACTCATCCTTCAGCACGGCCTTCTTGTTGCTGCAACACAATATACAGGGTGTAACTTAAAGGGTATATGAAGCCGAAGGGAGGGTGTTCAGTATCGGTAACTGAACAACTTTTGTTCTACGACTTTTCGAATAAACAATAACAATAAATTAATGTCTCATACAAATCGATCAGCCGCCGTACGAAATATTTGAAACATCGAAAAATAATATATTAATTAAATCGTATATTTTCTAATAATCCGGTTAGGCTCGGTTTAAAAAAGGTTGCGAAACCATGCAGGCGATACGTGCATGAAATACTTTATAACATGACATTGGCAAATGACGAACTGTCGAGTCCATAAATAGACAAAATAAATATCGCACCGCAATCGCGACAAAAAACCCGCGCGTAATCGGACCTGCCTTCTATAAGAGACGAAAATGACGACGAAGCGTTTGGTCGCCGACTGAAAAGCCTCTTATTGGAGAACGAATATTATTCCATTAAGGAATTCGACACATCAATGTCAAAGTTATAAAACTATGCATCAGCATACTCCTTATTCTTCTTCTTCTTCAGCATACCGCAGCCCACTCCTGGGCATGTGCCTCTCCATGAATCCTCCATGTGGCCCGATCCCAAGGTTGTCTGGTCCACACCGAGCCAGCAACCCTCTTTATGTCGTCGGCCCATCTGGCCGGTGGTCTGCCCACGCTTCTTCTACCCGTCCGGGGTCTCCACCTTAGAACGCACTTACTCCATCGACCATCGTTTCGGCGACAGAGGTGCCCCGCCCAGGACCATGTCAGTTTGGCCACTCCTTATTACATATTAATAATTATATTAGGTATTAATCCTAAACTGACGATCAGATTCATCATCATCAGTCTATTTATATTACCCCACTGCTCGGGCACAGACCTTCCCTTACATCGAGGGAGCTCGGGCCATGATGCACCACGCGGGCCCACTGCGGGTTGGCGGATTTCACATGCCTTAGATTTTTTTTCTTCTACGACATGCAGGTTTCATCACGATGTTTTCCTTCACCGTTTTGAGAGCACTCTGTAAATGTACGTAAGATTTTCCGTCGAAAAAACCGAGGATAACTCATTGGTACATGGCTGCCCTGGCTGGGAATCGAACCTGGGACCTCCAAATCACGACGATCAGATTACCAATGTGTATTATGAAAAAATGTAATTTGTCTTAAGAAGCATTGTAATTTGATATAAATAAATCTAATCTATAGTGATCTCACCGTATCTGAATGGCGAGCTCGCGTATCTCCCTCATGGTCGCGTCGAGCTCGATCTTGGGCACGGTGTACAGGCCGCCAGCCTCGCGGAGCTCCTCCTCCTTTTCCAACTCGGCCAATTTCTGGACAATATTAAAATGGAGCATAAATACCATTGATCTCCTATAAACAACTAGATACACAGTCTGCCTTCTAAAAATGTCCGAGCGCAAAGAAGGTCTAAACAGATGAATGGATCATTTGCTTTATTGGACATTATTTGGACGTTAACAATGGACCCTTATTTGGACGTTTTTCAAATTGTTTTAGTAAGTAGTGTATCTAGTTGTTTATAGGAGATCAATAATAAATACAAATAAATAAATAAAGATTCATTTAGAGGTTCTCTTGAAAATGGCGGGAAACGACGGTTGCGAAATTATTTGATAATTTTCCTTTTAATGTCTACAGGTATTTTGTGTTTAATATCACGTTAAATTAATCAGAAAATGTTCGCGAATGACAGTATGGTGAAGTTGTTGGATTATTTATGCAAGATCTGAAGTTTCAAGCTTTTATCAAGAGTTCCCGCTCCGAGCTCGGGAGTGAACGTGACTGTCGAGCTGCTTCGTCCAGAGTGATGACGCTACTGTGTCTCCTCTGGAGGAAGATAGAAGACTATTATATTATATTGAATTTTCTGTAACATGACATTGGCAAATGACGAACTGTCGAGTCCAATAATAAAATAAATAAAATAATAAATAAGATTCATTTATTCATCTGCGCAATATTGTAGGTACGAACAGTCGACAGCAGATCAATGGTAACACTACTACTATGGTAACTAAACTACTTTTGACAGTTCTTATTATTTGCGTCATAAGACTTGAAATCGTACTGCAAGTGTTACCATTGATCTGCTGTCGACTGTACATAATTGTCTTACACATAAACATAACGTATGACATAGATCTACTAACTTTGTGACTAAGTTATTTATTGCGTTAATTAGAAATAGAATAGAAATAGTTTATTTAGATCAATTATGGGTACATTACACAGTTGATAGTGGCCCAAACTCTCAAACTAGGATAACCTGTGTTTTGAGAGTCAGTTCCTTCCAGTTTTACAGTACAATATATTTATAGTACACCAGTGCAGGATAAAGAGTAAGCATCCAAAACAGGTAAAATTAATGGATCTGATATAAAATAGTAATAATAAAAGTACAAAATGCAGCCTAGAAAGAACAGTAAAGAGTAGCAATGGTGCATCCCACGCAATTAATATGTTAGTTCCATTTTGAATAAAAGTTAACCAACAAATAAATCTAAATCTATAGTAATGGCAACTCACGTCGAAAATATCCGGGTCAATGTAATCTGCGATGTTGTGTCCCTCCCAGAACTCGGGGATGGGGTCGTGGCGCTCCTCCTCCGCGATCTCGGGGTAGTTCTTCTTCAAATCTAACAACACGTAATTTTACTTGAACAAAGTGTATTTTTCATTGAACAAAAATATTCTAATCTTGACCCAAGAAATGTTCACTACTTTACCCAAGAAATATTCACAACTTGACCCAAAAAGTGTGCACAGCTTGACCCAAAAAAATATTCACGACAACCCAAGAAATGTTCAAAATTTTACCCAAGAAACATTCACTACTTTACCCAAGAAACATTCACTACTTTACACAATAAATAATCAATATTTGACGAAAGATAATTGATCACAACTTGACCCGATCAAAAAGTGTGCACAACTTGATACCAAAAAATATTCACAACATGACCCAAAAATGTTACCAAAAGCCATGAAATATTTACTACTTGACGAATTGTTGACTACAGTAACACCGAGAACTTAAGTAGTAATTATTTGTTGGGTCAAACAAATAATCACTACTTGACCCAAGATAATATGATCACAACTTGACCCAAGAAACATTCACAACTTTACCCAAGAAATACCCACAACTTGACCCCAAACTTACCAAGAACATAGTCATCTCCTTCCTCCAACTCAATCTCTCTCTCCAGCTTGCGTTTGCGCGCCATTCTCTCCGCCGCCTGCTGTTTCTTGAGCGCCACAGCGGGCGGGATGACGGGCGGGCGCTCCTTGCCGTCGCGCGCGGTCGGCACGGCCACGTGGAGACGGTTTAGGATGCCGTCCACCTGGACAAAGAGGGGTTAAGTCACTATGGGGTCAGCTGCAAACCAGCGCTGTGGCCTGTTATGTCAGGCCGCAGCACTATGCTGAGCTGATGCCCATTTAACACCACAACAACAAACATATATTTGTACCACTATTTGTATTTGTACAGTCGACGACAGAGATAAGTATACAGGGGGCCTCAGTAAGGATGAGATTTTCTCAAAAACTATTGGACCGAATTTGATAATTCTTTTACAGTACATAGTTTTAACTTTTATCTATCTAACAGTGAAAGAAATTTTGCAATAGGTCAAGTAGTTTTTGAGAAAATCTCAACTTTATAAACTCTCCTGTACACCTTTCTCTGTGTTCCACGGTACTTTACTATTTGTATGTGTTCGTCTTCTGTCAATGTGCTTCTGTAATTTGTGGTGTTAAATAAATATGTTTTCTTTCTTTATTTATGGGTAAAGGGAATTAGCTATAAGGGGGCGGAGTCCGACTCGCACTTGGCCGGTTTATTACTTTTACTAAGTCTCGCTTTCGAAAAAATAGTGCTTTTTCACTCAAATGCTTCAAAATCCCGCTATGCCTACCTTCTTGGTCCGCATCTTCTCCGTGACCCTGTGTCCCAGCAGGCGCTCGCACGCCTCGATCTTGACGGCCTGCACGCCCGCCTCCGTCACAGTGGACATACGCATCACCGGCACAGTGGTCAACTCGGAGTTAGAGGCCGCACTGAGGACAAACATAATGAAGACATTATGACGTCACGGCCATAGTTATATGTACCAGGAAACTATGAGCCGCTTGGAGTCTCATTATCATGTGGTCGTGTGGGAGAGGCCTGCGTCCAGCAGTGGACTGATACGGGCTGATGATGATGATGAAGTTGCACTAAAAGTACCAGGACACTATGACATGCCTAGAGTCTCATTAACATGTGGTCGTGCCTTGGGAGAGGCCTGCGTCCAGCAGTGGACTGATACGGGCTGATGATGATGATGATGAAGTTGCACTAAAAGTACCAGGACACTATGACATGCCTAGAGTCTCATTAACATGTGGTCGTGCCTTGGGAGAGGCCTGCGTCCAGCAGTGGACTGATACGGGCTGATGATGATGATGAAGTTGCACTAAAAGTACCAGGACACTATGACATGCCTAGAGTCTCATTGACATGTGGTCGTGCCTTGGGAGAGGCCTGCGTCCAGCAGTGGACTGATACGGGCTGATGATGATGATGAAGTTGCACTAAAAGTACCAGGACACTATGACATGCCTAGAGTCTCATTAACATGTGGTCGTGCCTTGGGAGAGGCCTGCGTCCAGCAGTGGACTGATACGGGCTGATGATGATGATGAAGTTGCACTAAAAGTACCAGGACACTATGACATGCCTAGAGTCTCATTAACATGTGGTCGTGCCTTGGGAGAGGCCTGCGTCCAGCAGTGGACTGATACGGGCTGATGATGATGATGATGAAGTTGCACTAAAAGTACCAGGACACTATGACATGCCTAGAGTCTCATTAACATGTGGTCGTGCCTTGGGAGAGGCTACACTATACTCACTTGACGAGGTTACTCTTGGCGCAGACCTGCTCCAGCTCCTCGATGAGAGCCCGCTTCTGCGGCGCCAGCTCCTCAGGAGTCACCACGTCCATCTTGTTCAGCACCACTATCAGAGGCTTGTTGCTGAACAGCGGGCGGATGCTCTCGAATAATGATATCTGGAAGGAAATTGATTATTTTAGGTTACAAATTATGTGATCTATACTTATAATAAGATTGTAGTTCAAGCAGCTCAAGTGTAACACTTTGGAGCGTTCTTATTATCTGCGTCGTAAGAATTGAAATCGTACTGCAAGTGTTACCATTGATCTGCTGCTGTCCGTACATTGGATATTTCTTGTCTATTGGTCTGACTGTATTTATCGTAATATCATTTATTTAATTGGACCTAGTTTCTTCTTTTATTCACTTCAAAAACCCATATATATATATATTAATGTATGATTTTTTAAGGTTGGTTTTAAGATAAAAAATTATTTATTTTATTTATTTATTTAACACTTTATATTAAATATATTTATTAATAATAAGAACGTGTTTCCAACCGCAACATCAAGTTTTTGTCACTAATATAAAAATAGGAAATAATATTTACAAATAAATACAAATAGTATCATATTTGAATGCAATATCTATCTCTAGCTGTAAATCAACAACAACCCCATCTAAACCTAATTACGTGAAAAAATTATAAATAAAAAACCTGCGCCAAGTCCCCCACAATTGGACACACTTTATTGTACACAACCTGACAAATAAAAACATAAAAATAAAAATTGTACAAAGGGCGCACTTATCTCTAAATGTTAAAAAATGTTTTAATAAGAAAAAAATTCATTTATTAATATTAACGGCCTGACATGAGCCCACTAGCGCCGCCAATCTTTAAAAAACTATATCTTCCAATAAATCGACTATTCATGTTCGGCAACAAACAGCATTTCTAATTTTACCAGGAATTGTTTTTCTAAAAGACTGATTGTCAATAAAACTTATTTTTGATACTAATTATCTGTGATGTGAAATAAATATGATTATACCTATTTATTTTATTTATTAGTTTTTAATCAGGTGAATAAGTAAATAAATCAATTTTATTAAAAAAGGTACTTAGAAAATCTTTATTAGGATAAATACTATTTTTTAAATGCTTATTATTAACGTGATTCAAGTTCGCTAAGTTGTAGTTCGCATAATTGCGAAAAACGGCAGTTTTTGTCATATTTGAGAACTCCAACTTAGCTTGTCGCAATTATGATATATATTGAAAAATAGCATTTATTCTAATAAACATTTTCTAAGTAGCTTTTAATTAAAATTGATAATATCAGAAGATATAATTTTTTTAAGATTGACGGCGCTAGTTGGTTCATGTCAGGCCGTTTTGAATGTTTCATAATAAAACACGGACATACACTCAAAAAACATAACCCACCTTCATCAGTCATTTAAAAAATATCGGTTGAACTATTTGTAATGCTAATGTATAATTTTATTTATAATTCAGATAGTTCAACCGACCTATTGTACATATAGTTTTTAGTTTAGTTTATATTAGACTTGCAACGAATAGTATATTCGGCCATTCGCCGAATACCGAATATTCGGCAGGTACCCTGGCCGAATAGCCGAATATTCGGCAAAAATATTCGGCCGACTTGGCGCCGTTTGTGTTCTCACCTGTCGAGAGCGTAGTTTCTTCCTACACCGCCTGTCGCCTGTCGCGACACGTCTTTTGATTTTTACATGCTTAATCTCATTGTGCAACGTAAATAAAGTCCAGTTGTTATCTGTCTTTCGTCGCGTCGTATTGAGTTAAGTAGTTAAAAATTGAAGTTTTGCGCCTAATCCATCATGGCTTCTAAGTCACCTATATAGGTGACTTCTTTTTAGAGTCCATATGGACATATTTTGACGACGATGAAAATGATTCCAAAACTGTCGTGTGTAATTTGTGCAAGACAAAATTTTCACGTGTTGGAGTGGGCAAGAAGGCGACTACATCAGACTGGATCGATGCTAATGCGAAAGAATATTAATAAAACATTTTGTAATACAATAGTCAATCGTTTTTTATTAAGCATTTATCAAACTACAAAAAATATTAGGTATTCGGTATTCGGCCGAATAGTGCCTAGGTATTCGGTATTCGGCCGAATAGGACAAAAGTGGCCGAATAGGCCGAATACCGAATAGTTGCCGAATATTCGTTGCAAGCCTAGTTTATATATATATTTTTAGGTTAATATTATAATAGTTATTATAAAAGTATTTGTTTAGTGAATTCAAAGAAAATGACAATGCCAGATTCTGCCCCACCATCAACCGCAAGATGTACAAGATAACGAATTAATAGTTATTTAGAAATTTTATTAATGTCTATATAATAAAATATTAAAGTCTTTAGGTAAGCTAAATAGATAGCATATTTAAAATATACGAGCGTTTTTTGCAAAATTTAAAAAACAATGTATATACCATGGGTAATGCACGGTATATATGGAATATATACCGTGCGACCTTATGGCAGAGTTCACTATCGGCCGCGCTTTGACTGAGATAAAGTATAAAACTCTGTTCAGCTTCGATCGGGCCTTGATTAAAATGATTCCCGGTCTGGGACTCGAACCCGGGACCTCTGGCACGGCAGCCGGGTGCACTGCCGACCCAGCTATTGGGGTCACTTGGTGTATGGGTGAAATTTTGTAGTACCTATTAGAAAATATGTTAGAAAACTTGGTCAACAATTTTGATATAAAAATTGTTGATTTAGAATTAAATGATAGCGATTAAGGGCCTTCCATGAGCCAACTAGCGCCGCCAATCTTAAAAAAATAAATATCTTCCAATTTAATCAACATTATTAAAAAAGTTATGTACACAATCTTTATTAGGATAAACACTATTTTTCAATACACAATACATGGCATAATTGCGACAAGCTAAGTTGTAGTTCACAAATGTGCCAAAAAGGCCGTATTTCGCAATTATGCGAACTACAACTTACCAAAATAGAATCACGTTATAAATAAGTATTTAAAAAATAGTATTTATCGTAATAAACATTTTGTACATAGCTTTTTCAATCAAATTGATTAAATTGGAAGATTTTTTTTTAATTGGCGGCGCTAGTTGGCTCATGGAAGGCCCTTAAATCGCGCGTTTTTACGTTTCAGAGTTAAAAAAAAATGTATCATTATAACTTTCATTAATTTTTTATATCCTACGTCACTCCTACAATCCAGACGAATCTAACGACCATCATATGTTACAATCCATCAAGCCGTTTAGGCTGCGGGGCGGGACAAAGAGTTAGACATACATACACTTGAAAACAAAACCCTCCTTCTTGCGCAGTCGGGTAATAAGTCATTTTCATACAAAAATTGTTTACTTATTTAAGTGTTTTTATTTTTTTCTTACATTTCAATCTGTTCTATGATTATTGCATAGTCATTTTCACATTATTAGATCGGATCACTTTTTCACAATGATGAACAGGTTCAATCAATCAGTTCCTTCAGTGTTACATCACAACAGGTAATTAGAAGATCATATTTGTTTACAAGAAGACAAAAGTGGTTGACATTGCTCATAGAATCAGTAAACTGAAGTGTCAGTGGGCTGGTCACATCTGTCGTAGAACCGATAACCGATGGGGGAGACGAGTTCTCGAATGGAGGCCACGAACGGGTAAACGTAGTGTGGGACGCCCCCCGACCAGATGGAGGGATGACCTTCGCAAGATGGCTGGCAGGGACTGGATGCAGAGGGCTGAGAGTGGGGTTGAATGAGGCGCTTTGGGAGAGGCCTACGTCCAGCAGTGGACTGATACGGGCCGATGATGATGATGAAGTTGCACTAAAAGTACCAGGACACTATGACATGCCTAGAGTCTCATTAACATGTGGTCGTGTGGGAGAGGCCTGCGTCCAGCAGTGGACTGATACGGGCTGATGATGATTATATGTTTACAAATTAAGACACTTGATTTGGGCTACAATATAGATCAAACAAGCCGCTTTACTGACCTGTTCCTCAATGCTGTGTCCGCATTGCTCCGAGGGGTCGATGAAGTAGAGTATGGCCGCGCGGAGATGCGCTAGAGCCGTCACCGCCTGCATCTCTATGACATTGCGCTCTTCCAGAGGGTGGTCCAGGATACCAGGTGTGTCTATCACCTGGAAAGGTTTATTAGGTATTTATTTTTAAAAATATTTATATAATATCACTTTTGAAGGGCCTACCATGAGCCAACTAGCGCCGCCAATCTTGAAAAAAAAATATTTTCAAATTTAATTTTTTTTATTAAAAAAGCTATTTACACAATGTTTATTAGGATGAATACTATTTTTCAATATACAATACATGGCATAATTGTGACAAGCTAAGTTGTAGTTCACAAATGTGTCAAAAACTGCAGTTTTTCGCAATTATGCGAACTACAACTTAGCGAAATTGAATCACGTTATAAATAATAAGCATTTAAAAAATAGTATTTATCGTAATAAACATTTTGTAAATAGCTTTTTAATTAAATTGATTATTTTGGAAGATATTATTTTTTCAAGATTGGCGGCGCTAGTTGGCTCGTGGAAGGCCATTAGACTTACACGGTATGTATACATATATTTGTATATATTAATTAGATAGAACAAATGCAATGCGGACGAAATATTGAGTAATCTTTAAAAAAATGTTTAAGGGGCTGCAAGCTGTCAAACTCAAGCGTGAGACAGAAGATGTGCCGCAGCGGCGGAGTGAAGAGACTCCATATTTGCATTCTTATTAATTTTGGATGAATTATGGCAGGGAAATAAAAATACAGCAAAAAAAATCTATTTTTATATATAAAACAAACTCTAGTAATTATAATGCCCTACATTTTGATATATATTTTGTATGAAT
Source organism: Tachystola acroxantha (assembly GCA_963506565.1). Classification (NCBI taxonomy): domain Eukaryota; kingdom Metazoa; phylum Arthropoda; class Insecta; order Lepidoptera; family Oecophoridae; genus Tachystola; species Tachystola acroxantha. The sequence continues at coordinate 6,703,600 of OY735896.1, forward strand.
AACTATTTCGGTTTAAACATAATTTTCATTTTAAAAGGCCTGGAAAGGGGTATGTTTGCGCGTATATTCTATCGAGCGAAGTTTGTCCAATCGTGTATCGGTATTCATCAGTCCCTAAATAGACACACCAAGATTGATATATATTATTTTCAGACGTTTAATTTTAGTATTTTATTTCATCGTTTAAATAGTCATCTGTTATGTAATACGCTTTCTTGACAAGTGTTACTATAATGAAAAATTTAAATGTTTAAAATAATAGATAACATTATTAATAACTGTAAGCCTTGGACGAATTACCCAAAGTCCTTTATAAAAGGACAAAAACGTGTCTTACCTGCCATCTCAAGTACTTGTAGTCCGTGTGTCCAACGTACAGGCTCTTAGTCGTAAACGCGTACGGTTGAACCTCCACATCGGCGCGGGTAATCTGCGAGTTAACGGATGTCATTAGAATGTCTGAATTCTTATAAATATATACATATATACGAAGATAACCTAACCTAAACCTATGCACAACCCTCCCAAACCCCTAAACGAAATAACTCAACGATCCACGCAAGCATCAAGTTATGCAAAAGGAAACCTTGCTACGAGCACAAAACTTCACAAACACGATTTCTTTCGAGCACTCCAACTAATAGAAACGTTCGCGAACATCTCCTGATTAACTTAACGTGCTCATTAATCACTAAATACCACGGAAACTATTTAATTAGAATTTTCACAAAAAAGTAGCTAATGGCGTTTCGCGCGCTTAACAAGGAATCCCAAAACTCTTCATTGCACGTTGTGTACATTTTTGCACGGCAACATATTTTCATTTACAGTCGTGTAAGCTTGTTTGCAAGGAAAAGACAATGCTAAGGCGACCAACCGTCCCGCATTCTGCTAGATGTAAACCCATCATCATCATCATCATCAGTCTATTTATATTGCCCCACTGCTCGGGCACAGACCTTCCCTTACATCGAGGGAGCTCGGGCCATAATCCACCACGCGGGCCCAGTGCGGGTTGGCGGATTTCACATGCCTTAGATTTTTTTTCTTCTTCTACGACATGCAGGTTTCATCACGATGTTTTCCTTCACCGTTTTGAGAGCACTCGGTAAATGTACGTAAGTTTTTCCGTCGAAAAAACCGAGGATAACTCATTGGTACATGGCTGCCCTAGCTGGGAATCGAACCTGGGAACTCCATATTGCAAGTCCATTGACCCAACCACTGAGCCACCGAGCTCTCGTATGTAAACCCGCTTTACAATAATTAGGAAAAAAGTCCCACAATACGTTATATGCGTCCCGCATGCCAATTTTTCAAATATAATGTACTGTACATTATACTTGAAAAATTGGCATTAAAGATCGTAACCCTACGCGCCATGCTTATGGTGAAATGACAATGCCAGATTCTGCCCCACCATCAACCGCAAGTTGTACAAGACAACGAATAAATGTAAAAATATCTCCGTTTTTTATTAAAATTATTAGTTTAAAATAAAGTTTTGTACAAGTGGCGATTCGAAAAAAAACAGCTTAATTAAGGATTCCGAAAATAGTAAGAAATTATACATTGCTTTTGTTATTCTTCTATAGGAGTTGCGAGAGTAGTAGAAAATGATACTGATTGTGATTATGTAATACGACACCTGTAACAAGTCCCCAACAAAATGATAGGTACAGCTTAAGTGGTCACGTAGTTTTGTAGGTGGGGCAAAGCTCCATTCAAATGTGGCAATGTCTAATATGGGCAGTTGTGACCAATTTTTCGACATTCTGACCAAAAGCCCTGAAATAGTAAAAAATGTCACTCTACCGATAAACATGATTTTAAAAATAAATGACTTTAGTAACTTGCGTGCTTTTTTTTAAAAGAAATTACCCCCCTTCCCATGCACGCATGCATTGATCTGCTGTTGTCCGTACCTTGTTGATGAAGCTGGACTTGCCAACATTGGGGAAGCCGCAGATGATGATGGTGCGCGTGTACGGGTCAATGGACGGCAGGCGGGCCAAGTGTTGACGCACCTGAAAGAGGAATAAACAATATTAAAGTATTTAGGGGGATACACCTGGTAGGGTGGGGGTTACGCCTAGTAGGGTAGTGGGGTGGGGTTACACCTAGTGGGGTGGGGGGTTACGCCTATTAGGGTAGTGGGGTGTGAGCTTACATCTAGTGGGGTGGGGGGTTGCACTGGGGGGGAGGGGGTGTCGCCTAGTTATGGGTTAGACCGGGGGGGGGGGCACGAGGGGAGGGCGTCACCTAATGTTTGGTTAGACTTAGTGGGGGGGGGGGCACCGGGGGGAGGCGCCACGAGGGGAGGGCGTCACCTAGTTTTTGGTTAGACTTAGTGGGGTGGGGGGTTGCACTGGGGGGAGAGGGGGCCACCTAGTTTTGGGTTATATTTAGTGTGTGTGTGTGGGGGGGGGGGTACACCTAGTGAGGGGGGGGGGGGCATTGGGGAGGACCTAGTTTTGGGTTAGACTTAGTGGGGTGGGGGGTTACAGCTATTGGGGTGGGGTGGGGGTTACACCTAGTGGGGTGGGATGGTTGACCTGTTCGAGGTACGTGAGGTTGGCCGCCTGTCGCTTCATGATGGTTGCCATGCGACCGAGGGCCGCGCGCTTCAGCTGCTTGCACCGGTACAGCGAGTCGCCGTACTTTAGCAGGCGCACGTAGTCCTTAGCTACACTGCAATATAGAATAGAAAATAAGTCCATTTCCATACATCAATTATTAATAAGTGTTGTGACAAAATGTGCATTTTTCAGCACAGCTGATGAGGTGTGGTGCGCTGTTTCAAATGTCAAATCTCTCTATTGCAAGTAAGCATGTTGTGTACAGTGAAACACAGAGAACGGTTTACAGGAGAGTTTTTAAGCTTGAGATTTTCTCAAAAACTACTTGACCTATTGCAAAAATTATTTCACTGTTTGATAGATAAAAGTTAAAACTATGTAACTGTAAAAGAGTTATTAAATTCGGTCCAGTAGTTTTTGAGAAAATCTCATACTTGTTGAGGCCCTCTGTCTTGAACTGTCCAAAACTTTTTGGATTTTATTTATACCTTTTGCAAGGAAAGGTGCCAACGCTGAGGAGAAAAAATGGCAAACAACTTTCAGTAGCACATGTTTTAAAATAATAATAACTTAATAACTAGCTAATTACATAGTTTTTATGACATAAACTCACGGCCCCACAGAAGTAACGAGTAACGTAACGATACGACTGGTACACTTTTTTTCGTTACTTTTACACCTCTAGTATATTATATTTATAACAGTCCCATGACAAGACAAATCTAACAGACATTTTGGCTACAGGAACTAACATATACCAAAAACATAACCCACATTTATCAGTCGTTTAAAAAGCAATGTATCTACCATGGGTAATGCACAGTTACATATGGAATATATACCGTGCGACCTTATGACAGAGTTCAGTATCGGCCGCGCTTTGACTGGAATAAAGTATAAAACTCAATTCAGCTTCGATCGGGCCATAATTTAGCATACGTGACATTTTCATGCTATTAGAACATGATCTCCTGTTGTCCGTACGTATATGGTTGATATGTTTTTATATAAAAACTATGAGCGTACTTGTCAATGAGATGCCGAGCCGTGTTGAGCTGGCCCAGACCCAACTTGTAGTGGTCCTTGTCATAGAGTACATTCATCAGGTCGGCGTAGAACGGGTGGACATCATCCAGCTTAGGGAATTCCTGTAATAGTGCGAAGGAAAGAATGCATACGGTTTTCTTTTACAATGGTAGGTCACAAAAGTCTAATGTCTAGCAGTGAGAGTTACTTCAAGTAACTGTCACCCTGGGCATCGAATACTAAATATACCACTATGTCACTCTCCGCCCGCACCGTAAGTATAAATCTCACTGAGAGTACAGTGCAAGGACAGTAAGCAAACATTATTCTCTATTTATAAGTATTATTAAAGTTGTATGTTTTCCATAATAAATATATAATTTGGTTTGGAATATTTTAATTGATAAAATGGGAGGTTATCATAATTTACATTTTATTTGCGTGGCAGCCCTACCGCCTTTTGCCTAGCACAATACAATTGCTACAAATATTACTAATAACTAATACACTAAAATATTACGCAATATTATAAAAATTAACATTCTCAACGAATATTACCTGTATTATCCTCGATAATCTGTCGTGGAAGTTTTGTTGAGTATATTTAACTTTTCTCATATAAAAACCACGAATCCGTGATATTTTGTAGTGCTTGTGTACTACTGTCGGTGTCTTCCTTTGCGTTTTAGACAATATTATGTCTATAAAGTCCTGAAAACCAGAAAGTTTAGGATTAAGAGGTTATGAAACTTCCGAACAATGTTATTGGAATTGTATATGATTTATTCGTGATTAATGATATTTACCTTAGATGGAGGGACCACAGCTATCTTCTTAAAGTTGTATAAACTCATTTTGAATTAGTTTACTACTATTTTATGATAAAAATAGCTCGAACCGAGCTCATCACGTAAACACGTGTTGATAAAAAGGAAACGTCAAATATTGTGCGTTCTGAACACGGAAGTTCTGAAAATCATTCCACAGTCACAAGAATAAATTATTTGTAATGTGAAAATGAATCATAAATAATGGTTAGAAAATTAGAAAACAATTCTTTTGGTATATATAATATTTTAATTATTATCTTTATCTTAGAGAAAGATCTATAAAGATCTCACGTCATAAACCTCACAAGACAATTAATTACGATGCGACGCGTTACAGTGTAGCTTTAGAACGCAACTTCAGTGTGACCAAGATAATCTAAGAAAATCTACCAAACCCATTGTAACGAAAAGTCTACTGACAATATTGATGTTATGAAACTTTATCACGACGACCAAACTAAATCACACAGTAAATTAGGATTTAATTTTAGAGGCTCGCTTAATTGTCATTCTCAATAAATCGAGAATATTTTTTACTTTTCCGTGACATATAACTACAAACTTAGTAGCTTTCTGTTAATTATGGTCACATTATTAACAATTAACAAATGTCATTTTTCCTATAGGATCGTTCTTTGAGGTTAGAAAGACTTTCAGATTTTTCGGAAAATAGGCCAATAAATCTCCAAACATGTTATATTCAAATTGAGAAGGAACTGAGGACATATTTTCCAATTGCAGAAGTGACTATTGCTGCAGAATAAAACTTGCGTGAGTAGAAGTATATTGCATCATTCTTCAATTGTTTTCGTTTGGTCGGCTCTCGTAATTTTATCCAAGTATGTAACTATTATAAATACCAAAAGACTCCACTTACTTTTTATCACAAAATGTAACCTTTTTGAGTCCCATTTTCAAAATGAATCTATCGACACTTCATATATCAAAATACATCGAGGCATTTAGACTTGGGGAGGCCACAAAGTGCCGACTTATACCAAAAAACATTACATTATTCCTTCCGACAGTAGTAGGGTAACAAATTAACGGAACTGCGATGTAATACTATAATCTTAGTTCGTTATATTTAAAGAAACTTATAAAAACAGTGAGTGATGTGTCTTACAGGAAGAAATATTGAAACGGAAACTACAAAATGTATTCAAGACTTCAGAACTGCGGTTGGCTGAGTCTCCAGAACCGGTTGTCACTTACACCGAGAAGAAATGCTACCAGCGGCATTCTGAAAAAGAAAGAAAACGTCGCAAGACTTATCCAGCCCGGTAAAACCGCTCATGGCTTCGTCTGCTCTGATGTTGAACATATCAAAGAATATAACATGACTGCATACTTTCTAACACACGAGAAAACTAAGACAGAATACTTGCATTTAGAGAGAGACGACTCAAATAATGTTTTCTCAGTAGGTTTTCGTACTACACCAAAAGACTCGATGGGTACTCCGCATATTCTGGAACATACGGTCCTCTGCGGGTCAGAGAAATATCCTATAAGAGATCCGTTCTTCAAAATGCTTAATCGTTCATTAGCAACGTTCATGAACGCTCTAACAGGCCCCGATTACACATTCTACCCGTTTTCTTCTCAAAACGAGGTTGATTACAGAAATCTACAAAAAGTTTACTTGGATGCAGTATTCAAGCCAAACTTATCGAGGCTAGATTTCTTACAAGAAGGCTGGAGATTAGAACACAAGAATTTAGAAGATAAATCATCGGAATTGACGTTGAAAGGTGTAGTTTACAATGAAATGAAAGGAGCGTTCTCAGAAACTGGGTCATTATTCGGTCAAAAGTTTGTTAACACAATACTTCCACAAGGAACTTACGGTTATGTCTCCGGCGGAGACCCTCTATGCATTCCAGACTTGACACATGAGCATTTAAAGAAATTCCACGCAACATTCTACCACCCTAGCAATGCTAGAATATTTTCTTATGGGAATTTCCCTCTTGACGCTAACCTCAAATTCGTCAATGAAGCTTATTTGAGTAATTACAGCTATCTTGATCCGAAACACAGCATTGTTACGCCACAGGAACGGTGGCAGTCGCCGAAACGTGCTGATATAGCTTGCAGATTTGATCAGTACGGCGGACCGATAGAAAAACAGAATCAAATAGCTATAGGATATGTCATGTCAGATATAACAAATATTTATGATACATTAATGCTTACAGCACTCACAGAGTTAATGGTCGTTGGACCAAATTCAGCATTCTATAAAAGTTTGATTGAAAAGAACATTTCTGGGGGATATACAACTCTGACTGGTTATGACGGACAAATCAGAGATACGTTATTTGTTGTGGGTTTGCGAGATGTCGAGACAGCAAAGTTTGAAATGGTAGAAAACATTGTCAAGCAGACCATACAGAGTATCTACGAGAAAGGTTTTGAAAAAGATCACATCGAGAGCGTTTTACATGGGTTTGAGCTATCTATTAAGCATCAGCCACCAAAATTCGGCATGAATTTGCTATTTCAACTAATGCCGCTGTGGAATCATAATGGACCTATATTGAATACTCTCAAAGTGAATGATTTACTTGAGAAAATGAAGGCAGACCTCATGAATCCGAGCTACGTGAAGGACGTCATAGAAAACTACTTCATTCAGAACAATCATAAGTTGATAATGACAATGCAGCCGCATCTGAAATTCGATGAAATGTTCAATGAAGCAGAAGCCAAAGTACTGAAGGCTAAAGTGAAAGATTTAACACAAGAACAGAAAGAGCAGATTTACAATGAAGGATTAGAGCTCTCCAAAGCACAGAAGAAACAAGAGGATTTAGACATACTGCCGTGTCTAAAGATTGATGAGATTTCTTTGAATAAAACTGCTCCACCATTGAAGCATACTGTCTCTGGAACTATTCCTCTTCAGCTATGTGAAGCCAATACTAATGGAGTTACATATTTCAAAGGAATCCTTGGAACAGACTGTCTAAACGAAAAACAAAGACAACTTTTACCATTCTTCAAGTACATTATTGATAAATTCGATACACAGTCGTACAATTACCGCGATTTTGATAAGTTCGTTAGCAAATCCACTTCGGGACTCGGAGTTCTCATGCATATAACTGAGCATATTGACTTGCTGGATCAATATGAACAGGGAATATTGATCAGCAGTCATTGCCTCGACGAAAATCTGCCCAAAATGTTAGAAATTTGGTCAGAAATCTTCAACAAACCGAAATTTGATAACAGCGAAAGGATGACAATGTTGTTGAATAACTATTGCTCCGCCCTGACGAATGGCGTCGTTGATAGTGGACACACATTCGCTATGCAGGCAGCTAGAGCCCTGATATCCTCAGTAGATGAATGCAAGGAGAATCTCCTAGGCTTACACCACGTCACAACGATGCAATCAATCCAGAAAAACAACAAAATAGAAGATATACAAACTATAATCGATGATACAGCTACTCAGATCTTGAAAGGTCACAACTTGAGAGCCGCCTACCACTATTCCAACACCAACGATGATATTCACCGGTATGTCGTCGATTTCTGCTTGAATTTGTGTAACGAAGATCCGAACAAAGAAATCAATCGAATCAACTGGACTGATACCAAAGCTATGCCGAATAAAAATCGTGGCCTCCACATTTCAATGAACATTCCGGTCAATTTCTGTGCTAAGTCTATACCTGCAGTGTCATATACCAGCCCAGATTATCCCAAACTACGCGTCCTATCACGATTTTTGTCTTCAAAATACTTGCATCCAATAGTCAGAGAGCAAAATGGAGCTTATGGTGGTGGAGCAGTGTTAACCATAGATGGGGCATTCAATTTCTACTCCTACAGAGACCCTAATTCCAGAAAAACTCTGGACGTCTTCGACGAAACGAGCGATTGGATGGCAAAGAATGCGAACTTGGTTGACGATCAGAACCTTTTCGAAGCCAAATTATCCATTTTACAGCAAATGGATCAACCAATCGCTGAATATATGAAAGGGATAGATATGTTCCTTTATGGACTTTCGTATGACATTTGGCAGACCCAGCGAGAGAGGGTGCTGGCCGTTAAGAAGGAGGATTTGTTGGAGGTATGCCAGAAATACTTGGGCGCTGACAAATGGGCAGCTAAAGCCGTGATCGGTAAAGGTGCAGATGATTTAAAGAAAGGAAACGAGACTTGGGAAGTCATTAGCGGACCTCAACAAGATTAATCTTTAATCTGAACAGTGCAGATATGAATACACTGCTGCGGTATCTTGTTTGATGAATAAATATGTTACTGAAAAAAGCATTGAACCACCGACACCAGTTTTTACCTATCGGCATCCTTAAGACCTATCAAGGACCTTAAATTTTCGTCATTATAGTGAATTCTGCAAGAATGTTTCGGACCTATTAATATGCAGATATGATTCTAACGATGGCGAAACGAACTAGACGCTTTAAGGCCCATATTAATAAATAACTCTCAGCTCAAAAGTCAATCTTCAACGACCTCAAGATGGTGTTCCTATTAATAAACGTAATTTAGTGCGCGTTTAGGAATCGGGTATCATGTGAGTAACGCCGTATTAATAAGCAAAGTTCTAAAGAAAACTGTCAAACTCACACTTGAGAACGTATTTGCTGATTGAAGGCGAACCGCGACCTTGGAAAGACATTACGTGATACGCTCTCAAGATTGGTTTATTAATAAGTGACACTTGGTGATCAGTCTTGAGAGTGTATCAGCTGAACTCGCACTTGAGGCCGGGTTTAAGCTCAGACTATTAATATGGGCCTGATAACAAGGTATTTATTTGAGCGTCAGTTTTTATTTAACGCAGGGTTAGCTAGATATGCAATAAAGATTCTGATAGGATCCGCTTTGTGTCAAGCACACCTTTCGTGTAATGAGCGTGTTATAAGCTTTATTAAACCAGTATAAGTCTTATTAAGGCTATAGTTTTTTGGTAAAATATTTCGCCTTCATAGAGCCAACTAGCGCCGCCAATCTTAAAAAAATAATATGTTCCAATATAATCAATTTTATTAAAAAAACTATTACAAAATGTTTATTACGATAAATACTATTTTTCAATATACAATACATGGCATAATTGCGACAATAGGCCAGTCATTCTGGCGAGCGTTTGTATGGAGACCCCAACAATAACTCCTCTATCGATGAAACTTTTTTGTATACTTAATAGCATATTTATAAGAACAATTGTCAGAGAATCCAATAATATTTCGAGGCGGAAGTTACTTATTTTAATTGAAATTCAACATTATACCGTATCTTTTTCTGGAACAATGTTATGGGCATAATTTTTTTTCCATAAATTGTATTTTATTAGTGTGCTTCTGTACATTCATAAGTAAAACTACTTTTTAATTCGAAAGTGTAGGTATTTTAATAAAATGTCTTTTTTGGCCGTAGTTTCCATAGGATAATTGCTCCGCCGGGTTTCTGTTTTTAATATGCCTTGAAATTATTATTTCTAGTATAAGTACGAAAATCCAACAAAAAAATCCAAATGAAACAATTCATTATACAGAATTTGTCTTTTAACTATCTCTGGAAAATTACTCTATCAGATATTTTTTACAATTGTAATGAGATACCCACAAATAACCTGATTTCAAAAGAATCCAACAAAATATCCAGGCGGAACACCATTATTTCGAAATACCTATCAAGTGCAGGCCAGCGCGGGGCCCGAGGCGGGCGAGGGGCGTCGAAAACCGGTCGCGCGGCGGGCGAGTTTCTTAAAGTAGGTTAATAGGTACAGCTAACAGAAGATGTACACTTTGGACTAAGTACCATTCTTATTATCTGCGTCGTAAGAGTTGAAATCGTGCGAATGCGAGCGAGTATTACCATTGATGTGCTGTTGTTCGTACTATAAGTATGTATGTATGTATGTATGTATGTAGGAGGTTGATCTAAACATCGCAATTTAATTATTATTATCGTCATCGTTTCGAAACATACGAACGCAGTAAATGTAATATGCGTATTGCTTTGTATAAGTTGAGTATATAGTGTGTGTTTTCTTCGCGACACGGGGGTCTAGGATAAACTAACCCAGAGATTCCTTTAGAGTGTATTTAACTTAATTGGGCGCTTAGTGTTTTTTTATGTTACTTCCAGCTTTAAGAAACGCCCCTGTTGTGAATCTGTACTAGATTATTTGCAATTTTGTCGAAATCTAGTCGCGTTCATGTCTCACGCTGGTGCATGAGATAGTGTTTGATAATTTCGCCACGCCAAACAGCGGGCGTATTGGTCGAGTGGCTGGAGCGGTCGCCTCCCGTGCACGCGGTTCCGGGTTCGATTCTTAGCTAAATATATATGTTTTTTTTGTTTCGTGTTTTATTTTGTATTTTATTTTAATTGTGTTTCGAATTTGGTTAGTATTTTATCAAACATTTTGTTGTAATTATCTTTGAATTTTATTTGAGCATAAACTCTGAACTCATTTATACCGAAGTAGGTGTATTAGGAGAGCTGGGAATCTGTCTGTACTAGATTACTTGCAATTTTGTCGAAATCTAGACGGAGCGGTCCGTTCATGTCTCACGCTGGTGCATGAGATATGCTTGGTAATTTCGCCGGGCTGAACAGCGAACGAATTGGTCTAGTGGCTGGAGCGGTCGCCTCCCGTGCACGCGGTTCCGGGTTCGATCCTTAGCCTAAATATACATTTTTTTTGTTTCGTGTTTTATTTTGTATTTTATTTTAATCGTGTTTCGAATTTGGTTAGTATTTTATCAAACATTTTGTTGTAATTATCTTTGAATTTTATTTGAGCATAAACTCTGAACTCATTTATACCGAAGTAGGTGTATTAGGAGAGCTGGGAATCTGTCTGTACTAGATTACTTGCAATTTTGTCGAAATCTAGACGGAGCGGTCCGTTCATGTCTCACGCTGGTGCATGAGATATGCTTGGTAATTTCGCCGGGCTAAACAGCGAACGAATTGGTCTAGTGGCTGGAGCGGTCGCCTCCCGTGCACGCGGTTCCGGGTTCGATCCTTAGCTAAATATATTTTTTTATTGTTTTTTTTTATTTATTTTTTGTTTTGTATTTTGTTTCGTGTTTTATTTTGTATTTTTAACCGACTTCCAAAAAAAGGAGGAGGTTATCAATTCGTCGAATTGAAAAATTAATTGTGTTTGGAATTTGGTTAGTATATTAGGCAGATCACCCTCACTTGTAGATTTTTGTGGTTGCAGTTGCGATTACATATTATTAGTAGGTGAATATCTCACGCTCATCGTACAAGTGTAGAATTTAAATTTGCTTAGCTGTAGTCGTCAGTATGACGTAAGTAATAAGACCTATGCCGCACGCAAATATACCCTTAGTCGATGTGCGAGCGAGTTGAAAAATAACAAGCTGTCTTTGTTACTCGAGGGGGTGAGGGGGGTCCGATCGCATGTAGCACGGCGCACCGTTCCGCTGAATCACTTATTGATTGATAATCTATTTTGATTCTAATAATATCACAATACAGTAGGGTTTTATATAACAGATAATTATAATTTTAAGAAATAATTTGATACACGCACACCAAACGAGATCACACGGCGAAAAAAAAGTGTTTTGCCATTGTCCGTACTAACCTTGACATATGTTGTCGTACTTATGCGTTGATGATACGGGCTAGATTACGTTTTGTGTTTGTTGGCGTAGGTACTATCGTCTCGGTCGAGCTTACTTAAACATTCCACGTAGTAGGTACCTAGTAAGTACACATAAAAACACATCAAGTTGTAACACTTTGGACCGCTCCAATCTATATATCTATCTGCGTCGTTAGAGTTGAAATCGTACTGAAAGTGTTACTATTTATCTGCTTTTGTCCGTACTAACCTTGACTTGACATGTTGCGCTTATGCGCCGATGATACGGGCTAGATTACAATGGTTTTGTGTATGTTGGCGTAGGTACTGTTGTGTCGGTCGAGCTTACTTAAAACATTCCAAAATCAGATCAAGTGTAACACTTTGAACCGTTCTTATTATCTGCGTCGTAAGAGTTGAAATCGTACTGCAAGTGTTACCATTTGTTTTGCTATGTCCGTACTAACCTTGAAATGTTGTCGTACTTATGCGCCGATAATACGGGCTAGATTAGAAAGTTTTGTGCATGTTGGCGTAGGTCGGTCGAGCTTTCACCACTCGGTAACGAGTTAACCTAAAATAAACCTTATTCGTATAACTGTAGGTAGAGTACAGAATCCTATCTCCAAAATATTTGTTCAACTTCCAGTCGACGTTACCGATGCGATAGATATTTTCTACTTGTATAGGAATAAGGTTTATTATAAATTGACTTTGAATTTGAAGAACAGTTCGACTAAGATCGTAAGTATGTTCATAATGATAAGAAAAATCGAACTTAGCATTTTTCTCAACTCTAATTTTTCGTCGATTTCTAGAAAACGCTTGTCCGCATGGATCTTTACTGGACTTTAGTAAAGAGTTAATCTACAATTAACCTTATTTGTATATGAGTAGACAACAGAATCCCATCTCCAAATATCTTCTCTGCTCCGTCCAATTTCTCGTCCGCGTTCCCGCTGTTCTGTACGTGTAATAGGAATAAGGTTGTTAATCGGCCGCAGTAGCGATCCGCGCGCAGTGGCGCATGCACCGCCGCGTTGATTAGAAATATTTGAATACAACTCTATTTGATATTTTGAGCTTCGCCTGCATTTTTTATTGGAAAACTTGAAAAGCAGTTTTAATAAGATAGTCTGTTCATAATGACAAGAAAAATCGGGCTGAGCATTTTTGGAAACCCCCATTTTTCGTCAATTTCTGGATAACGCTTTTCGGTCTGGATTTTTTATTGGATATTCATAACTACTTTCGAAAGTAATATTTTAAATACATAATTAAATAGAAATTGGAGTGAGTAATTATCCCTTGGAAATTACGGCAAAAAAACACATTTTATTAAAATATATATATTTCCATATGGAAATATGGTTGGATATTCTGTCAACACATGCCTATAGGTAACTAGAACTTGTAAAAAAAGAATTTTGGATAGAGCAATTTTCCTGTAATTGATACCACGTAATTTAAGTTTGACCTTGAAAATACCTAACTTCCGTTTCTACAAATTATTGGATTCTATGTCAATTCCAATCTACATATGGTACTCTATCACTGTGCCAAATTTCATAGATAGATGAGTTACTGCTAGGGTCAACTCCTTTAATGACTGGCCTACAAGCTAAGTGTTGTAGTTCACAAATGTGCCTAAAACGGCCGTTTTTCGCAATTTTGCGAACTACAACTTACCGACATTGAATCACGTTATAAATAAGCATTTAAAAAATAGTATTTATCGTAATAAACATTTTGTAAATAGTTTTTTTTTTAATAAAATTGATTATATTGGAAGATATTATTTTTTTAAGATTGGCGGCGCTAGTTGGCTCTATGAAGGCTTTTAATGGATGTAGTGGCGGCCTTTCATTCAATGCCGATTAACGAGTATAATGTAAGAAACAGTGCATTATTTTATTGCTGCTTGGAATTCTATTAATATGTTGATTATTTTGGATTTAGTCTTATTCTAATTATATTTAATCGCGGAGTTACTGTTATAGAAAATTTAAAAAACATTAACATATTTCAACGATATTTAGATACTAGGTCAGCTAGAATGTTAATCTTCATTTCTTTAAATATATTATAGACTTTTAACTAGTTATGTATTAGGGTTTTACATAGACGAGGCTCGATTCCGAATGTCGGTATAATGCTGTCTTTTTCATCGATAATTTGAGGGTAGGCAACAATATTTAGGGTTTAGAAATTACACTCTGAATAGTGCCTCGTGTATGCAAAAGCGCTCTTCTATAGATATATTTTGAAATATTAATGTGTTTTAAAAAGTACCTAAGTTTATTTACTTTAGATGAGACTGTTTAATAAATATTTTGATTTTTATTTCGTTGTTTTAATTTCTATGGCAGTATCTAGGTTCGATTCCCAGCCAGGGCAGCCATGTACCTACCTATGAATTATCCTCGGTTTTTTCGACGGAAAAACTTACGTACCTACATTTACCGAGTGCTCTCAAAACGGTGAAGGAAAACATCGTGATGAAACCTGCATACCGTAGAAGAAGAAATCTAAGTCATGTGAAATCCGCACTGGGCCCGCGTGGTGGATCATGGGTTGAGCTCCCTCGATGTAAGGGAAGGTCAGTGCCGGACCAGTGGGGTGACCGCGACTTCCAATCGTTATCGCTTTCAATTTGACACATGGACGCTATACATTGCTGCTATGTTTTTGCAAGTTTTAACAAACGACAACGAAACACAGCAATGTATATCGTTCAAGTGTAGAAATAAAAACGATAACCATAACGATTGAAGTCGCGGTCACCCCCCAGTGGGGCAATATAAATAGACCGATAATGATCACGAGATGCCGTAGAAGCATGTAATAATGTCAGCTACAAGGTTCGTGGTTGGTGGATATTGTGCTGCATCCCAGTGGTCAGTAGCGGAACTTTAATCCTTCCAATGATGACCCTTAGAGCTATAGTTTTATGCCATCGAGCGAATTTACTATAGTCGCTATTTTCTTTCAGAAAATGACTTTACCTCCCGCTTTCATGAATGCTGAAGATTATTTCGAAGAATGCGTCTTATTCTTACAAGAATACCAACATTTATACAATTTCGCCAACACAGATATTCTTGTCAACGGTATTTTGGACAAAATTGACATTGGATGTTTGAAAAAGTCGGACATTTTCGATAAAGATTTCGAACTACCCTCGAGTTCACAATACACAGATTTTTTTGGAAAATTAGAAAAGTTAAAAGCTTTTCATAATGAGTTTATTGAAGTCAAAGGATTGGAAGACAAAGTGAATGTTCCTGTGAGCCCAAAGAAGAGGCACGAAATCGTTTATTTGGCGAAAGAAATTGATGAAATCTGTAAAGAGAGCTACTGTGATACCGTTGTGGATTTTGGATCGGGATTAGTAAGTATTATAGACATACATAAACTCGCGCCTGTATCACTTGTAAATTGAATTAAAATACGTATAAAAGCACCAATGTCGCTCGTCACTTCCTGAGCAACAGAGTCACTTCCAGACGACGTTGTCTCTGCCATCTCAGTTAACGTATTCAAAAACAAATTGGACAGTTATTTTAAAACCATTAACAAGAATAATGCCACTAAGTGATAGACTTTACAAACACTGTGAAGTGGACATATCAGCGATGAGCTGCCTGGACATAATAAAATAGAACCTGGACAAAATGCAACAAGATACATCCTATAATAATCGTAAAAAAAGAAAAGACGTATCGATAAGTTGCCAGTTTCAGTTGGAGTGCTCGAAAGAAGTCGTGTTTGTGAAGTTTTGTGCTCTTAGCAAGGTTTCCTTTGCATAGCTTGATGGTTGCGTGGATCATTGAGTTATTTCGTTTAGGGGTTTGGAAGGGTTGTGCGTAGGTTTAGGTTAGGTTATATTCGTATATATGTATGTATTTATAAGAATTCACACATTCTACTAACATCAGACCATGATGTATGCCCTAGTTGGCTTTGCCTTTCCCATTGGGAAGAATCTTACAAAAAAAAAAGTTGCCACTTTCAATAGTTTCCCCATTCCCATAGTGACGACGTAATTCCGTCTGATGCGACCCTCCAAACTTAACTTAACTCGCATTCCTCCACGTACATTCATTGCAGCCGCCGATCGCGAACCTCTGAAGTTCCGGGTACACCCCATCACGGCAGACAATTGCACAATGTCCAAACTCCATCGCACTTTGACTACTGGCTATTCCAAACCAATCAAAAACCTTTGTTTCAGGGCTACCTCGACCAACTAATTTTTGAAACTACCCACCTAAAAGTCTTAGGACTAGAGTGCAGCGAATCCAATTACATTGCTGCCAAGAAACGGCAAAGAAAATACCACATAGATTCCGTAGATAAAGTTAAATATATCAAGCATTTAATAACAGACAAATCTCATAGAAATATAGATGATTTTTTACGAGATAAGTTTAAAAATAATAACGGTTTTTGCATAACCGGCTTGCATGCTTGCGCCGATTTGACCATAGACGCTATTAATTTGTTTTTAAAAATGGCCGACGCAAAATCTATGGTCCTTATGCCTTGTTGTTACCATAAAATGAAAATAGATGAAAATGAAATGAAATTCAAGAATTTTCCTTTAAGTAATTCTTTGAAAAGAATGTTCGAGAAATATGTATGTTGGGATTACTTGATAGTTCCGTTTTTGAGGTTAGCAGCCCAGCCGCCTTGCAGAACCGAAGATAATTTGGAGGATTCTGCTTTTAATTTATTAGCAAGAGCTGTTTTACAAGTATACGCACATAAACGTGAGTATAACTGGTTATTTTGAACAGATACGGCTCGAAGGACCAAGTTTTGTCTTTGGTCCTTAGGGCCGTATGTTGGTATACAAGGTATAACGTAAGGGGTATATGAAGCCGAAGAGAGGGTGTTCAGTATCGGTAACTTGAACAACTTTTGTTCTACGACTTTTCCAATAAAAATAAATTAATGTCTCATACAAATCGATCAGCTGACCGGTACGAGATGTATGAAGTCAAATAATAAATTCGCGAAAATCGAAAAGTTGTTCAGTTACCGATACTGAACACCCTCCCTTCGGCTTCATATACCCTTTACGTTACACCCTGTAGATCTGAAAAATGTTGTATCCAATCATTGATCTCCTATAAACAACTAGATACACAAAGGTCTTACTAAAACAATTTAAAAATCGTCCAAATAAGGGTCCATT
The DNA here is from genome assembly GCA_963506565.1 of Tachystola acroxantha. Classification (NCBI taxonomy): domain Eukaryota; kingdom Metazoa; phylum Arthropoda; class Insecta; order Lepidoptera; family Oecophoridae; genus Tachystola; species Tachystola acroxantha. The sequence continues at coordinate 6,720,850 of OY735896.1, forward strand.
GTTAACGTCCAAATAATGTCCAATAAAGCAAATGAAGGTACATTCATCCGTTTGAACCTTCTTTGCGCTCGGACATTTTTAGAAGGCAGACTGTGTATCTAGTTGTTTGATCAATGTATCCAATCTATTAATTCACAGATAACTGCATATTGAAAAGGAACAAAAGAAAAGCTGTTAAAATCAAGACTGTAAGAAACGAATTTTCTAATTACGTTAAAGATGCTATGAATGGTTTTACATTGATATCTCAAATAAATGACGAAGATGAATCAGTTAATAAAATAACGTCTTTCGACATAGAAGAGCTTCAAATGATTTGGTGCGAATTGTCACAAAACTCTACAACTGAAAAAGCCGCCATTTTTATTTCATTACAAAATTACTTGCAACCAGTTATTGAAAACTTCGTATTATATGACAGACTGATGTATTTGAAAGAAAATGGCGTTGAAAATTGTACATTTAAAAGGATTTTTAATGAAAAAACTTCACCTAGATCTTTAGCTTTATTGGCATTAAAATAAACAAATAAAAACACATTTTGGTATTTCATTTTCCACCATTCTGTCCCCACTTGCGTAATAAGATAACTTTAAGGACTGTAAGCTTAAACGGTGAACTTTAAATGACGTTTATGACTATCATCCTGAAGTTATGTGTGATGTATTTTCGTTTTTTTACCTTCACATGCCAAAAAAATAGTTATATAATGGCTAATATTAAGGGCCTGATATGAGCCAACTAGCGCCGCCAATCTTCAAAAAATAATATCTTCCAATTAAATCAATTTGATTAAAAAAAAGCTATTTACAAATTTATTAGGATGCATATACAATACATGGCATAATTGCGACAAGCTAAGTTGTAGTTCACAAATGTGCCAAAAACGGCCATTTTTCGCAATTATGCGAACTACAACTTACCGACATTGAATCACCTTATAAATAAGCATTTAAAAAATAGTATTTATCGTAATAAACATTTTGTAAATAGCTTTTTTTAATAAAATTGATTATATTGGAAGATATTTTTTTTAAGATTGGCGGCGCTAGTTGGCTCTATGAAGGCCCTTATCATACAATATTAACTTTACTTAAGTTACCTGTACTTTAACAATATAAATTAACATAAAATAATTTCTCTTAACATTACTTTTAAAGATAAAATAACTTAAATATATTGCTTAATATAATTTCAAAACACTGTGTGCTAAGAATTTGTATAGAAATGGTGACATAATTCTGTGATGATTATAATTTATATTATAATACTAACCATGCAAGATGAAATGTAGTAAATATTTTTTTCCCAAATCTAGCTTATAGTATGTTTCAAAGATAGGCGGATAAACGCGCAATGTCACATGTCATGTTGACGTTAAAATAAAATGATACGTATCGCGGTTCTCTTGAAAATGGCGGGAAACGACGGCTGCGAAATTATTTGATAATTTTCCTTTTAATGTCTGCAGAGGCTATTTTGTGTTTATTATCTTTACGTAGGTGGAGAGACGATATCGTTAGATACAGGGATGGGTGGCTGGAAGAGGCTCAGGACAGGGATGGATAGAGTTCTTAAAAATTAAATGTTAATTCAGGCTAAAATGTTTCTTACATTTCATCATGCAAGGGACCGAATATTCAAAAATATAAATTCTACAGAGAAAGGTGTACAGGAGAGGTTTTAAGGTTGAGATTTTCTCAAAAAGTACTTACACTGATTTTTGAAAATCCTTTACAATTACATAGTGAGTACTCTAAACTATCTACTAGTAAAAGAACGTTTACAATCAGACCAGTAGTTATTTAGAAAATCTCAACCTTATTCCTGGGGGGTGACTGCAATTTCAATCATTTTCGTAATCGGTTTCATTTTGACACTTGAACGATGTACATTGCTGCATTTCGTTGTCGTTTGTTAAAACTTGCAAAAACATAGCAGCAATGTATAACGTCCATGTGTCAAATTGAAAGAGATTACGATAACAAAGGAAGTCGCAGGCACCCCACTGTTTATCTCTGTCTTTGTATTATTTTAATTCTGGACGACTCCCATTTCAAACGGTTTCACTTCCTCAATCTCCAAAGCATTATGCTCCGTAACCTCACCTTGCTTTGGTCTTCCCGGCCTCTTATGCTGCAGCAACTTCGCCTTCCACTCCTGGGTTTCATCTGTTTCCTGATGCACTATCACCTCTCCCGTAGCAGGATTAACCGGGTACAAACCATCTGGAGTATGCTTCTTCTTTGCCATGTCTAAACCATGTCGACGCTTCATGTGCTTGTTGTAATTCGGCCAGTTAGTAAAGTCCCGCTGGCATAGTTGACAGTTGTACGGCTTAATGCCGGTGTGTTGACGTACATGTTGATTTAGGATAGTTTTAAAGCGAAAAGCTTTATTGCAAAACGTGCATACGTAAGGCAAAAGGTCAGTATGAATAATTTTGTGTGAAATCAACTGTTTTTGCAGACGAAAGCATCGGCCACACTGATCGCAGGAAAACGGTTTTCTAGTATCATGTACACCGACATGATTACGTAACTGGATTTCAGTTTTAAATGAAAATTTACAGATTTCACACTGAAAAGGACGAATGGTTTCGTGCAAAATCATGTGGCCGGCTAGATTTTGCTTGCTAAAGAAGCATTTGCCACATTTATCGCATGTGTGGTCACGTTTTCTATCCGTATGTAACAGCAAGTGTGTGTTCAGGCTTCCTTTGTTCTTGTAAGACTTTTTGCACAGAATACAAGTTAAATTATCACTCATAGTTTCTAATAACTCTGAATTTCGGGTCTTTCTCAATTGATAGTAAGTCTTCGTATGTTGTTCAAGTTCTTCGGAAGTTGGAAATGTTGCGTTACATCCAGGGCAGATGTGGTCCGTGTTTTTGTGAACTTTCTTGTGCTTCGTACCATCCGGGAGCTTTTTAAACTTTTGATTGCATTTATAACACGAAAATTTTAGATATTTCCTGTGACGTTTCACATGTACTAAGAAACTATCGAGTCTCAATTTACGTATATTACAATCTGTACAGCGATACGCGTTGCAGCATTCATGGTACTGCATTGAATGGGTTGTTAACTCGTCAATTGTCGCAAATTGAGTGCCACAATAGCAGCACATCCATTCATAATCTTTCCAAGTCAATTTCAACTGTGAGAGCGGCACTCCGTCTAAAGTATAACAAGGCTGAGTACTACTGTTTTTTACCTTCTTTTTGCCAGGTTTTTTCGTTATTTTCAATTTTTGCAAAGGTTTTGTTTCATCAGTTTCTTTCTTTACTACGTCATTTACATCTGGAGGATCGAAAGGGAAGTTATCGTCGTCCGAAAAAGGAGACTCTCGAGCCTCCTTTTTTATTTTTTGTACGAATAATATATCGTTTAACACACCTTGCGCTTGTTCCACGCCTAGAATGAACTCGAATGCTTTATCCAGCGAGTTGGTGCACACAAAACAAACGGTTATAGGCAGCATATCCTCACTCAAGTCTGTGGCAGCGTTTAGACGGATTAGTTTCTCGACGATTTCGTTGCGTTTCCTGCTGTTTGATTGCAAGTCTATTAGTTTGCCGGCGGGCTTCAGTTCAGCGCACAATCTGCAGTAGGACTCTGTTGTATTCATTGTGATTTATACGTTTAAATTAATTAAAATTGTAATGACGACAAGATAAGAAAAGAAAGCTATATTGAAGGGAGAGGGAGGGGCGCCATGATGACAAGCCAGTGTTGCCAAACAATTACATAATTCCGTCTCAAACAATTTGGCTTAACCTCTTTCAACGTTTAAATCGCGTTTATTGCAAAGTAAAAAGGCCATATATTAAGTGAAACGAAATGCCTTTTATAGATTTTGTATTCTTGTTCGAAAAACCGATAGCCATTTATATGTGTACGCCTGTCCATAATCCGCTATATCTAACGCAAAGTCCATCTAGTTGGCAACATCGAGTCAACTGTCAATTGACAGTAGCTTTTTTTATTGTTAGAGCGGTGAAACGGTATTATCCGAAATCGATCGACTATAAAAATAAACCAAAATACCCAAATTGGAATTGGACTATAAAAATCTCGAAAATATACAAAATACTCCGAAATAAAATAATTACTAAAACCTACGGCAGTCGTAATCAAGACGATTCTAACGATACCTCATGCATAAAGCCGTTTAGGCTGAAGGACACCTCAAAAACATGAATTCGCGTGAAAAACATTACCCTCATCATTTCTTCAGTAGGGTAAAAACAAACAAGCGTGCCGTACATACTACCACCATACTACATCCGTCAGCCCAATGGAGAGTCGTGAGAGTGCGTCGCAGGTTCAATCCTCACCTCTGAACTAAAATACCTGTGGTAGTTGCCTCGATACACAGCCCACTTCGCCCCTATCCCTATATAATAGCAGGAGGCGCCCGTGTCTGCCCGCACATGAGCGCAACATTGCCTAGCGAGACTACGCACGAGACTATGGACGCAGCTCTTTAATACGCCCCCCCCCCCCCCTTCGTCTCTATGCGCTCATCGGTGACAGAATGTTTCGCTTGCAAATGACAAAGCCAGATTCTGCCCCACAATCAACCGCAAGTTGTACAAGATAACGAATAAATGTAAAAATATCTTCGTTTTTTTTATTAAAATTATTGGTTTAAAACAAAGTCTTGGACATCTAGCGAGTCGAAAAAAAACGCCTATTTAAGAATTCAGAAAATAGTAAGAAATCGAAGCAAATTATTCATTGTTTTTGTTATTCTTCTATAGGAGTTGCGAGAGTAGTAGAAAATGATACTGATTATGATATATGAAACCTGTAATAAGTCCCCAACAAAATGATAGGTTACTTACAGCTTAAATGGTCATGTAGTTTTGTAGGTGGGGCAACACTGTCTATGTAGTCGCCTGTATAGGACCACTAGCACTGGGGGCTGAGCAGCTCCTGCTACACGAAATGTCCTCTCTCGCACCCATTCGCGTTCCTCCCTCCGTACGTCTGTCACCAGCGCGGTGACCGCGACTTCCAATCGTTATCGCTTTCAATTTGACACATGGACACTATACATTGCTGCTATGTTTTTGCAAGTTATAACAAACTACAACGAAACGCAGCAATGTATATCGTTCAAGTGTCAAAATGAAAACGATAACCATAACGATTGAAGTCGCGGTCACCCCGCAGTTCACCACACAAGGCGCGGTACATCGCATGCAGTAAAACTATAGTTATGCTAGCCTACGGTGATAGCACAAGTCAAAGTTTTTTACCCGACTGCTCCAGGAGGGTAATATTTTCAGGTGTATGTATGTCCATTCCTTCCTGCCATCCTGTAGCCTAAACGACTTGACAGACTTGGTGTATGAGGTATCGTTAGAGTCGTATTGATTACGGGAGTGTCATAGGGTATAAAAAATTGATTAAAATATTATGGGGTTGAGTGAAGCGAGAGCGATGTGCCGGGAGCGCAGCAGATGGAAGGACAGCGTACGTAAAAGTTGGATTAATTAAAACAATTTTGAACATATATTTTATTTATTTTAGATAGGTATGTACTTAATGCTAATACCATTAATAATAAACAATTTAAACATAAAATTATAAAGTTATATTCACAATACCACGATTGGCCGCAATTTACACGCCAGCCAATCAGCGCGGTGACCGCGATTTCCAATCGTTACCACTTTCAATTTGACACATGGACGCTATACATTGCTGCTATGTTTTTGCAAGTTTTAACAAACGACAACGAAACGCAGCAATGTATATCGTTCAAGTGTCAAAATGAAAACGATAACCATAACGATTGAAGTCGCGGTCACCCGAGAGATGGCCGTGAAAATTACGACGATAAAAGTAATAGCGGGGTTGATGTGGGGTTGATTCTTCACAAGTCACAACACTCGAGGGTCGACCACAATTTTCGTTTAAAAAAAATTAGGTATTACTAAATAAATAAATAAAATCCAAATGACAATGCCAGATTCTGCCCCACCATCAACCGCATGATGAACAGAATAACGAATAAATGTAAAAATATCTCCGTTTTGTATTAAAATTATTGGTTTACAATAAAGTTTTGTACAAGTTGCGAGTCGATAAAACAGCTTAATTAAGAATTGATATATGTGCTTCAATGGTCACGTAGGTGACCAAAGGTGGGGCAAAGCTCCATTGAAATCTGGCAATGTGTTTTCGACGGGTCATCAACACAATATAATAATAATTGTTCTTGAATATTACAGCGGTAAATTAAATGTTTTTAATAAATTGTATTTGACTTAAGTACACTAATTACAATTATTCTTTGTTGAAATAATTTTATTTTTGTCGCAATATTTTTTAAACTTGATGAAAAAAAATGTTCTTTTTATGTGGAAAATAATTAGTGGCCTCTGTGAAACGATCAAATCATACCACGTCATATCGCGTGTGACAGGGACAGTGCTATTGCGTTGGTATAGCGGCGTCTCTGTTCGGCGCACCATGACATGGTATGATTTCATCGTTTTGAGAACGGTAATACGGCTGTTTTTTCGTTGCCCCAGACCTCCAAGTCCGTCCCTGTTCATCGTCACACTCGCAACGATAACGATGAAAGCTGTGATCTATCTTTACACATTATTTATTTCCGAACGGTAAAGTTGTGGCGACAAAATTGCTGTTTGTGATCGCATATTGCCATATTAGTACTAACGCTTATTAAGCCGACATTAGCTACCTTTTAAAACATAATTAGCCATTAATTCTAATAGAAAGAAATTACCACCTTGATTATTTAATAATTACTTAATAATAATAAAGAAAATCTATATTATTATTTACTACAAAAAAAACTTGTTTCTACAGGGTGGAACAAAATGCCACAATAACACAGTGAGATAAAATGAATGAGTGAATGAATGAAAAATTGTCATTCACTCGAGTTTTGTTTCGAGTCATGCGAAATGAAAAATACTCGTTAATATTAAGTTAAAAATCGTTAAATAAATAATAATGATTATGTTAATAATGTGCAAGCTTAGCAGTTTGAAAAAAATTGCATACTAAGAAATTACCAAACATTTAGCGAAACATGTACAATGTTTATGACTGCCATCTTTTATACCGTGTTTCGAGCTAATAAACTCATTTCAATTCCAAGGCCGCAGGTACGAATCCCTTTCATAATGAATTTTATCCATTTTAATGTCCATATTATTGTATTGTAGGACATCATTCTAATAAGTGACAAAACGTGAGCCATTTTTTAATTCGTATATAAGATAAAGATAAGATAAATATTCTTTATTGCAAAAAAATAAAAAGTATTACACAAAAGAAATAGGCTAATACAGTTAGTATTACAATTGGCGGTCTTATCGCTCAAAGCGATCTCTTCCAGACAACCTTTGGGTAGAGAATTCGGCGTATGAATAGGTATATACGTAAAGACCTGCATTTTGACATCACCTATCCCTTAATTAATAGATAAATGGGTACTCTTCATTATTATATGCATGCTTCTTTTAGTTATTGCGATTTCTGTGTGTAAAATAAATATTTTTTAATTTATATTGTATATTAGTTGCTACCGCTTCGCTATGCGTAAATAAAATATATAAACATTTTGTATCATTATAAAAAAAAATCCTATGCCCTATTAATTACCTACCTAATCAAATTCTATACAATGTTTCTGTACAATTTCATTGGACAACATCCAAATAAACACACTCTCACATTTATAATATTATGTAATAAAATTTAACCTAGATCCCAAAAATTCATTCGCAACTTACAATTTACAAATTTTACCATTTTAATATGTAAGCTGCTGAGTCGAATTCCGACACAGAGGAACAGGGAAGAACAACAGTTATTTTTGTATCAAAATATGGAAGAAAAAATTAAAACGGTCGGCAACTTGTTACGCCCTGTAAAATAAGTTTCACTTAACATTTTATAATTTCTCCGCTTAATACTAGATAATCTATAATAATCAATCCTTAAATCATATCTATGACAGGAACTTTCCTGCGTCTAATTGGTTTCATCATTTCGTCCATCCATTCCTTAGTTTTGTTATCGGAAACCAAGCTTTTCGCTTCCCCAGTCCTGCGGTTGATTGCGACTCTCCCTTGAGACGTAATCTTTGTGCGCGCCAAAGTGACACCATGCTTCCTAATCATGTGCTTATTACAATTCGCCCAATTCGTGAACGTTCGTTCACACATTTCGCAGGCGTAAGGCCTTACGCCCGTATGTTGACGGCCGTGCGTCTTCAAATTCTCTTTAAACTTAAACTCCTTGTAACAATACAGACATTTGAACGGTTTCTCATCTGAGTGACTCTTCATGTGACATTTCAGACGACGTTTAGTCTTAAAACTGTTGCCGCATTCGTCACAAACGAACGGTCTGACTTCGGAATGTGTAATAATATGATTCTTCAATTGGTGCTTCTTATGGAATTCTTTTTTGCACACTTGGCATACTTCTGTCTTGTTGCTGTGAGTTTTGACGTGGTCTCTCATAGTTCTGATTGTTAGGAATGATTTGCCGCAGATTTGACAGAAGAAATCTTTCGTTCTGGGGCCATCGTGAGTCTTTTTGTGTCTCGATAGTTTTGTTAGGGTGTCGAATACTTTGCGACATGTCGTACATGTCAAATCTTCGGTAGTTAGCGGAGGTTTTCTGGCCCTTCTACGTTTAGGAACGCTTTGAGTTATAGCAGTAGTTGGGGCATTTCGTGTGCTACGCCGTTTTACAGTCCCTTCACGTTTAACAGAACTCCTAGGTTTATGGTTTTTGAAAGTGTCCTTGTGTTTAGCTAGCTGGGTGTTGTCTTTAAATATTTGACCGCAGTCGGTGCACGGTCTCTGTTGGCTAGTAATATGCTTAATTATGTGGTTGTTTAAATCGTTTATATCTTCGAAATGGGCGTTACAGTATTGGCAATAATTTCTGGAATGAAGAAATACAATTTTTAGCATTTCAATCTAATTCAAAGATAGCCTAGGCTGTTTTTTTAGGTTAATGAAAAACAAAAACAGGAGGAAACTGTTGTAAAGTGATGGTAGAATATACGCTTTTTTAAACATAAAAATCAAATTGAAACTTATTTTTAAGTCTATCCCTAATGTCCGGCGTGCAACGTCACGGCGCGGCGCCCGTGCCGTCGCATGGCTTGGCGGGTCACGGCGTCTGCCGGCCCCGTCTACCGGTGCACGACGTCGGCCGGCGCCGGTCACAGGCGGACCGCATTCGTGCCGGCGGACGGCGCCGTCCACTGGCGTCGTCCGCCGGCACCGTTCTGTTGTACGCTAGCCCTAAGACTTAAAAATAAGTTTGAATTTGATGTTTATGGCTCCCTCGTTTGTCGATGATTCTGCCAATGACACAACAGACTTATTATGTAAATGACAGTGACACGAATGAATAGGAATGAAGTTTATTTTGTTAGCCTCTGCTGGAAACATTACAACCCAGACAGGGTTATCAAAAAAGAACTTCATATCCATTCTTATTGGATATTCGTGTATAAACTAGACACTCACTTGAGGTAAGGTTTGTGGCCAATCACGTGAGCTACAAACAGCTTGTAACTCTTCATAGCTTTGGAGCAGTCCATGCATTTAATAGCGAAGCATTTGTTGTGTATCTGCTGGACATGCATCCTTAGACTGGCCACATCTGGCATCTTCATTAGGCATTCCTGGAAATAACATAGGTAGGTATTAGAGAAACAAAAAAAGAATATTTTTTTGACAAAAAAGGTAGGTATCCTATTACTAAGCCGTTTAAACTGAGGCCATGAAGGAACTGACAAACCGTCGGCGAACTAACAAATCGTTTTCCCAAAGATTTCAGTAGAGTCCAAAATCTGTGCAACTTAACTAATTATAATTTATTAAGTTAACACTCTTTCACAAGGTTTGCTGGTGGAAATCTCCTTTGTATAATATAACTCTCTTTTATGCTCCAAAATGCTCGCTCTTTGTGCCAGCATGTTATTCATTTGTCTGTGTTGAACAATAAAAGTGCTTAAACAAAACAAAGGTAAAAGTTAAGTAGAAAAAGTAAAGTTACCTGACAAGACCATTCATAATCATCCCATGACCTTCCACTGTTTCTGCGAGTCTCCTGCATCGTTCGTCCATAAAGCCTCTTATGCCACTCCAAGGTATTAGCGAAGGGAAACATTTCCCCGCACAACTCGCATATTTTCTGCGTGCCAATGTAGTGCGTATTGACATGTTCGGAGCATTGGGCCGCAGTATCGAACTGCTCGTTGCAATACTGGCAGTAGAGTCTAGAAAAGACATAACACATACATAAGCAAGTAAATAAATAAAAGCCTTTGTTACTTCAAAAAAAAAATGACATCGGCGTCAGATTCTCAGGTTGTCCTTCGACATAGGACTCCTCCATCTTCTTCCCGGTTTCTCTATTTTCGTCGTTTCACGAATGACTTGGAGTAACATCTCTTGTCCATCTCTTTTACATAATCAACCTTATGTTAAATAAATCATTAAAATTGTCCGACAAAAGCTAGCTAACGATAGTTATCTCTGTCATGCGCGAGAAGAGCTTTGCACAAAGTAGATCTTATTAGAATCATGAAAGTTCCAATATAATCTCTCTCGCTAGACCGCAAGGGATGAATGCCGTGAATTTTGAACATGTGACATTATGTAGGATGTGAAAGGTCGGTCAGTATTGTGTACAAACTTTTTCAACTCCTTTAAAAATATTAAAAAGGGTAGTTTTTCCAAATTGACCTGTGTCTAACATTGTAAAACACAGGTCAATTTGGAAATCACCTACTACCACTCTAATCACTACTACCTTTGGTAAGCTAGAAAAACGAAAAACAACAGTTACCTCAACACTTCTTTATGGCCTCTAACATGCTCAACGAAATCGGTGAAACCACCAAACTTCTCGTTGCAATCTGCACATCGGTACGCAAGGCACATGCCGTGCCGCTCCTTACTATGCGCCCTTAGCTCTTCTATAGTGTCGTAGATCACTTGACAATGGGAACAAATGTATGTATAATTCGACCAGGAATCGTCATTTGAATAGTTCAACGTCAGAACAGATAAAGGCCCCAAGTCTTTACTCTGGGACATTTCAGGGTCTACGTAGGGACTGTCTTCGTTTTCCGCGTTACTATGCTCCGTTTTGAATTTAATAGGCTCAGCTTTGATGCTGTATAAATTATTCAACAAATCTTGGTTGCTTTTAACAGATTTTAAAAACTTATAGACTTTATGAAAGGAATTGTAGCAGAGTTCGCATACAGTTTTTGGCAATTTAACTTCATCGAGGCTCAAATATTCGATTTTGAAGAATTTAACCATTTTTACGTATTCCTTTATAGTATTTTCTCCCAGCAAGTTAAGTAAATCGGTATAGTTTCGCTGTCCGGCACAGAATCGGCATTGCGATATTTTTATGTTCTTATCGGATGGGTTTATTTTTGGGCCCAATTTTGAGTTTTCGCCTAACTCAAGGGTTTCACACTCTCTAATGTTCTCTAAGTCAGTAGGCAAAATTAAATCGGACTGTTTAATTAAGTCCGATGGCTCGATAAGTGTAACTCTATGGGAGTCAATCGACTGTATGTTTTCTGCATCGGACTGCGTTTCGATTTTTGATGTATCAATTGGATCATTCTTCGGATTCGCATCGTACGAAGCTTTCAACACAGTTTGAATGTGATCAAGAATTTTGAAAAATTTATACGCTTCTTGAAATGCATCGTAGCATTTTTCACATGTCGTCTTCGGTAGTCGATTCAGATCGGATAAATCCAAATAATCGATTTTTAGGTAGTCTAAAATATTTATGTATTCATCAAAAGTTTTTATGTCACCTTGTAGATCTAATACTTCGGTGTATCGCTTTTGTTTGGCACAAAATCGACAATGAGTCGTTTTGTTTAGTGTTTCTAAAGGATCTTCCATAATAATTACAACGAAATAACTTGCACAATCACATTAAAAACATTATCTCGCTATATTATCGACAAATTACGTGGAAATAACCACAGGCTAATTCTAATGTTTTATCGATTTTCTATAGGTATTTGTTACAATGACAAATACCGATCACATTATTTACACGAAAGCGGTTCGAAATTAAGTAGGTAACAACATTTTTACAAGAAATTATCACTATTTTGTAAGATTTTTAGCAAAAATCATGGAATTATTTTTTACGCTACACTGCCTCACACACTTGACTTGACTGACATGCACACACGCAAACATACGTCACATAACCACACTAGGGGTGGGTATGAGTCGAAACCGGTGAATTCCGAAGTCGATGGATTTTATTTATGTAAAGTTTTTCGTTTAATCAGACTTGGGCGTATTCTCTTTCTCTTAGTTACCTTTGCCTTTCCCTTTAAGAAAGAAAAATAGTTTTTGTGTTCGTTTCGTTTGTTGAATTGTCTTTTTGTTTCCTTGGTAATTAAATGTGAAAATACGATGGAAAACCCGGATAATACATACTGCCGCCTTTGCGCGGAACTCAAAACTGCAGAAAAGCTGCTAAGCCTCGCTGACGACGACTCAAAATACAATGAAATAGCTTTAAAATTGTCCTTCCTCAACGCTACCTATATCGATGTTACCGATCGCGATATCTTCCCAAAATTCGTGTGTTTGGTCTGCTATGAGTCCTTGAACAACGCCTACAACTTCCTAGACCGAGTGAAGAAAGCCCAAGATGTTTTATCCAGCTTATTCAATCAAAACACTAAGTTTAATTTTGACGACGACGACGCACTGTCATCGTTTGATTTCGAGTTCTTATCTCAAGACGATGAGGTGAAGCGAGAAACTCCTATAGAGGTACCTTTACAGGTTAAAATCGAGCTTAAAGACGAGCCAGACACACCAAACTTGTTACAGGAATCGCTAAACAATGCCCAAGAAACGGACAACTTTAATCAGTTGAACGTACAAGAATTATTAGATGCAGCACTGTGCAATGGCCCTTTTACTTCAAACTTAACGATATATGCAAAGGAACTAACGGATATCAGTAAAAAGGATATACGATGCTGGAAAGATTATCCGTGGGTCTGCACATATTGCAATATTGAATTCCTAGATATAGATACTTTGAGGTCGCATGGTAAAACGGTCCACGGCAAGTGTTCAGCATTTGTATGTGTGGATTGTAAGGTGTTTGGAAAGAACGATAACTTTAATTCGTTCTTGAAACATGTAAGGAAACATAGGAAATGTTTGAAGTGAGTATTGGTTCATAATTTTTTAGTTTTAAAGCAAATTAAGGTTTTACCTCTGCATGCCATAGAAAAAAAAAATAAGGCATGTAAAATCCGTCAATCCGCAGTGGGCCTGTTTGGTGGATCATAGCCTGAGCTCCCTTGATGTAAGGGAAGGTCTGTGCCGGAGCAGTGGGGAGGGGACAATTCAGCACCAATGTCGCTTGTCAGTACCTGAGCAACAGAGTTGTTCAGGCCTGGAACTCACTTCCACATGACGTTGTCTCTGCCGTCTCAGTTAACGCATTCAAAAACAGTTATTTTAAATCCATTAACAAGAATAATGCCACAAAGTGATAGACTGTGAAGTGGACATATCAGCGATGAGCTGCCTGTCCATAAGTTAAACATCATCATCAGTCTATATTGCCCCACTGCTCAGGCACAGACCTTCCCTTACATCGTGGGAGCTGGGACCACAATTTAATATTAATAATATAAATAGACATGGAGGATTCATGGAGAGGCATATGCTGAAGAAGAAGAATATAAATAGACTGATGATCCAGGGAGCCCTTTCCTGGTCGTGGGGGGGTCTGATGGGGCTATTTGTTGAGGCCCAATGAGGCTGGCATGATCACTACGCAACAAAAGCCTAGAAACCTAGTTAAACAAAAAAAGAAACATGTTGATGATGTTCATTAGGTATTTAATTTTATTTTTAATTTTCAGATACCACTGCCACTATTGTGACGAAGTCATCTCAGACCGAAACATGAGTGCCCACGTGAAGCAGCACTTCACGAAGACCCAAGTCTCATGCACAGCTTGCGGGGAAATCCTCAAAAGCGAGGAGGCATTACAAAAGCATTTTGCCGAGTACATGGCAGTAAAACCGAAAAGAAAACCTCGAAGGAAAGCCGGCACACCGCTAACCGTCGAAGACTTAACGTGCACTATTTGTAAAAATGTTTACAAAAACCCAAATAGCCTCCGAGATCACTTAAAAAGACACACGACTGACCGCAAAAGGAACTACACTTGTGATAGATGCGGAAAAATGTTTTATAACAAAGGAACTTTAACGTCACATATCATGTCTCACGATCAAATTCGTCCACACTTGTGCAGGATTTGTAATAAGTCCTTTTTGTTTCCAAATATGTTACGTAGGCATGTTGATATGCATTCCGGGGTAAAACCCTTTGCCTGTGATCAATGTGGCCGTAGATTTAGACTTCAATATCAGTTGAATGCCCACAAAATTGTTCACACAGACTCCATGCCTTACGGCTGCCAGTATTGCAGAAAAAGGTTCCGTTTTAAACAGATTTTGAAGAACCACGAACGTCAACATACTGGTGCAAAACCTTATATGTGTCAACATTGCGGAATGGAGTTTTCTAATTGGTCGAATTATAATAAACATATGAAGAGACGCCACAATACTGATACGTCGAAGAAGAAAATTACTCCGGAAGGCTGCTTCCCCATAAATCCGGAGACAGGCATGATTATCCAGTTACACGATCAGGGGACCGAGGAATGGAAGAGTAAGATCATGATTCCAGCAAAAAGAGGTAAGAAAAAGGCTATAAAAGAGGAAACTGTGGGTACTTAAAAATGTTTAACACAAATACTGATAGCAATCATCAATTTGGGCAATAAATAACTGCCTTATTTTTACAAGAATGAATTTACGTTGAATTTAAATTGTGAATATTGTCAAAACAATTTTTATTGTAGGTATACCTACATATGCATAATTAATTATTAATTAGAAAGCATTGATCTCCTATAAACAACTAGATACACAGTCTGCCTTCTAAAAATGTCCGAGCGCAAAGGTCCAAATGGATGAATAAACCCTCATTTGCTTTATTGGACATTATTTGGACGTTAACAATGGACCCTTATTTGGACATTTTTTAAATTGTTTTAGTAAGACCTTTGTGTATCTAGTTGTTTATAGGAGATCAATGTTAGAAAGCCATAATGTATAGATTAGATAAATATTAATTATAATTGTATTAAGTTCGCTGTTTAGTATTATGAGCAATGCATATTAATTTAAGTCACAAATATCACGTAACAATTTTTATTTAATTAATGAGTATAGACAGGTACATGTCATTAATATTACGAAATAAATTATATTATAATAAAACCATTATGCCCAATGTTTTGTATCATTTTATTTTTGGAAGTCGCGGTCACCCTACAGTATTATTACATTACAAAGTAATAAAAATTAAGATCCAATATCCAGTGTAGATTTCTTCTTGGGCAACTTAGATTTTACCATTTCACATCCACTCCTTACTTTTCGTGTCTAACGCTAACTTTTTAATTTTACCAGTTTGTTTATCAATTTCCACCCTCCCTTTCGGGGTAATTTTGCTTTTAGCGAACGGCACCCCATGTTTCCGTATCATGTGCTTGTTACAATTGCCAAAATTATTGAACGTTCTCTCGCAACATTCGCAAGAAAAGGGCCTACTTCCAGTATGTACATTCATGTGGTTATTAAGGTAAGCATAACACTTAAATTGTTTATTACAGACGATACATTTGAATTTTTTCACATCACTATGTGTTCGCACGTGACCACGCAAAGTAGATTTATTTCTAAAAGACTTGCCACAAGGGCTTTTTGAAAATGGCGGGAAACGACGGTTGCGAAATTATTTAATAATTTTCAGTTTAATGTCTACAGTGGGTGTTTTGTGTTTAATATCACGTTAAATTAATCAGAAAATGTTCGCGAATGACAGTATGGTGAAGTTATTGGAGAATTCAAGCAGGATCTGAAGTTTGGCGCCATGGTCAAGATTCCCACTACGAGCTCGGGAGTGAACGTGACTGTCGAGCTGCTTCGTCCACAGTGATTGACGCTACGGCGTCTCCTGTGGATGAAGACATGAAGACGCGGCTACCCAGGGTGACGACGCTACGGCGACTCCCCTGGAGGAAGATAGAAGACTATTAAACATTGAATTTTCTGTAACATGACATTGGCAAATGACGAACTGTCGAGTCCATTAATAAAATAAATGAAAATAAATGAAATGACTTGCCACAATCGTCACAAGTTAATAATTTCGCTTCCAAATGAGTCATTACGTGACGTCTTAGTCGATATTTACTGACGAATTTTCTTTTGCATATCTGACAAACTTCTGCTTTAACTTTGTGTGTTACCATATGATCTGATAGCATAAATACGCTATAAAAGCCTTTGCCACAGGTGTCGCAAATGTTATCTCTTTTCCTGTTCCCGTGAGTCTTCCGATGTACTCTCATACGTGTCAATGATGTAAATAATTTAAAACAAACGTCGCAAGTTAATTCTTCTGTATATATTATACTCTGTTTTCGTCTTGGAGGGTCGTACTGCTTCAAATGTTGTACCAATTGAGTGTTGTTTTCGAATATCTGTCCGCAGCCGTCGCATGGTCTCTGATCACCGGTCAGGTGTTCGTTGACATGGTTAGACAAGTCGGTTAAGTCGTCGAATTTAAGGTTGCAGTATTGACAATAGTGCCTGTAAAGTAAAACTAATTATGTTTCCGGCAGCTAAATTAACCCTACGTAAAGAAAATCTATAAATATAAATAGAGGTATATCTCGAACTGCCACAAATGACAATGCCAGATTCTGCCCCACCATCTTGTACAACTTGTACGTAAGTTGTACAAGATAACGAAAAAATGTAAAAAGATCTCTGTTTTTTATTAAAATTATTGGTTTAAAATAAAGTTTTGTACAAGTTGCGATTTCGATGGTCTTTTTCAAGGTGACCTCGCCACGCCCGCGTCGCCGGTGACGTTTCGCCCGCTTCGCGCGCTAGTGCGCAGAGAAACGTCACCGGCGACGCGGGTGAAACTATCTGTCTAATTGCAGACTTCAACAATATAAGTGAGTGATATCCGTTTATATATAATAACAATAGTACAGGTTACTTAAAGTCAAAGTCAAATTTCTTTATTGCAAGTAAGCACGTTGTGTACATTTTTGCACGTCAACATATTTTTTGAATTTACATTTACACCACTTTGCAAAGAAAAGGTGCCAACGCTGAGGAGAACAAGTGGCAAAAAACTCTCAGCAGCACATCTTTTAAAATAATATAATAATACACAATTACTTAATAACTAGGTATTACACAACTATTACTATTGTTAGTAATCTAGACTTTATCCCTCATGCGGAACCGGCGACACACACCATGCATGTTCATCGTTTAAATAGTCATCTATCCTGTAATACGCCTTCTTAACAAGTGTTCCTTTTATACCCTTACTTTAATAACCAATCAAAGAAAGTACTTACTTCAGATAGGGTCTGTGTTTAGTGACGTGAGGTATAAACAAAAAATAGCACCGATACACCTTGAGGCAATCCACGCATTTCATTGCGAAGCATTTATTATGAAAGGTGCGCGCGTGCTCTCGTAAACTGTCAACGTCTGGCGCTCTGACGCCACAATCCTGTAAATATTAATACATAAATTACAGAATATTTAAAAATGAGACTTAACATATTGTAATATATTGAATAGTTATATTATAAATACACATGCTAAAGATATTTAATAAATATGTATATTTAAGAGATACATGTAAAACTAGATTAAACAACAGTGTCAAATGTTCTTAAATTAAATAAAATTTTAATTAAGTAGGTACAAGATTGTATTTGCACAATCGAAGGCAAATCAAGTGTAACACTTTGTACTTTCGACCGTCCTTATTATCTGTCCCATTAGATAGAAATTGTACTGCGAGTGTTGTCATTGATGTGCTGTCGAGTGTGCTACCAGTGTAGAAGTAAGAGAGCTACGCCAACAAACTGCATTGCAGTGCGGCGACAGATGTAACATTGCAATTTTGTTAAAAATTAATAAATAAATTTATAAAAAAAAATCTAAACTGAAGCCTGACAATCCATTCATCTTTCATTTATACTCCTGTATAAAGACATCCCACAATGGGTCGAAGTGTGACCATGGATATCCTATCAAGATAAGATACCTGGCAAGTCCATTCATAGTCCTTCCAGCTGAGTTCATCCCGTTGGACCATTGGGATCTCGTGAGATAGTTCCGGAGCAACTTGAAATGCTTTATTTCTGTAAGTACATAACAGCTTATACTATTATAAAAGATTGTTGAAATGTTGAAGATTATTATCAATATTTTTATGCCAGTTTTTGAGAATTATCAAGAGAACAGGTGGTCTGAGAAATGGGCAATTTGAGAATTAGTACTTTTGAGAATACTTTGTTATTTCGTATCGTCATGACGACATTAAAGTAAGCTTATTAAGGACGTCATGGTACGAAATAACAAAGTATCATTGAAGTAATCCTGCTATAAGAGTTCATGGTAAGAGCCCAGACCCTGGATCCTTTGTGTCTAAGAAAATTCCCGCAAACACTACTTATCAAACGAAAAAAACCGCTTTGAATTTGAATCTTCCGTACTGAAGCTACGGTAACGCTGACAGACATTAGGTATGACTCTTTACTTCGCGCACATTATGCCGGGCCGCAGCGCAGCGCAAAATGCTTACTTAGCACATTAGTGCCGGGCCGGGTCGCAGCGCATTAACGGATTTTGAGTCCAGTGTACTGCCAGATATCGTAAAATGAACACGGGCGCGCGTGCACTCCAATCCGCTTGCTATAGTACACTGTGTCGGGGGGCGGGGCGCATCGCACGGACGCAAATCCGCCCCGACACAGTGTGCGATAGTTCATACAAATTGTATTAGCGCTGTGGCCTCGCTACAGCACATGCTGAGCTGGTCTTTTTTGACGTTACATGCCGCACCATATACTGTCTCTAAGTGTTTATTGTATTAGTGTTTTTGTGTTTCGTTTAGTTATTCACTGTATGCTGTATGTTACTATTTTATTGTGGCGTCAAATAAATGCATTTTCTTTCTTATTAAAGCTATTTGAGCGGATTTATGCGCTCCGCCCCCACACGCTGCGGCCCGGCAAAATGTGTTCGAACCTTAAAACTCCTCTTTGAGTTGAGTCAAGGTTTAAAATTAAGTACCTATAATAGCTCCTCGGCAATCTAGCCTGCCTATAATGTTGCCTGTGACTCGCTAGAGTTTCAACATCTGGAAATATTAGGCCGCAGCGGTCGCAAATCTTCTGCGTGCCTTCCCAGTGGGACAGAGCGTGCCTCTCACAGTCTGCGCGGGTCTCAAACTGACTGTTGCAATACTGGCAATAGTTTCTGGAATAAATATAATTTCAAATTAAAAACGATTAAATGACAATGCCAGATTCTGCCCCACCATCAACCGCAAGTTGTACAAGATAACGAATAAATGTAAAAAATATCTCCGTTTTTTATTAAAATTATTGATTCAAAATAAAGTTTCGTACAAGTTGCGATTCAAAAAAATCCAGCTTAATTAAGAATTCAGAAAATAGTAAGAAATCGAAGCGATTTATTCATTGTTTTTGTTATTTTTCTACTTATAGGAGTTGCGAGAGTAGTAGAAAATGATACTGATTATGATTATGCAATATGAAACCTGTAATAAGTCCCCAACAAAATGATAGGTACAGCTTAAATGGTCACGTAGTTTTGTAGCTCCATTGAAATGTGGCAATGTCATTTAAAATACAAATATAGAGTCACTGTGCCGTGCTCTTCACTCCGCCGCTGCGGGACATCTCCTGTCTCACGCTTGAGTTTGACAGATGGTAGCGCCTTAATAAAATGTCAGATTTCATGATCTTCCTATGTTATTTAAGAAAAATAATCCTTATCATTAACCCTTTCGAACGTTAAGCCGATATAAATTACAAATGTGTGTGAGAACAGGCGACGACGCGGCCGCCTGGACGGAATAGGAGAGATAATAGTACTCTCCTCTCCCCGCTCGCCTCATCGCCTTTTCAGTACCGACACAGAATATATAATAGTACAAGTACAGAAGAGTCTCTCCTAAAAACCGTTAAAATAAATCGCGAGTCTCGCAGCGACGCAATAAAGTACAATTCAGCTCGCGCAGCGCGAAGTGCCTACAATTATATTCACCTACAACGTGCGTCTCTTTCTATCGGGTAGCTCTTTACTCTTCTGACACGATTAGGGCTGCCGGCTTGTGAAAGATAAATAATCTGAATATTTAATGAACATATATTATTATACCACTCTATTATTCTACTTTTGTAAACAAACTGATATTTCAAATATACCTACGGTATTAGATCACAAAAGACCATAGGCATGCTATCTTCTTACACTTTAATGGGTGTCTACAATACTAAACATAACTCTTTTAGGTTTTAGCTAGGTACAATCTAGTCCGGGAGCCGAAACCCATATTTACATATTTAAGATGCAAGAACTAGCCTTGCGATTTATTATATAAATCTAATCTAATTATTCGTTCATTATTCATTCAATTTCATTCAATTATCTGCAACTATTCTCTAGATTGCATGGTAAAACTACTCGTAAGTTAATGGAGAATAAAATCGGGGAATAAAAATAACCCTGGGATAGTTACTCCAGTATAAATTGAAGTTTGGTCGAATCCACCCTAAATAAAATAAATTATTATGGTAGGTACTAAATTGTATGAAATAATATTTTAATAATTTAGACCAAATTCTTGTCACGATTTTTTTCTTCCGATACAATGAAAGACGGCTAAATACGTCGCAGCGCGGGCGCAAAATAGCGGGCTACGTGCAATCAATCTGGCGCGCAGCAGCCCACTGAATAGCCGCGCCGGCGCGGCCCAAGGCCGCCCGCCCGATGTACCTGTAGATTTATACCTAAAGCGCGGAGTGCACCAGGCCTGGTACCGACTTTGCATTTGGCTGGATATTTTTTCTATGCCCCCCCCCCCCCCCCCCCCCCCTGGCGACGCCCTTGAATTGCGTGTTGAGTATTGGGGCCAAACCAACTATTATATATTCTGTGGCCAAACAGTAGAGGGTTAGATTCGAAATGTAGTGCTGCCATTGATTAATATTTATGGATTGAATGTAAAACATCTACTTATGCTCATTAGAATCCAATAAAGAACAAAGGGCACGAGGAGACATCAATAATAAATGTTTAACACGGTAATTCCCGTTTTTATCTAATTAATTTGTCTATTATCTATTGGTCTTTTGTGAGTTACTTACCTCAAAACACTTTGATGTTGCCTCACATGCTCAACAAATGGATTGAACATGTTGAAATGATTATTACAATCAACGCACTTAAATGCATAGCAAATATTGTGCACCAGTTTACTGTGTTCGCGGACCTCGAACATAGACTCAAATTTTGTATTACAATGCTTACAAAACCATGGATAACTTGCCCAAGAAACAATTTCCATACAAACATTCGGGACATTAGTTTCTTTACAAGTCCTTACAGTTTCAGGTGAGGTATTGTTTTGATTATTGGTATCTGCATCTGCCGACATCTCATTGTCTTGGATAGCGGGATTGACGACGGTCAAGACTGGAGAGTGACTGTTAGATTCATTTTTAGTATCAGAGACAGATGATCCACTGTCTTCTGGTAGTGTATCTGCCAAAGGACTTTGAGCCGCTTCAGTATTTGCTTTTAAATTGATATTTGTAGGTTTATTAGATATGTTTGCCGATGTCACATTTTTATGGACAGCGGGATCAAAGACTGGCATGACAGAGTTACTTGTAGAGTCATTTTTATTACTATCAGAGACTGCTATAGGTTGGTCCGCTTCAGTATTTGCATAATTTGTTTCAGTCTGATTTTGATTTTGTTTACTGATATTTATAGGTATGTTTAGTGTTGTTTTTGTAGACTTGTCATCCATTGTCACATTTTTATGGACAGCGGGTTCGAAGGTTGGACACGGAGAGCGAACCGTGGAATCATTTGAAGTATCAGAGTCAGATGATTCACTGTCTTGCGTTATTATATGGTCCACTAACGGAACGAAGTGATTCAAAGCTTCAGATAGTTTCTCGAGTTCATCTTTAATGTCATTTGGTTGTATACGATTTGCAAACGGGGTTTCATTGGTGTCAATCACATCTGTTGAAACTTCTGTTTCATTTTTAATTCCAATTTGGGTGTTTTGGCTACTAGTTACCGGTGTTTCATTTTTAAAATCTTTATTATCCAGTTCCATATTAATATCAGCTGAAGAACATTCCAGATACGCTCTGTTTATTTCAATTTGCGACTGTTTTACCATACCAATGAAATTATATGCTGATTTCAAAGCTTTGTAACACGTCTTGCATGAAAATCTGGGCAGTTTCAAGTTGGAGAGGTCAACAAAATCCACTTTTAAGAATTCAAGCATGTTTATGTTTTGCGTCAAGGCCTCCTCGTCCTGAGATAAGTTGAGTAAATTGGCGTATATATTTTCTTTGGCGCAAAATCGACAATGAATAGGTATTGTATTTGGATAAAGGATTATCATATCATAAATAATTAGAATATCGAACCAAATTTTTACAAGTATATAGGAAGGTGTTAAGAAATGCCAAAACTATGACAGTTCAAAAAGAAATAAACAATGTGAAAAATTCGACAAAAGGCATATGGAACGTTGTAAATAAATATACGAATAAAAAAACATTAAGCTCCAGGGAAAACATAGCATTAAAAAGTCAAAACCACCGACTTATTCTAGAACCGCGTGAGATAGCTGAGATATTCTCGGAGCAGTTTGACCATGGAAAAACACGCTCAACTGGTGAGTTTGAAAAAGCTATGAACTTTCTCAAGAATTATACTAACCAAGAGGAAACAGATATGACTTTCCGGGCAACAAATCCAATAGAAATAGCTGGGATAGTAAAAGATATGGAAATAAAGAAGTCTAGTGGATATGACGAAATTCCCATAACTGTAATCAAGGATAATATCAGTATACTGGCGGAACCGCTGACACATCTCTATAATATGTGTGTTGAAGAGGGCGTATTTCCTGAACAACTGAAAATAGCCAAGATCATTCCAGTCTATAAGAAGAAAACAAGAACAGATCCAAATAATTATCGACCAATTGCGTTATTACCAATTTTGTCAAAAATCTTGGAAAAACTTATGAAAACACGCCTTATGGCTCACATGAATGTTAAACAGGTGCTTAATAGTAGACAGTTTGGTTACCAAAGAGGTGTAGGGACTTCAGATGCCATTGACACATTGATTGACGATGTGGTTAGGAAGGTTAATGACAAGGAAAAGGTTGCTGGTGTTTTCCTTGATTTAAGTTCTGCATTTGATACAGTAGATCACAGGATATTACTAGACAAACTAGAATATTACGGCGTCAGAGGGCAGACATTAAATATTTATAAATCTTACCTAGACAATAGGAAGCAATTTGTGGAAGTTGAAGACAATACAAACGACAGGTTACAGACGGTGCAAAGATCCCGTATGAAAAGGGTCACTAGAGGCGTACCCCAAGGTTCGATACTGGGTCCCATATTTTTCATAATATTTCTCAATGATTTGATTAATTATATGAGCAACCTTGTACCTGACATACACTTAGTAATTTTTGCAGACGACACAAATGCTGTTCTGTCAAGCAATACCATTGAAGACCTAAACATAAAAGTTAATACAGCCTTGTCATCTTTTTGCAATTGGTTTGCGGCCAACAACCTGCAACTCAACATAAACAAAACATGTGTCATGCTTTTTAAGACTACAGCGAGAAATAAAGACAGCATAGACATTAGGCTGAACGGTACACTAATCGAACAGGTTGAGGAAGTAAAATTTCTAGGAATTTACATAGATTCATACCTGAACTGGAAATCTGAGTTGAACTCTATTGAAGCTTCTGTAAGCTCAGCATGCTATGCTCTGCGAAGTCTGAGAGACGAGTTACGCAGAGACCAGTTAAAGATTGTATATTACGCCCTGGTAGAGTCTAAGCTGCGCTATAGTATAAAGTTTTGGGGTAATAGTTATGAATATAATATTAGAAAAGCGTTCATAATTCAAAAAAGGTCAATACGCACAATAGCACGCATACCCCCATGGGAATCTTGTCGGAGCCACTTTAGGCAGCTGGGCATACTCACGGTACCCAGCCTCTACATTTTGGTTCTCCTAACTGATCTGATTAAAAACCGCCATATCTTTGAATCAGAGGAGGAGATGCGGCTCCGGGAGGCTACCAGGAGGATGGACCTGCAGCACGTGATCCAGCCAACATTGCGTGTTGTCCAACATTGCCCTAGGAATCAGGCAGTCACCTTGTTCAATAGATTGCCTAAGGATTTAAAATCCATACACAGCTTAAACACATTCAAGACAAAATTGAGAGATTTTTTGTTGGAAAAGTGCTGCTACTCCATTGACGACTTTTGAGACTTTTGTAGATTGAATTGACTAAATTATCGTAAGCAATGTTGACTAAATTATTATTATTTATATGTTTCTTTTTTCTTTTTAATTGAATTTGTGTAGTAATCGATGGTTAATTTAAATTATTATTATTATTAATATATTATGTAAGTCATTCGAATACAATGTTAAATTGTTTATGAATAAATGAAATGAAAGATTTTGATCATTTTGTAACACTTGTGATTCCATTGTCGACAATATTCACTTCGTCTGTAAACAAAGAGTAATTTAGGTATCGTTTATATTATAGGTTAACTTTGAAAGAGTATATATTTTCTTTGCATTGAAGATAACGATTTGTGTACCGTACCGTCCGTGCTTCCCTTGTAAACCAGAAAGCGCACTATACACTAAATAGCAATATAGAACTTTGCAAAAGAAATAAACTACAAAGAAAACAAAATTCCACACTCCGTCGCTCCGCTCGCTTCATTCAACAAAATCGGGGTATCGGGGTAATCTGTGAACAAAATATAATCCTGTGAATCAAATAAAATAAATGAAAGCTTCAATCAATTCAACAACACAAAACAACACAGTGTTGCCTGCCATGTCAACTATAAAATAAAATAATTATGTTTAGTGCACTCATGAATTTCGTTATAGTACCATTACAAGGGGCTCTACCATCACCTCTTATAGCAGGACAGAATTAGAACTGCACGGCTTATTCGTACTATGACCTCTTATAAGCAGGCCGGCGGCCGCTCAGCTTTCCGTTGACATCTTTAAACTATTCACCATGTTTTTAGTATGAACTAGTCGTACCATAACCTCTAGTGTGACAGCAGCGATACGGATTTCGATCGTCTCATATGTCAAATAAAGCAATGCCTAAAAAGTTCCTCTGCGAGCAGCGTAAACGTAATTGTTTTGTAAAATAGGCAGATAAACGAGCTTTATTACTAGTTGTTTTATCGAAAACATTCTTGTGTAAACCAAAATTGTTTTCGAGCTTCGCGAGTGTGGTTTCTTGTGCATTGTTGCAGCAATAACTTATGTCTTGTTCGTACGAATAAGTTACTTACTTACTTGAATTCGTTGAGAACTCTAAGTGGATTATTTTTGAAGTACTTACTAGTTGATAACATGCTAAAATTCTTGTTGTTACTGTTCCTTAGATGTGTGTGATTATTGAGAGACAATAACAATATTTGTCTTCATGTTGATTGTGATGTGTATGGGAAGCTTTATAATTTGTGTACTGTCCATAGTAAGCTTTATTAAAAAGGTAAAACTAGGAAAAAGATGTTATCTTATCTGTGGTTGTAATATGGAGGTCTCACGTTTTGTATTAATTTGGTTTAATTAAAGCTTTTCGTTATGCGATTGATATGAGTTTCATTAGGAACACCCTGAAAACCCAATAGTGATGATGAGTATGAAATATTTGACCATTTGGAGAGCGAATATAGAATAATGAAAAGGAACAAACGCCGCCATACAACAGAGATAAATCAACCCATTTTAAAAGGAAAGAGGGAATTTATTAATGAATATAGACTGATAGTCCTTTTATTTAAGAAATAGGTAAGCACCAAAGCAAGTTAAACCAATTCATAGAATTATATTAAGTACCTACATATAAAAAGCAAATAAATACTTATTGAATTATATTCTGATATACATTTTCTTACTTTTGTCTTTAGATTATCTCCAGACTTGGTTTATAGCCTGTGTGAGGATTTGGAGCCAATATTAAAAATAAACCGTCAAAGATCCAATGATCTAAGCATATAAACTATCTTTCAAAGTGACAATACTATTTATTTTCAGAAAATCAAAATGCATTTTAGAGTCATATCATTTTATTGATTGCAATTATTAATACCATATGTACGGTATTTTGTTTTATACCAACTTGGGTACCTAGTAGGTATTATGACCGTAAACTTGTTTTTTTAAGGTGATTCTGGATATTCTCTCTGAAAAACGATGATACACCCATTTTGAATGCGGAACCGGATTCTCCAGAAGCTTATCACACTGAGAAGCATGGCCACAGCTACAGCAGAGGTCCTGAAAGAGTGTTTAACTGTAGAATTATTTTTTGTTAATTTCATATTTTATAATTGACCTTCACAATATTCTTTAATAAATAGTATTTAACTTCATTAAAGTATGCACTTGTATTTAATTTATTTCATTCTTGGACTGACATGAGGCCACAGGTTCCGCCCTTAGTAGGCTAAGGGTCGACGTACAACGCCACGGCGCGGTGCGGCGCCGTGCCATCGCATGGCACGGCGGGCGGCGGCGTGTCACGGCGTCTAGTCTACCGGTGCATGATGTCGGACGGCGCCGGTCACTGGGGGACAGTGTCGTGCCGGCGGACGGCGCCGTCCATAGGCGCGGTACACGGCGCTGGCGGACACCGCGCCGTGGCGTTGCACGTCGGCCCTAACTGTCGCGTCTATCAAAACTGGCTTCCCGGCTGCTGGCTTTATGTCGCGTCTCGTCGTGGTGTAAGGGCTAAATTGTGCCTTGCCTTCCTTTCATTCTTCTTAGCACCGAAGAAAGTATTTGGCCAAGAATATCTACGCCTCTACTTATCGAGCGGCTGTTGGACAACTCGGCTTCAGCTCGTGCTTGAGCAGTTGCGACTAGCCGTTCCCTCGCATCTAATCCGCAGCTGCCATAGGCCATAGGCGCCTCCTCGACTGGGCTGGCCCCGTCGGACTAGCCTCTCGTGCCGGAGATTTTTATAGTATAAACTTTTCACTACATAACTTTTCGACGAATTTTTCAAGAACCCAAAACAAACATAAACATGATGATAATGTTTAGATGAACGCAATGCGGTCAAAAACCATAAATCAACATTTATTTCTTTGAACAAAAGTTCAGATTTTCAGCTAAATTGTACTCTTGCGATAAACGGAAATACTAAAAACACGGACCACTTACTGAAAGAAAATTAATTTAACTTTTTAGAACACTGCTATCCCAAAACTTTAATTAATAAAACATGTTTTGAAAAACCGGTAACCAGAATTATTTTTATTAGTAGGTTTTCGAACGCCTTTCTTTGGCCGCCCTAGGCCGGCTACAGATAAGCATAACCGTGCACCGATTGGAGTATCCGTGCGAAAGCCATTCACCTTTTAGGAGGTTGTAGTACGGGATATTAGCCGTTCGGTTGCAGGCCGGCATCCGAGCTGCCCGGAATTGGCGTGGATTTAAAAATCCTGATGGTAGAGCCCCATGTCTTGCCCTACAGTGTAATGTTTTTTTTGTGAGAATTTTATAAAAGAATTTCTTTTCTGATCGGAACACCTATTTAATTGTATTTATATCCTCTTCCTATCGGAAGGAATATTTTCACATTTCCAATCCAACTAGTTTTGACAGAAATTCCATTAATATGGCAACACTGAAGAAAGATTTCTTAACGTTTTCAGTAACCGGTAAATATCGCAATCGATCGATTGAAAACTTCGTGATTGATTCGATGATTGGTTAGATCGAGGAAAAAAAAAGAATATTTTGTGGTTTATTTAATCAATTTTATTTAAGCGAAAAGTATACAACTATACAATACTAAAAACTAATATTTTGAATGAGGGATTTTCAAAGTGACATTTAAAATTTAAAAAAACCTAGCTATTTAAATTGATAACAGATGGCGTTGCGAGAAATCACGAGATCGTAAAAAATACACACGGACCATGAGCCAAATATTGATAATATCAGCTGAACAATTTATTATTTGTTTTTTTTAAACAATACAATTTAATATTTTTAATAAATACCACAAAAAATACGCATTCAATTCTTAAAATGGGATGGTACGTGCATTGCGGCTTTATAATTTTGACACGCTTCATACCAAGGAACGCCATCTACCCGAGCTATCGGTACTATTTTTGTATATGATATGGAGTGGATCATTCATTATTTTCGTTAATCGTCACTTTGTTTATTTGATTTTGTCTAGTTTATTTGGCTATAGACTTCCAGCCTTCTAAGTAATATGTTCCTAATTACACCTCTAATTAAGTACTTGTACGTTGTGCACAATCTGAATCAATAAAAGTTTAATATATTTAGTGCGTTTTAACAATGAAAGTTAAGACAAAAAGTTCCGTGGTATTTTTAAATGTAGAATGTTATGGATATTCTATAAATTGAATTTATTATAGTGTTGTTTCGACCAAACAGTGAATATCATTATTGTCTACAATGGAATCACGATATCTAATACCCTACAATATATTACAAAATGATTCGCATATTAAAATACCGAGTCACTGTCGATTTTGCGCTAAAGAGAGTAAATTTGAGATTTTACTAGACTTATCTCAGAACGAGGAGGCTTTGATGGACTATTTAAAAATGATGGAATTCTTAAAAATAGATTTTCTGGACTTCTCTAATATGCATTTACCTAAAACTTCATGTGAGGCATGCTACAGATCTTTGAAATCGGCATATAATTTCATTGGTATGGTAAAACAGTCTCAATTTCAAATAAATAGATTGTATCTGGAATATAATCCTATTGATATAAAAATAGAACTGGAAACTGTTATTAAACATGAACCGACGGAAGAAGAACTTGTAACTAAACCTATATTCGCTGCAGAAACTGCATTTGTGAATTGTATGCCACCGAATAATATTAAACAGGGTGTCGAACCATCTGTAAGTCCTGAGCTGACCCATGAAGATACTTCAGACTCTGAGCTCGACTCCGTTGCCATCGACACTCAGACTTACAGCGGAATATCAGTCTTCCAAGACCTAAAATCAACAACTAAAAGTCCTTTACAAAAAAGTTCAACAATTACAAGTACATTACAAGGTCTAGAACATAACTTAGTACCTGAAACTGAATCAAATTTTGTTATAACTAATGTTGAGTCATCGTCTTCATCAGAGGAACTTGAGTCCGCTGTCAAAGACCTTTCTCCTCTGTACTGTGGTTTCTCAGTCTTCGAATCTGATGTCCAGGATGACCGTAAAGAAACTGATTCGTGGATGAGTTATCCGTGGTCCTGTAAGCATTGTAACTTGGAGTTCGACACTATGTCCGAGGTTCGAGACCATAGTAAGGCCTTGCATGACATGTGCTACGGTTTTGATTGTGTTGACTGCGATGAACAGTTTAATATGTTTAATTCATTTGTTGAACATGTGAGGCTGCATAGAGATGTTTTGAGGTAAGACGGCAACCATAGAGGGATGTATCGCATCTCTAGATTATTGTGGTGGGTTAATCTTTACTTCTTTATTATATACTATATTTATTCATGAAAAAAAGTCTTTTACATTATTTTAAATTAATACTTAGTTGGCAAAAGAGCAGGTTTCTTCATAGTTCTCATAAATATGAGTCAAGTGAAGAAACATGCAATAATGGCTATCCTTAACTAGATTTATTCTTTTTTTTTTAAATATATAAGTTAGAATAGTTACGATGGGATTGACATTTGTACAAATATCCCTAAATAAATATAGAAAAAAACCTAGATTTGATACATTATGGAGCAGGTTTCTACATTTTTCAAAATTAATGAGTCATGTGATGAAACTTGCATACCTATTTTATAATAATAAATTCAAGTACGAACGACAGCAGATCAATGGTAACGCTTGCAGTATGATTTCAACTCTTACGACGCAGATAATAAGAACGGTCCAAAGTCAAAAGTCACCGACCGATATTATCGAATTGGCGGACTTCCATTTAATTTTTTAACCTTATTTATTCAGTCAGGTAATACAAACATACGAGTTTGTATTACCTGACTAACTACCTAATTTGGAAGGGGGCTGGAGTAAACGTATGCAATAGCGGAAACCCCAACCCTCTCCATGCATATATTCAATATATATAGGTACTTATTTGAATAACCAAAATACCATGTTGTTATATATTTCTATATAGTGAATAAATAAATTAAATAAAACCTTATTTATTTCAGATATTACTGTCAATACTGTAACGATAAGTTCGAGACACGCTTAGATTGCGAGAAGCACGCACTGTCTCACTGGGAAGGCTCGCAGAAGATTTGCGACCGCTGCGGCCAAATATGTCTCGACGCTAAGACTCTGGAAAGTCATAAGCGGGCTTATAAACAGTTTACTTTGCCGAGGAATTATTACAGGTACCATTTTTTATATATCTGATACTGTATTTATGGGACAGTTCTCTATTCGGATATTTTTCTCGGTTTAGCAACTATGATAAGATAAGATAACATTTATTCATCCAAGATGTCGTTATGCAATACATAAGTGTTTATGTTATATACATTGCTTCAAATTGAACTAGTCAAATTTTTCTTAATTCTATAATTTTATAATTATTTATAACTTTAGTTACATAATGGTAACGTAGTATATCTCCATGTAATTGGAGAATTGTGAACACTATTTCTCATGGTGCTTTTGTACGTAATTAGACATGGTCAATTAAAATTTAATAAACAAATTATATACTTAAGTATTACATTTTTTTTTTGTAGTCTGTTTCCCGGCATTTATCATTATGGTTCCTCTTGTGGGTCGTGAGGAACAATACTGCCAACGTCAAGTTACTGATTCATGGTTAAGAATACTAATATATAAAAGGATAAGTTTGCCAATATAATACATAATCTAAGACTTCTGAAATAAAATAAATAATGTTGAATGCAAACATTTGAATCGTCAGATAGGCCTGTGCCATACATCGGCCACGCGCAGTCTAAGCGTCAGCGCAGTAAGTAAGAGTAATTTAGTAACAATTTGATTGAAATGAAATATTTATTTGCTCGAATACAGTCATATGAGGTGTTGTAAATTATAGGAGTGTCATAGTATTCAGCCTGCTAGCAGGCGTGTAAATTTTTATACAATATTAATCATTGTATCTATGTATTTAGTATATCCCAACAAAAAGTAAAAAGTTATTATCCGTTATTGTATATTTACATGTAAGTATTTTTTGTAATAATTATTTAGAGGGATATTACTATGATATATTATCAATGAATTCAACTTTTTTATGAATAAAATTGACGTGACGCTGGCAGAAATGTCCAAATAGGACGATTGCCATAACATTATAAAAACAAAAAAAACTTTACTTACTGCAACATACGACTGTAATCCGTATAGCCTTTCAAACTGTTATTAAATTACTTACAGGAAGAGACCTAAACAAGTTGCGCCGGCATTTCAATACAATGGAATCCCAGTGTTCCAACAGGCTGAAGTGAGGAGTTGGAAGGAATACGAGTGGATGTGCCAGGTGAGTTCAAACTCGAAACGATTTATTGCAGTCGCAACGACCATAATATTATTATGTTGGTAGATACTCTCGTTAATGGTTTCTAGTTTATCTACGTGTTAATGTAAAACTAGGCTAGGATTTAGTTCCGGTAATTAGATTAATATGTCTAGCGATTCCGGACACTAATTACAGTAAATGACAATGCCAGATTCTGCCCCACGATCACAAATGTATTTGATTAAAATAAAGGTTTAAAATAAAGTTTTGTACATCAAACGAGTCGAAAAAACCAGCTTAATTAAGAATTCAGAAAATAGTAAGAAATCGAAGCGAATTATTCATTGTTTTTGTTATCATTTTCTACTACTCTCGCAACTCCTACTGATTATGATTATGCAATATGAAACCTGTAATAAGTCACCAACAAAATGATAGGTACCTACAGTTTCAATGGTCACGTAGTTTTGAAGGTGGGGCAAAGCTCCATTGAAATGTGGCAATGTCATTTTAAACGCTGCTAAGCGAGGCGCCCTGCCGTCTAATTGTGCATTTGACAGTGACAGCAAACCCCTGAGGCAAACCCATTCCCTTAATCCATTGCCGGGTTTGATTAGTAACATTGTAATTCCTGTCACAGCAATGAAATAGGAATGGATTTGCTGTCATTTGCAGATCCACAATAAAGGGGACTGCTTCTCAGTAGATGTAATTCTTTGGTAAGTATACCGCAGCTCAAATCAACTGTCTTATTTTGTAAACATAAATTATCGTCTAATTACATGTTGTGATGTAACACTGAAGGAACTGATTGATCGAACCTGTTCATCATTGTGAAAATAAAGTGATCCGATCTAATAATGTGAAAATAACTGCAATAATCACAGAAGAGCTGTGAAGAGCTTTTCGGAGCCAAAGATTGCATGAATGTTAGTAGGATAGGGTAGTTCTGTTTACAAAATAAGACTCTTGATTTGGGCTTCGCTATACATCATCTACATTGGAAAAGTATGGAGGAGGCCTATGTCCAAACTTGGGCGCCCGAATAACAATATTTTGAAAACCAACTTTTTAATTTTATTTTTAATTTCATAATTTTATTAGATAATATGCATGAATTTATTGTAATTAAATGGATCCAATATTTTATTATTACTATATTATCAATGTACATATTTTGGGAATAAAGGCTTATATTATCGGCGTAGGTGGAGAGACGATATCGTTAGATACAGGGATGGGTGGCTGGAAGAGGCTCAGGACAGGGATGGATGGAAGAGGAGAGGGGAGACCTTTGCCCAGCAGTGGGACAATTTATAGGTTCACAAAAAGAAAGCTTATATTATTATATTATTATTATACATCATCTATGGCTCCTGCTAAGACAGTTTTCGATATATTATAATGTTCCTTCTAGGATTGTGGCATCAGAGCTTCAGATGCGGACAGTTTGCGAGCCCACATTCGCAGCTTTCACAACAAATGTTTCGCTATGAAATGCGCGGACTGTCTCAAGGTCGTCCGGAATTATTTCATGTTTGTCCCGCATGTGACTGGACACAGGCCTTATTTGAAGTGAGTGCTTTCTTACTGGCTTTGGTGGCAAATATAAGATTGTCAATGTTTTGTATATTTCTCTTAGGAGTAGGAGACTGTACCACATCACGGAAGTGGGAGTTTTGTGCATTTCCCTCGCGTAGTTACAATTGTTATTATTATTAAAATCATTAGACACCGTATTGCATGCAATGCATTTGTTTTATATTTCTTCGTTGTCTTCGATTTTATTCACTTTTAATCGCAATTCGATACGTAGCACCCACATACCACTTACCCAATAGACATGAAATCGGTACAAATTTGCAAGCGAAAAACTCTGTCAACGACGAGTGCATAGAGACGAAGCGGGGGACAGGGGTGCCGTATTAAAGAGATGCATTCATCGTCATCATCATCAGTCTATTTATATTGCCCCACTGCTCGGGCACAGACCTTCCCTTACATCGAGGGAGCTGGGGCCATGATCCACCACGCGGGCACACTGCGGGTTGGCGGATTTCACATGCCTTAGATATTTTTTTCTTCTTCTACGACATGCAGGTTTCATCACGATGTTTTCCTTCACCGTTTTGAGAGCACTCGGTAAATGTACGTAAGTTTATCCGTCGAAAAAACCGAGGATAACTCATTGGTACATGGCTGCCCTGGCTGGGAATCGAACCTGGGACCTCCATATTGCAAGTCCATTGACCCAACCACTGAGCCACCGAGCTCTGATGAGCTCGGATAGAGAGATGCATCCATGTCGATAATATCTCTAGGTTACACGTGACGCGAAGCAATTTGGCGCTCATGTGCGGGCAGACACGTGCGACATCCTGTTACAGGTCTATGGGGTAAGTGGTCTGTGAATGCACCAAACCAACCAAAATTTTTAGGTTGACCATAATCTGTTATCTGAGGTAGTTTGTTGTGTGCTATACCTACATACATGTCGAATTGCATTCCCTGCACATAATCACATTTATTATTGTATTATTTTACAGACACTATTGCCAATACTGCAACCTTCAATTCGATGACTTAACCGACTTATCCAACCATGTCAACGAACATCTGACCGGCGATCAGAGACCATGCGATGGCTGCGGACAGATATTCGAAAACAACACTCAATTGGTACAACATTTGAAGCAGTACGACCCTCCAAGACGAAAGGGGAACATCACAACAGAAGAACTAACTTGCGATGTGTGTTCTACATTGTTTAAGACGTTAGGGCGCTTGAGATCTCATCGAAGAACCCACAATGAGAACAGAAAGAGGGATAACGTTTGTGATACTTGTGGCAAAGGCTTTTACAACCCAAGTATGCTTGCCGCTCATGCCTTAATTCACAGTACAGTTAAGGCAGAAGTCTGCCAGATATGCAAAAAAGAATTCACGACCAAACAACAGCTAAGATCTCACGTAAAAACTCATTTGGAAGCTAAACTTTTCACTTGCGACGAATGTGGCAAGAATTATAGAACTAAAAATCGTTTGAAATGTCACATTGTAAGCCATAGCGACGTGAAACAGTTCAAATGTATGGTTTGTGAAAAACAGTTTAATTATAAGACTAATCTTAAGACTCATATGCACATACATACCGGTTTTAGACCCTATTCTTGTGAACAATGTGAGAAAACATTCACGAATTGGGCTAATTGTAACAAACATATGATAAGGAAACATGGGGTGACGATAGCTAAGACTAAATTGACGCCGCAAGGAAGGGTGGAAATTAATAAAGTAACGGGTAAAGCGAAAAAACTGGCATCGGATACGAAAGCTAAGGAATGGATGAGTCAAATGATTAAACCTGCTAGAAGAGGGAAGAAAACTGCGAAGGAGAATTAACTGGAAAACATATCTCTTTATTTTGGTAGTTGAACTCGACTTACAATAATAAGTGAGTGATTTGATGAAACCCGTAAAACATTTAAAGAAAACTGCAAAATGATAGGCAAATTGATGTAAAGTACGGTGGAACACAGAGAAAGGTGTACAGGAGAGTTTTTAAGGTTGAGATTTTCTAAAAAACTACTTGACCTATTGCGAAAATTCCTTCGCTGTTCGATAGATAAAAGTTAAAACTATGTAAGTACTGCAAAGTAATTATTAAATCCGGTCCAGTAGTTTTTGAGAAAATTTCAACCTTAATTAGGCCCCCTGTATACTTATCTCTGTCTTCGACTGTACCTAACACACCTACTTGGTATTGATGATATTCATAAATACATAGTTTGAGTGTTCTGAATTTGAGTTTGGTCTTACAACCGTCAGATTTCATACAATTTTGACAGTCTTAAGTATGAGCTCACGCTCAATACTGTCTGAATATCGGCCTAAAAGTACCTGGATATGTACAAAAATAATTTTATAGAGTAATAGTTACTTAATAAGTGAAAATCTGAGTTTGGTGATGAAACCTGCAAAATGATTGAAATGTTGAAAAATTATGTGAGCCTGATGATAAATGTTGATTAAATTGCTTAAAAAATAAATATCTGAGTTTGTTGATGAAACCTGCAAAATGATTAAAATCTTTTTTAAAATTGAGTCTGATGATGAATCCTGCAAAACATGAAAAGTGGAAACGGTCGGACTTTTTCAAAAATCCTACTTTCCTGAAGTCTTTTGCTAGCGAGTTAAACTTATTTTATAATATTTCTTTTGAAATACCTGCTAAAGTATTAATAAATTAATTCTACCAAGAGGGTAAAGACCCGGCTTGTTGCATGTTTTATGATGTCTTGAAGCAGCTAGTCTCTTGAGCAGTCTCGTTCACTTCAGAGTTATGTAGTGGGATTTGAATCTAGCTCCAAATATCCAATATACACAACGAAGTCAGAATTATATATATATATATTTTTTTAATAATGGTCTCGAAACATTGTGCCATTTGCCAAACACAAGTTGAGGAACCGTTGTAAGTTTAAATTGAGAAATTTTGAAATACGGAATTTAGGAAACGGGTAAGGATCGTGTACAAAGGAAAGCTAGAGTTTTATCTGGTTTATAGATACATAGGTTGCTAGGATTTTGTAAATGTCCGGAATATTAAGTAAAAATAAGGAGCAGGTAGGTAAAGGAACATTAATGAGAATGAGAGATTCAAACAGCGATGAGTGATCGTAAAGCGGGCAGGCAAAAATTATATAATTTACATTAGCAAACACGTTCCCGCCATTTTCAAAAGTCCAAAACACATTAGGTGAGCATTATATTATATTTTTACTGGGGCTCTACCATCAGGATTTTTAAATCCACGCCAATTCCGGGCAGCTCGGATGCCGGCCTGCAACCGAACGGCTAATATCCCGTACTACAACCTCCTAAAAGGTGACTGGCTTTCGCACGGATACTCCAATCACAGATTAAAGATATAAGTTTTCCATTCAAAACAGATAGGACACTAAGGAGAACGCATTATTTCCATAGCTTGTCAGTCAGCCCAACAAATCTGACAGATATCCGACCAATAGCAAGCCAGATATAGTGTTGGTCTTGTAAAAGCTTTTTGAAATCGATAATTAGGGATGTACTTATTATCGACTAGGTATCGATAGATTTTTCTTATAAATATTGCATTTTATAATAATTTAATTTAATAAAAAGGTAAAATATATTTTAAAAAGCATTTATTACAATTTGTTCATGTTTACCTATACACATACAATTCACAAAAGTGCCCACCTAATACAATTTCGAACATTAAAACAAGTGTATTCATCATTTGCTTATAAAAAGTTGTTCCGTCTTCTGTTCCTTAATTCCACAATTCCGGAAATTAATAAGATTTCATTTTTCAATTAATGAAAGTTGGTCGACTAGCAAACATACGTCGCGTTCGGTGTTTTCCTTACAATTTTATTGATATCGTCTCCGCCTCTTCGTTTTTCTGGAATCAATATTTATAAACTGTAATTACTAATTTATATAAAATAATTTGAAAGAGCTAGGATTAACGCAATCCAAAGATCAGGGGATTATGTGATTATTTCCATAGAATGACCGCAACCCTCTTTAGTGATGATGTGACTATAGTCAGGCTCGACCATGGCAAATAGTGAATGATATCAAACAGTATTTACTTACCACTGATTATCATCTTCCTCGTTTTCTCTTGATTGATATGTACCTCTGTTAATCATTTGTATGAACCTCGTTCTGCTAGTTGTGATGAGTCCAGATAGTCCATTCATTTCGTTCCAACTTATATGGAAAAAACCTTATTGCACGGTGTTTGTTATTTATTGCCCGTATACATTAAACAGCATTCAGCATACATTTTGTTGCCATTAAGATGCGCTTGAAATTATGTAGCGAAATATTTAAAGCGTCTTCGAAAACAGAAAACATAGAACGGAAACAAATTAAATTAAAATAAAACGGATTTGGTTGTTGTTTGTTGTCATGACAACGAATGTTATTTAATTTTTTTTCAAAAGAGTATACGTACTAACATATATTTTATTTTGTTTGGTGTTAGCGGGTTTTCTTTTACGGGATCTAATCGTTTGCATAAATTGCTCTTGGCGAGATCTGACAAACACGACAAACCAAGAATCGATTAAACAAAACATTGACATGCCAAGCTGTGCTACGACAAAGGAGTATGAGGTGTCAGGGGCCTGACTCCAATCGGTGCACGGTTATGCTTATCTGTAGCCGGCCTAGGGCGGCCAAAGAAAGGCGTTCGAAAACCTACTAATAAAAATAATTCTGGTTACCGGTTTTTCAAAACATGTTTTATTAATTAAAGTTTTGGGATAGCAGTGTTCTAAAAAGTTAAATTAATTTTCTTTCAGTAAGTGGTCCGTGTTTTTGGTATTTCCGTTTATCGCAAGAGTACAATTTAGCTGAAAATCTGAACTTTTGTTCAAAGAAATAAATGTTGATTTATGGTTTTTGACCGCATTGCGTTCATCTAAACACCATCATCATGTTTATGTTTGTTTTGGGTTCTTGAAAAATTCGGCGAAAAGTTATGTAGTGAAAAGTTTATACTATAAAAATCTCCGGCACGAGAGGCTAGTCCGACCGGGCCAGCCCAGTCGAGGAGGCGCCTATGGCCTATGGCAGCTGCGGATTAGATGCCAGGGAACGGCTAGTCGCAACTGCTCAAGCACGAGCTGAAGCCGAGTTGTCCAACAGCCGCTCGATAAGTAGAGGCGTAGATATTCTTGGCCAAATACTTTCTTCGGTGCTAAGAAGAATGGAAGGAAGGCAAGGCACAATTTAGCCCTTACACCACGACGAGACGCGACATAAAGCCAGCAGCCGGGAAGCCAGTTTTGATAGACGCGACAGTTAGGGCCGACGTGCAACGCCACGGCGCGGTGTCCGCCAGCGCCGTGTACCGCGCCTATGGACGGCGCCGTCCGCCGGCACGACACTGTCCCCCAGTGACCGGCGCCGTCCGACATCATGCACCGGTAGACTAGACGCCGTGACACGCCGCCGCCCGCCATGCCATGCGATGGCACGGCGCCGCACCGCGCCGTGGCGTTGTACGTCGACCCTTAGCCTACTAAGGGCGGAACCTGTGGCCTCATGTCAGTCCAAGAATGAAATAAATTAAATACAAGTGCATACTTTAATGAAGTTAAATACTATTTATTAAAGAATATTGTGAAGGTCAATTATAAAATATGAAATTAACAAAAAATAATTCTACAGTTAAACACTCTTTCAGGACCTCTGCTGTAGCTGTGGCCATGCTTCTCAGTGTGATAAGCTTCTGGAGAATCCGGTTCCGCATTCAAAATGGGTGTATCATCGTTTTTCAGAGAGAATATCCAGAATCACCTTAAAAAAACAAGTTTACGGTCATAATACCTACTAGGTACCCAAGTTGGTATAAAACAAAATACCGTACATATGGTATTAATAATTGCAATCAATAAAATGATATGACTCTAAAATGCATTTTGATTTTCTGAAAATAAATAGTATTGTCACTTTGAAAGATAGTTTATATGCTTAGATCATTGGATCTTTGACGGTTTATATTTAATATTGGCTCCAAATCCTCACACAGGCTATAAACCAAGTCTGGAGATAATCTAAAGACAAAAATAAGAAAATGTTTACCT
This sequence comes from Tachystola acroxantha, assembly GCA_963506565.1. Taxonomy (NCBI): domain Eukaryota; kingdom Metazoa; phylum Arthropoda; class Insecta; order Lepidoptera; family Oecophoridae; genus Tachystola; species Tachystola acroxantha. The sequence continues at coordinate 6,760,340 of OY735896.1, forward strand.
ATTTCTTAAATAAAAGGACTATCAGTCTATATTCATTAATAAATTCCCTCTTTCCTTTTAAAATGGGTTGATTTATCTCTGTTGTATGGCGGCGTTTGTTCCTTTTCATTATTCTATATTCGCTCTCCAAATGGTCAAATATTTCATACTCATCATCACTATTGGGTTTTCAGGGTGTTCCTAATGAAACTCATATCAATCGCATAACGAAAAGCTTTAATTAAACCAAATTAATACAAAACGTGAGACCTCCATATTACAACCACAGATAAGATAACATCTTTTTCCTAGTTTTACCTTTTTAATAAAGCTTACTATGGACAGTACACAAATTATAAAGCAACCCATACACATCACAATCAACATGAAGACAAATATTGTAATTGTCTCTCAATAATCACACACATCTACACAAGAATGTTTTCGATAAAACAACTAGTAATAAAGCTCGTTTATCTGCCTATTTTACAAAACATTTACGTTTACGCTGCTTGCAGAGGAACTTTTTAGGCATTGCTTTATTTGACATATGAGACGATCGAAATCCGTATCGCTGCTGTCACACTAAAGGTTATGGTACGTATAGTTCATACTAAAAACATGGTGAATAGTTTAAAGATGTCAACGGAAAGCTGAGCGGCCGCCGGCCTGCTTATAAGAGGTCATAGTACGAATAAGCCGTGCAGTTCTAATTCTGTCCTGCTATAAGAGGTGATGGTAGAGCCCCTGATTCCAATATTTCCAATACTCGTTGCTCCATTGTCTCGTATTATTATAGAGGAATATACATTATTATTCAATCAAAGAAATAAATACGTCTTACGTTTAAATTATTCCACACAAAACATCAATGTCGATTAAGATTTTATCGATTACGTACACAATCGGTTTTTGAAACACTAGCGACTCTAGCGAGTCAACTTTAATTAAAAAAAGTCACAATCGAAAAAAAAAATCAATGGCTGGCAGGCAGGCAGGGTGTTTGACCCGTGTTTTAATTTATTTTGCTGAGCGTCGTTCGAATCAACCTTCCCTAGCATATCTGCAGCGGTCCCGGTATAGTAAATCATGGATACTGGGAGGCCCCCCGACCCGGGGGGTTTCAATCGCCCTGAGGATTTTGAAAATTCTCCACCATCTCCGGCCGCATTTGAATCTGTGAATGACATTAATGAGTTCCGCATTCCTATTATCGAATACTCCGGTGGTAAGAAATCGGGGAAAAAATGTGGGAAAAAATCTAAAAGAAAATCTAGGTCTGACAAGGGATCTCACTCAAATGGTAACTCGGATCGTTCTCGATCGAACTCGCGGCTACGAAAAACAAGCGAGTCTGAAGACTCGGAGACTCTGAATGGCCAAATGACACCAAAGTCCTCGTTCTCTACTGTGACCTTGATGGAAATGGAAAATGTTTTACCAGCTTCGGATGACTCTGTCCTCCAAGCCAGCGCGAGACATCATCCTTGCCTCTAAACTCGCCTCCGCTTCATCTTCAAATGAAGGCCCCACCTGTTGTTACTCAATCGCAGGCTCAGTCTCAAGACCTCTCTCTCACTCCTATTGGTAGACAGAGGTATGATAATAGTGACCGAGGCCCCTATGTAGTTCATGTACAATATTCTGATACAGCTGTTCAACAATCCAACACCGTCAATCCGTCGTCGACGCTACACCCTATAACCTTTGGGAAATTCTTGCACAAGCGACTCCGTGAATTTCCGAATATTATCGACGGTAGCATAAAGAGTCTCGGCCGTAACCGAATCTCCTTAAACTTTCACTCTGCCTCTGATGCCAACAACTTCATCAACTCCCCTACATTGACCCACCACCATTTTAGGGCATTCTTACCTACGTTTAACGTCACCAAGATGGGAATTATACGTGGTGTCCCAACAGACTGGTCCCTGGACGAAATAATCGCAAATGTAAAGGTTCCAACAGGCTGCGGACCTGCTATAAAGGCTAGAAGATTAAATTATAAAGTGAAAAAAGCTGACGGATCCCATAAATGGCAGGAATCTGAAACTGTCCTGATCACCTTTGATGGACAAGTACTGCCAGCTAGGGTTACTATTTGTTTCAACTCTCTCCCGGTTGAACTATATACTTACCCAACCATTCAATGTTTTAAGTGTTGCCGATTTGGTCACACTAAAAACCAGTGCCGCTCGAAGCCTCGATGCTTCAGATGCGGGGAGGAACACTTAGGTGAAACTTGCCCTACCGATGACGTAGAATTCTGTATTAACTGTTCAGGTAACCACCTAAGTACTAGTAAGTCATGCCCAGAGTATAGTCGACAGACTAACATCAAAAAAGCTATGGCAGACCGCTCGATATCTTACCCCGAAGCATCGAAACTTTTCGCCCCCTCAAAAAAGTCATACGCTGATGTGGCATCCTCTTTTCCTCCTCCCGCGTCCAATCCCTCTGCTCCGGTAACGTCGTACAAAAAGACAGTCCTCTTAAAAGCTCGCTCATACCCTCAGCCGGGAAAAGGATATGATCAAGTTGCCCATAGGGCTCTAATCAATGAAAATTTGCCACCCATGTCGTCCCAGAATGGTGTCGCATTAAATCAAGACACATCTCCATCTTCTAACGACAAACTCATAAAAGACTTGATTAAACTCCTTTCCACACTCCTCAATTTGTTATCAGCACCTAATCATAATTTCCAACCGTCCAACGCTGCCTCTCTTATTCAATCATTTATTTCACTTCTATCTCCTAATGGACCAAATCATTCAATGGAATAGCAGATCGATTTCTCCAAAAAAAGCGGATATTATTTTTTTGGTGAATAAATATAATCCGTTTGCTATAGCGCTATCAGAAACATGGCTTAACCTGGATTCGAATTTTACGATCCCAGGTTTCGTATGCATCCGGGAGGGTGGTCGTGGTGGATATGGCGGTTCCGCCCTATTTATCAAGTCCATCATCCCTTTTACTCAAATTCCCATCTCCGCCAACAGGGATGGCTTTGATGCTGTCGCCGGCCGAATCCTAAACATTACAATACTGTCTTTATACATTCCCCACCCAAGCATCCCAATTATCCGTCAAGTTAGCACTCTTATTAAATCCTTAACACTACCAATCCTTATTGTCGGCGATTTCAATTGCCATCACCCCGTATGGGGTTGTGGTAAAACCGATAAGGTTGGAGAGAAAATCCTCGAGATGCTAGATGAACTAAACCTCTGCCTACTTAATTCAGGGACTCCCACACGGCGTACTCGCCCCGGTGAGGCTAGAAGTGCTGTTGATTTGTCGCTTTGCTCTCCCGACCTCGCCTCACAGCTCTCTTGGGAAGTACTCAACAACTCCTTCGGAAGTGATCACTTTCCCATCATATTACGATTCCCTTTTCTCTCCGTTCCTCTCCCTCCTCCACGTAACCCTCTCCTTAAACATAGACTTGACAATGCGGACTGGGACAAATTTAGCAAATGTCTTAGCGATGTAGCCCAGAATCTACCCCATATAGATTTTGAAAATATTGATGGATGTAGCACGGCCCTCGCGAAAGCTCTTTATACCACTGCAAATATGGTATTTCCTCTAAAAAGTACTCCTTCTAACAAAATCCCCTCTCCTCCCTGGTGGGACAGAGAATGCACGGAGCTTATTAAGACTCGGAAAAAAGCAGAATTAAGGTATAAACAAAACATGACTATGGAAAATTTTATAGAACTAAATAAAACTGTAGCTAAAACAAAACGGACATTAAAGGATAAGAAGGTGAAAGCCTGGAACAGTTTCTGCTCATCGTTGTCGCCATCGAATCCTTCATACTTTGTATGGCAGAATATTCGACGATTTCGAGGGTCACTCCAAAACTCTCAGTCACAATGCTGCCCCTCTCGAGAATGGGCCGATTCTTTTTTAGACCTTTTGGCACCTCAATCGGCTCCCCACCTATTAGATCTTTCATCCGATATACAACTTCTCTCAGACGATCCTCTCGATCAACCCTTCACAATGGTGGAACTTACTAATGTGCTTAAAGCGGTGAAAGATTCCGCACCCGGTTTGGATGGAATTCCGTACTCCTTCCTGGTTAATGCTAACTCATCCACAAAACAGTATTACTTGAATTTAGTGAATCTAATTTTAGACTCAGGCCAAGTCCCTACATCTTGGAAATCTCAAGCCGTGATCCCGATCCTCAAACCAGGTAAGGATGCTAGCGACTTACGCTCTTTTCGACCTATAGCTCTATCCACTGTTCTGGTAAAAGTTCTAGAGCATTTGATAAAAAACAGACTTGAATGGTTTGTAGAGAGCAAAGGCTTACTGGCAAAAAGCCAATTCGGATTTAGAAAGGGAAGAAGCACCATGGACAATCTAAGCATCTTTACTTCAGACATTCGCCTCTCTTTCTCCCGAGATGAGTCCGTAGTGGCTGCTTTCCTTGACATTACTGCCGCCTACGACAATGTACAACTCTCTCTTCTCAGGAAGAAAATTCAAAAAATGAGAATTCCAGTTAAGTTGGCTAGCCTCATATCCAACCTTCTATCTGAAAGGATAATCTATTTCCGGTGCAATGACGTTAACATCTGCCCATCTAGATCTGTTTGGAAAGGACTTCCGCAGGGTTCTGTTCTGAGCCCCATTCTCTATAACATCTACACCCACGATCTGGAATCTTCTATTGGCCTCAGCAGGATTGTACAATACGCTGATGACTTACTCATTTACTCCCAGAACATCAAAATTGAAAGCGCTGCAGATACAGTGTCTCAGTCTTTGAGTCTCCTAAATATCTGGCTCTTAGAAAACGGACTGGAACTTTCAGCGCCTAAAAGTGCAATTGTTATATTCTCCCGGAAAAGGATCATACCAGATATCAACATCGAAATCAACGGGTCCACAATACCAATAAAAAACGATTTTAAATTTTTAGGAATCACCCTGGATTGTAAATTGAACGGCTCCTCTCATTGCGATAATATCGCAACAAAATGTCTGCGAAATCTGAATATGCTCAGATGTTTATCTGGCGCTTGGTGGGGAGCTCATCCCTTCTCACTTAGGCTCCTGTATAATGCAGTGATCCGAAGCGTGGCAGATTATGGCACGTTTCTTCTGGAACCTGCAAACAAAGCTGGTCTTAAAAAACTGGACTCCATTCAGTATCGTGCCCTCCGAATAATATTAGGAGCAATGAAGTCAAGTCCTATAAATGCTATGCAGGTTGAATGCACAGATCCTCCTTTTTCCCTCCGCCGACAGTTTCTGTCCGACCGTTTTTTATTACGTGCTTTTCAGTTTTCTTCCCATCCTATTTTCCCTAAGCTTACGTTACTGAATAATTACTTCACATCCTCCCGATATTGGAAAAATAAATCCCCCCCTCTCTTGATTAATAGTTTCCGTAGGATTAAATCGAAGACTTCTACGGCCGATTGTACGCACCTCACGCACCGCAACCTGAGCCTAGTACCGATGATCCCCGAGCTACGTTAACACGCCATTTTACCGAAGACCTGCCGGATGTGAGTCTTGACGAAATCGGACTGGCTCTCAAACAGCTTAAGAATGGAAAAGCCCCCGGTGAAGACGGGGTTACATCTGAGCTCCTGAAAGCAGGTGGTACTCCTGTCCTGATGGAGCTACAGAAGCTTTTTAACTCCGTCATACAGAGTGGGAGAACTCCGAAGGCATGGCACAGGAGCATTGTTGTCCTGTTTTTCAAGAAAGGGGACAAAACCCTATTGAAAAACTATAGACCTATCTCTCTCCTGAGTCATGTATACAAGCTGTTTTCGAGAGTCATTACGAATCGTCTTGGACGGAGATTTGACGACTTCCAGCCCCCGGAGCAGGCCGGGTTTCGCGGAGGATATGGCACCATAGACCACATCCACACAGTGAGGCAGATTATACAAAAGACAGAGGAATACAATCGGCCCCTGTGTCTTGCATTTGTGGACTATGAGAAAGCATTTGACTCTATCGAAACCTGGGCTGTTCTGCAGTCCTTGCAGCGATGCCAAGTAGACTGGCGGTACATCGAGGTGCTGAGATGCCTGTATGACGCCGCCACTATGACCGTCCAAATCCAGAACCAGCAAACAAGATCTATCCAGTTGCGTAGAGGTGTGAGACAAGGAGATGTTATATCACCGAAACTCTTCACAAACGCGCTGGAAGATGTCTTCAAAACACTGGACTGGAATGGACGTGGCATCAATGTAAATGGCGAGTACATTTCACACCTTCGGTTTGCCGATGATATAGTGGTCATGGCTGAGTCGCTGCAGGATCTGCAGGCAATGCTGGATAGCCTTAATGCTGCTTCTCGCCGTGTCGGGCTCGGGATGAATTTGGATAAGACCAAGATCATGTTCAATGATCTGGTCGTCCCGGAACCAGTAGTAGTCGATGCCACGGTCCTCGAAGTTGTTCAGAAATATGTCTACTTAGGACAAACTCTACAGCTGGGTAGGAACAACTTCGAGAAAGAGAGTGACAGGAGAATTCAGCTGGGCTGGGCAGCGTTTGGGAAGCTACGTCATATCTTCTCGTCTTCATTACCACAATGCCTAAAAACTAAGGTCTTCAACCAGTGCGTCCTGCCAGTGATGACCTACGGAGCCGAAACGTGGACATTGACGGTGAGACTGGCCCACAGGTTCAAGGTCGCTCAGCGAGCTATGGAAAGAGCTATGCTTGGAATTTCTCTGTTAGATAGAATAAGAAACGAGTATATCCGCCAGAAGACAAAAGTGGTTGACATTGTTCATAGAATCAGTAAACTGAAGTGGCAGTGGGCTGGTCACATCTGTCGTAGAACCGATAACCGATGGGGTAGACGAGTTCTCGAATGGAGGCCACGAACGGGTAAACGTAGTGTGGGACGCCCCCCGACCAGATGGAGGGATGACCTCCGCAAAATGGCTGGCAGGGACTGGATGCAGAGGGCCGAGAGTAGGGTTGATTGGCGCGCTTTGGGAGAGGCCTACGTCCAGCAGTGGACTGATACGGGCTGATGATGATGATGATGATGTAGGATTAAATCCATTAAAGACCCTACAGAGCGTCTCAATAAACTTCCGCTATACGAATTTGATTATAATACTATCATTTCACAACCAAACATAATTCTCAATTTTGGTATTAGTAAGGATGACAAACTTGCCGGAGAATACTTTCGATGCTTGTTAGACAGAGAATGGCGAGGGTGGCACACAGTCTTCTCGGACGCCTCGAAACTCTCCCCTGTGGGCTGTGTGGGAGTTGGCTCTTTCCACGAGCAATATAATATCGTCCAAAAAGCGAAATGCCCACCAGAAACGTCTGTCTTCGCTGGAGAGTGCTTAGCAATTCTGAAGAGCGTTGAATATATATTGATAGCTAAACTAAAAAACACTATAATTTTTTCGGATTCGCGTAGCTCTCTTCAGGCTCTACTTTCAAACCCCTTCTCTACCCGTTCCCATAATGCTATTTTATTTAAAATCAAAGAAGCCCTTTTACAGTGTCAACATCAGGATTACGATGTCAGACTTGCATGGGTCCCGGGCCATACTGGCATAGCCGGGAACGAACGAGTTGATCGAGTGGCTAAAGAGGCGGTGGTTCAAGGTGATAAGGTTCCGTTTATAAACTACTGCTTCGACCTTCTGGCTCTTCCGAAATCCTCCCTAACAAAAAAATGGTCTAAGCTCTGGAGTCACAGTAGTATGGAAAAAGGTTCTTGGTATGCAAAAATTCAGCCTGGGATCCCTAGCAAACCATGGTTTTCGAAATGGAAGTTCGACAAAAAATCAACGTCTATAATTAATAGAATGAGGCTGGGGCACTGTAGTTCTCCGGCCCACTTAGCTAAACTTAGAATCCGCGACTCCTCTCTGTGCGAGTGCGGCCTGGATGTTGGAGACCTCAATCATTTATTTTTTAATTGCACCAATTACGACCGTTCATTGTTTCTTGACCACCTCTGCATCCTTAAAATTCCTTTCCCTACTCATATCCTTGCTTTATTATCGTCTAATGACCCTCTTGTCTATAGATGTATAGTAGAATTTTGTACGCTAAACGATATTAAATTGTAATAATTTGTTGTCCATATCCTTCTCGTATTCGTTATCTAATTATCTATCATTTTTTGTATCTCTATATAAGAATTCTGATCTACCACTAATAATAATAATTCGATACCGCTTTGATTTTTATATATAATACGACGTGACGCTGGCAAAAATGTTCATAACGGACGATTGCCACTGCCATTAAGGCAAAAAAAAAAAAAAAAAAAATTTATTTTTCAGTCAATTTCATTATAATTGTGTATTTAGAAATGAGTTAAATTGTGTACTTCCATTATAAACAAATTGGCGTCGAATTTCAATTAAATTTTTAGTGGTTCACGTTATTGTTAGAACAAATAAACAAAAGTGTACATGGAGTTTGGACCAAGCGAATAACGCTATCGGACCTAACAAATAAAGCATTGAATTGAATAAAATGCTAGGGATTAGTACGATTGATATTACAAGGCTTTATATTGTATTTAGGCTGCTTTGAGCCACAACTTCAGAACCGCATCTTCAAAGATGCAATCGGAATTTTTTCTGCCTCAAACTTCATTACAATATGAAAACCAGTGCAGTCACTGTCGATTTTGCGCCGAAGAATCCAGAATCGAGGACTTATTAGACCTGTCGGGAGACAGGAAGGTTTTGAAGGAATGTCTAAGAATGATCGAATTTCTAAAAATCGATTTTATCAATTTGTCCGATACGATTTTACCTAAAACCTCATGCCAATCATGTTATAATGCTTTAAAAGGAGCATTTGATTTTGTTGAAAAAGCAAAACAATCGCAGCTTATGTTAACTAACTTGTACAATATGGATATTAAGCAAGAGTTAATCGATGCAACATTAATTAAAAAAGAGCTAGATGAAGACTCCGATGATTATGTATTATCGAGTTTAGTAACGGTAGAAATAAGTGAGTTTCCAGAACAGTGTAATGGTAAACAACCTAACCGTACTTCAAACCATGGAATTCCAACTCCGAGTGAACCTACTAAACAATCAAGGAAAAGCTCTAGAAATAAACGTAAAAATAAACGGTATACACAATCAAGTCAAAATGATTCTGAGGGTTCAGAAAATGAGTCCGGTGCTCTGATGTACAGCGGCATGCCTGTCTTCCAATCTACAATTGATACGAAACCGTTGCGAACAAGAAAACCTAAAACTATCAATGAATATACATATTCAGCAAAGAAAGATATCATACCGGTGAAATTAGAAGTGACTAAGCCAGCGAGGAAACATCCGATTTTAAGAGATGGACGTGATGTTTCGTGGACAAGTTATTCGTGGTCTTGTATACAATGCAAAGACAAGTTTCAGAGTATGAGTGACGTACGAGAACATAGCAAGGCGATGCACGGAACTTGCTATGGGTTTAATTGTATGGACTGCGATGAACGATTCAATACTTTTAATTCATTCGTGGAACATGCGAGGCACCATCGGGAGTTCTTGAGGTATTGTTTTTTCTTATTAGTCATCTTAAAGGGTGAAAGTCTTATTCTTTATGGCAAGTAAGCACGTTGTGTACATTTTTGCACGTCAATATATTTTTAATTTTACATTTACACCACTTTGCAAGGAAAAAAGTGGCAAAAAATACTATACGAAGTACTCATAATGCCTAAGCACAGACTAAAGACCACTGAAAAAAATGCCAGGATCATTGGTGTCAAACTGATCAACAGTCTCCCAGTGGACCTACAAGCTGAAAAGAAATTCAACGCATTTAAATCTTCACTAACGAAGCACTTATTGAATCGAACACTGTATTCAGTGGAGGAGTTTTTTGACGAACCATTATGCGGACTTACATTTATATTTTTGTAAATTGGAATAATCATCATAAATAAATGTATTTGTATAATACATAATAACATACATAAACATATTATATCGCTACCAGACAACAAGTTCTTCACTAGTGTCAAACAACTGCTTCTACAAATGTGTCCTTATGACCTAAACGAATATTATGGTGGTAATTGGTGTCCTACTTGATTGTTGAAGTGTTGCTTCATTATGTTATGATATGACTGACAGGATTATAAAATGTGACATGTTATGATTTGTAAATAATAATAAAAAATATGAGTAATGTTTATATTTATAATGAGCGATTGTAATTATCTATTTAAGTATATATATTATGGCTACACCCCGTGGGGTAAATTCACATTGATACTAAAATGTTATTGTTAAATATAAACACCTACTATGTAATAAACATGTGATTTAAGGCTCAATAAATAAATAAAATAAAAATATTAAATTGAATTTATAATGCCTCTTTCCAGATACTATTGCCAGTACTGTAACTTAAGGTTCAATGACAGTGTGGACTGTCAGTCGCACGTGTTTCTGCACTGGGCCGGCAAGCAGAAGATATGCGACCTCTGCGGGGAGATACACCCCGACGCAGAGGCCTTAGATCTACATAAACGGATATACAGACAATTTACTTTGCCGAGGAGCTATTACAGGTAGTCAATAGGGTATTTTATTGCATCAATCAACTCATATTCCTGCTGAAGAGAACTGTGAAATCAGTTTTTTTGATATCTCAATTAATACCTAAGATATTAAGCCGTTAAGTCAAGTGGTGGGGCTCCATCTCTTTTTAGCAAAACGGTCTTTAGTATGAAGTTTGTATGGCGTTACCACGGTATGACGTTACAGCCAATATACATAGTGTACTGTTTCTGTCTTTCTTTAATCAATCTCTTTTTATCCAACTGCCCCAGAAGGAGGGTAATGTTTTTCGGGTGTAGGTATCTATACTGCAGCCCAACTCAAGTGTCTTATTTTGTAAACAAATATGATCGTCTAATTACCTGTTGCGATGTAACACTGAAGGAACTGATTGATTGAACCTGTTCATCATTGTGAAAATAAAGTGATAAGATCTAATAATGTGAAAATAACCATGCAATAATCACAGAACAGCTTAAAATGTCAGTAGGGTAGGGTAGTTTTTGTTTACAAAATAAGACACTTGATTTGGGCTGCAGTATATGTCCAGTCCTTTCTGCCATCCTGTAGCATAAACGGCTTGATGGATGTTGGTGTATGAGGTATCGTTAGATTCGTCTTGATTACGGGAGTGTATAAGGGAATAAAACATAATCAAACGGGGATAGTTTTTTGCAGTCATGTTTTTTGTTTTTTTGAAATACTTTTTGCTTGTTAACAAAACGGGCTTTAGTATGAAGTTTGTATGGCGCTGCCTTAGTATGACGTCACTCACAGCCACAATACACCGTGTAACTGTTTCTGTCTCTCTCTAACACAACTTTTCTAAATGCCTGTAATTATTTCGTTTTTAAACTTAATTCAATTTTGATTTCACATTGCATCTGTTTGTGTGATGATAACATTGATCTCCTATACACAACCTACCTTCTAAAAATGTACGAGCGCAAGGAAGGTCCAAACGGATGAATGGACCCTCATTTGCTTTATTGGACATTTGGACGTTAACAATGGACCGTTATTTGGAAGTTTTTTAAATTGTTTTAGTAAGACCTTTGTGTATCTAGTTGTTTATAGGAGATCAATGGTGCTAGCCCACAAATTACTAAGATGATATTCTATTCTAGCCTACGGTGGTAGCACAAGTCCCATCAGCGGACGACACGCTATTTTTTACCCGACTGCTCCAGGACGTTAACAATGGACCCTTATTTGGACGTTTTTTAAGTTGTTTTAGAGACCTTTGTGTATCTAGTTGTTTATAGGAGATCAATAATAATAATAAAAATATATATAGATAATGAAAAATAGCATTTAATAATAAATCATCATCATCAGTCTATTTATATTGCCCCACTGCTCGGGCACAGACCTTCCCTTACATCGAGGGAGCTGGGGCCATGATCCACCACGCGGGCCCAGTGCGGATTGGTGGATTTCACATGCCTTAGATTATTTTCTTCTACGGCATGCAGGTTTCATCACGGTGTTTTCCTTTACCGTTTTGAGAGCACTCGGTAAATGTACGTAAGTTTTTCCGTCGAAAAAACCGAGGATAACTCATTGGTACATGGCTGCCCTACCTAGCTGGGAATCGAACCTGGGACCTCCGTATCGCAAGTCCATTGACCCAACCACTGAGCCTTAATAATAGATACGTCAAATAAATTGTATATTTCCAGGAAGAGAGCGAAGCTAGTTGTCCCGAGGTGTATGTATAACGGGATCCCGGTGTACTCAGAGAATGAGTTCAGAAGCTGGAAGGACTACGAATGGACTTGTCGGGTAAGCACTTATATCAATTTCAGAATCTACCAACTTCTATCAAACAATGTAGCTAAGGTCAAGAGCTGGCTGCAGAAGGCAGTGCTGCTGGACACGCATTGTGAGGAGGTTCCTCATTCTGGGATCCTTACCTCCGGCAGCTTGGATGCGCATGCATCCCGCTGCCGGCGGGTGGCTATTTTTTATATTTATATATTTTTCTATTTGTTTTTATTATTAAAATTAGAGATGCCAGGAATTAGTACTACTATTCGGTATTCGGCCACTTTTTTGATATTATTTTTTTAAGATTGGCGGCGCTAGTTGGCTCCTGGAAGGCCCTTAAATAAAAGAAAAGAGTAATAAGGAGATAATAATATCCCCGAGGTCCCCCATGGTCAAGATTCCCGCTACGAGCTCGGGAGTGAACGCGACTGTCGAGCTGCTTCGAGCGATGTGATGACGCTACGGCGACTCCTCTAAATGAAGACGCGGCTACCCAGGGTGAAGACGCTACTGCGACTTCCCTGGAGGAAGATAGGAGACTATTATTTATATTGAATTTTCTGTAACATGACATTGGCAAATGATGAACTGTCGAGTCCGTTAATAAAATAAATAAATAATATACCCCCCACCCTACAGGAGTGCTACACGCGCACGAGTGACGCTGAGCAGCTGCGCGAGCACGCGCGCTCGTTCCACGACAAGTGCTTCACCATGAAGTGTGTGGACTGCCTCAAGGTGTTGCGCAACTATGTCATGTTTACGCAACATGTTGTGGCGCATCGGCCGTACTTGAAGTGAGTGAAAAAATATGTTCTAATTTGTTCACCGAGCATGGATAATGTGTAATTCCAATTCTGAGTAAAAATAGGAGCATAATCGGAAATCATGTTTCTAACCGAATGTTAGACATGGTTGTCGGAATAATGACTTGCGGACTGAATTTCGACAGTACATTATTTCGACACGTTCCGAACTCCGAAAACACATAGATCGACAAGTCATTGCTTCGACAGACAATACTTAGGCGACACACACCTTCGAATGACCACTACTTCGACAGTCGATTGTTCGACAGACAATACTTAGACGACACACACCTTCGAATGACCACTACTTCGACAGTCGATTGTTCGACAGACAATACTTAGACAACACAAACCTTCGAATGACCTCTACTTCGACAGATTTTTGTAACAGAACATTCTAACATTCTACCGGAATAATAATCCCCTGAATTGTATAGGTAATAAAATTTACATAATTAAGTATCTACGAAATTAATTTATTTTCCGGTTAATTTCCGGTGGGCGTGGCGTGGCCTGTGGTGGCTCAGTTGGTAAGAGCGTGTCACGGAATGACAAGGTCGCAGGTTCAAATCCTGCCCACGGCAAGATGTTTTTCATCATGTTCTAAGTAAAAAAAAGTTTAAAAAACCGTCGCGTCGCTTACCGACGCTTCCGTGCAACGCAACTTAACCCCGTAACTTTGCTCTAATAAAAGATAAACTAGATTTAGAGACCAACTTATCTTTGCCATTATCAAAATATTATGTCCATACATCGACATACTCCTGATTAGTTGATCATATGCAAATATAAGTTTGTAATAATGAAAAATATATTTTTGGGGAGATGTAATTTCAAATTTACAGTTTTCGGATTATTTCCTTTACTTGTGCTATAAGACCTAGCTTCTTGCCAAATTTCATGATTCTAGGTCAACGGGAAGTACCCTATAGGTTTTGGTTTTGTTGCAATTTCATACAAATATGCGAGAAAATGCGACATAAACGGCCATATCTTTTCATTGCGTTGACGGATTTTGTCACGTCTGCATGAGGTTGCAGACCTGAGTATTTGGCATTAATTTCAACTTGATCCGTCCACGCGTTTCTGAGATATAGGTCTTGACAGACGGACGATAAAGTGATCCTATAAGGGTTCCTTTTTTCCTTTTGAGGTACGGAACCCTTAAAACTAAAAAAAGCACGCTTTACGTACCAAAAAGTAAAAATTGATAACTGCCCAGGGTTCTGAACGGGTTCTCAAAATGACAGCCATAATTCTAAAAATGCAAAAATTCTCAGAATGGCTAATTATCTAAAGGCCTAATTCAAATTGTCTACAATTTAGAATTAGGAGTATTCATAGCTTTAGTAAACGCGTCTCCTCAGCGTTTGCACCTTTTCCTTGCAAAGTGGTGTGAATGTATAAATTCAAAAAATGTTTACGTGCAAAAATTTACACAACATGCTTACTTGCAGTAAAGAAATTTGACTTGGAGGAGAAAAAGTGGCAAAAAACTCCCATCTTTTAAAATAATAACAATTACTTATTAACTAGGTAATCACATACCCTCGCCAAGAGGAACCCACGTGTCATAGGGCCCGCTTACTATGAGAGACTGCCAGCAGACTTACCTACGTGGTGAAGTAGATGACGAAACGTTTGGTCGCCGGCTGAAATACCTTTTATTGGATAGTGAATTGTATTCCCTTAAGGAATTTGACTTATTAATGTTAAAATCATAATTTATGCAATGCATAATATTGTTATACAGGGTGTATCGTAAAGGGTATATGAAGCCGAAGGGAGGGTGTTCAGTATCGGTAACTGAACAACTTTTGTTCTACGATTTTTCGAATAAAATATATAAAAATAAATTAATGTCTCATACAAATCGATCAGCTGACCGGAAGGAAATGTATGAAAAGTCAAAAAGTAAATTCGCAAAAATCGAAAAGTCGTAGAACAAAAGTTGTTCAGTTATCGATACTGAACACCTTTCCTTCGGCTTCATATACCTTTTACGTTACACCCTGTATACCTACATAGTAATTATTATATTAATTTAATTTGACGATCAAATTACTAATGTGTATTTTAAGTATTGACATAACTGTAAAAATGACATTGTAATCTGAAATAAATGAATCTAATCTAATCATAATTATGCTAATTGTCTACGCTTTATTTTCACAGACACTACTGCCCGTATTGCGACGCCCATTTCCCAGACTTATTTGAGATCACAGTCCATATAGAAAACCATAAGAATGGTCCTCAAAAACCATGCGACGGATGCGGTCAGATCTTTGAAAACAACACCTTATTATTCCAACATTTACAGCAATACGACCCGCCTAGACAGAAAGGGTCAATAACCTCGCGAGATTTGACTTGCGAAATATGTGGACGGGTTTATAAAAGCATGGCGTTACTAAGAGCCCATAGGAGGACCCATAACGAGAATCGTAAAAGAGATCATGTTTGCGAAACATGCGGTAGAGGATTTTACACATTGACTATGCTAACATCGCATATGTTAATTCATACCAGCATTAAAAATGAAGTATGCAGGCTGTGTAATAAAGTTTTTTTTACCAAACAGAAACTAAGGGCTCACGTTGCTACTCATATGGAAGATAAACTATTCAATTGCGATCAATGTGGGAAGAGCTTTAGAACTAGAGATCGTCTATCGAGTCACCTTATCAGTCATAGTGATATTAAAAAGTTCCAATGCGTTATATGCGAGAAACAATTCAAATTCAAACCCAATCTAACTACTCACATGAATATTCATACAGGTTTAAGACCGTATTCATGTGAATATTGTGAGAAAACCTTTACGAATTGGGCTAATTGCAATAAACATATGATTAGAAAACATGGGGTTTCGTTAGCGAGAACTAAATTGACTCCACAAGGTCGGGTGGATATTAATAGGCAGACTGGTAAAGCTCGGAAGTTGGCCACAGATAGTTCAACTAAGGAGTGGATTAATGAAGTTATGACGCCTTTGAAAAGGGGGAAGGGCAAGAAAACCATAGACAAAGAAACTACGGATGAGATTTCTTTTACAACGGAAATGGGGGGAGGTAATTTTGAATTACAAAATGTAAGTGAGAGTCAATTGATGGAACCGGTAATAGATTGAAGAAAATTCGTTCCTTTTAGATTACAAGGGCCTTACATGAGCCAACTAGCGCCGCCAATCTTAAAAAAATAACATCTTCCAATTTAATCAACATTTTTAACAAAACTATGTACACAATATTTATTAGTATAAACACTATTTTTCAATATACAATACATGGCATAATTGCGACAAGCTAAGTTGTAGTTCTCAAATATGCCCAAAACGGCCGGTTTTCACAATTATGCGAACTACAACTTAGCGAAATTGGATCACGTTAAATAAGCATTTAAAAAATAAAAATAGTATTTATCGTAATAAACATTTCGTAAATAGCTTTTTAATAAAATTGATTATATTGGAAGACTATTATATATAAACGGATATCACTCACTTATATTGTTAAAGTCGGCAATTAGACCGACAGTTTCGACCGATTTCGACGGTCTTTTTCAAGGTGAGCGCGCCACGACCGCGGCGCCGGTGACGTTTCTTCGCGCACTGCGGATGAGCGCCCTCTGTGCGCGCTCCGAGATAACTTGTCCCGCCGACGACGGTGCGTTCGATGGCTGTAGCTGGATTCGTTGATCAATCTCACTTGTCGGGGAGTTACCGCCACTCACGTTAGGTCCCGTTACGCAGTATGTACTCACTGCGTCTACTCCGCATTTGAAAAAGACCGTCGAAATCGGTCAAAACTGTCGGTCTAATTGCCGACTTTAACAATATAAGTGAGTGATATCCGTTTATATATAATAATTTGTAGTAATGGCTCACTATAGTTTTAATTCTAAAATATTGGAAGACATTATTTTTTTAAGATTGGCGGCGCTAGTTGGCTCATGTCAGGCACTTAATGAGGGGTTTTGAAAGTGACAGTTGTAATAAAAACAAGCTTTTTAAGTTGATAATAGATGGCGTTGCACCTAAGTGCGATATCATCGTAAAAAACACAGCACTTTGTTTGTGTAATTTAAACAATACAGTACAAATTAATACTAGGTATGAAATACGAAAAGCCCAAGTTACAAGCAATAACAACGCATTAAGGGCCTTCATAGAGCCAACTAGCGCCGCCAATCTTAAAAAAATAATATCTTCCAATATAATCAATTTTATTAAAATAGCTATTTACGAAATGTTTATTACGATAAATACTATTTTTTAAATGCTTATTTATAACGTGATTCAATGTGGGTAAGTTGTAGTTCGCATAATTGCGAAAATCGGCCGTTTTTGGCACATTTGTGAACTACAACTTAGCTTGTAGCAATTATGCCATGTATTGTATATTGAAAAATGTATTTATCGTAATAAACATTTTGTAAATAGCTTTTTTAATCAAATAAGATTGGCGGCGCTAGTTGGCTCTATGAAGGCTCTTAATGTTGACATCAGACCAGTCAGTGCCATCTACCGGGGATAGCGGTACTTTTTTTAAAAAATGTAACCTTGAAACCCCCTCATTAGATAACCTGTTGTAAGTGAAAAATATTAACTGTTTCATTTTCAACTTGATACGTCCATGCGTTTCTGTGAAAAAGGTCTTGACAGACACACAGACAACAGAGTGATCCTATAAGGCAGTGTTTTTTAACCTGTGGTCCGCGGACCCCTGGGGGTCCGGGTCCGCCGTCTTATCTATGAACATTTGAATTAATAAATAAATGCCAGCAAGTCTCGTAATCGTTACGCTTAGCACATTTTTTTTCAGTACTAATAATTTCTCCTAAATTTATTCCTGTGTTATTTTTATTAAGGGAAATTATGTTGATTTTCTAGGGGTCCGCGGACTGAAAAAGGTTAAGAAACGCTGCTATAAGGGTTCCTTTTGTTCCTCTTGAGGCACGGATCCCTAATAACGGTCAAATATAAACCGACTATTTTGTATGAATAGTTTGATGTTCAAATTAAAGTTTATTTATATGGTAACAAATAACTCTATGTTCGAATTAGTGTTATAATGTTTACCTAAACTATTTAATCACAATAAACATTAACAAATAGTTTAGGATTTAACGGTTAATTGTATGAAAATTAGAAAAGTATAATAGACCTAATTATTTATAAGATATGTAAAGAAATTGTGAAGGAACTTGCGAAATGAGTAATAAATACTCAGTTAAAATTAAATAATAATTTAGATTTTAGACCAAGTAAAGTTTTGTAGCTATTAGTCATATATCTAGTTTAAATCGCACTAAACCGTGTTATTGTCGTTTTCACACTTTGTTAAAAACATTAGAAAGATCAAAGGATTAAATGGTGGACGAACTTTAACGTTTAAGGCAGTTGTCACACCGCCGGCAAATAAGCGAGACAGCGAGTAACTCTCGGCTATTTTCTCGTCCAAGAAACGTAGAGAAGATACTACATTCCGTGTAAACAATAGAGATGCATATATTAGTAGTTCATCGCCGACTGTTCACACCGCCAGCGAGTAGTCGTTGGCTATTTTCTCGCCGTCCGCCGAGCGAGTACATCCCATCGCTCGGCGATACTCGCTGAGCTACACTGGCCCCAATGTTAGGGGTGAAAAGACCCGGTCTCTAACCGCGCCGACAACAGCAGGCACGCTCATCTCCGCAACCTCGCACCCCTGCACGCGCGCCCTCCGGAAGGCCACCGCCTCCAGAGGGAGTGGCTGCGCTCCCCGTCGCCTTAAGCGGCGGGTTTGAGCTGTGCACCAAACGGACGTACCGACCTGCATAATTCCCCAACTCCCAAATCCCGCATCGCAGGCGGGTACAATCTCACCATCGGATCAACATCCGGTGAGTTCATGCCCGGGTAGAGAGGGTATGCCTCAAGGCCCGCACTTCTCCCCCCCCCCCCCCCCCCCCCCACCCCCACCCCAATGACACTGGCGAGTGAAGCGAGTAATCGCCCGTCGCTCGGCGACACTCGCTGATAGCCGAGCTACAAAACTATACTCGCCACTCGCTGCTCGCCCTCTTGTTTTATAGTTGATAGCTTTACTCGCCGGCGGTGTGACAACTGCCTTAACCGCCTATAATAAATTCGCACGCTATCGACTACTTTGTACGTTAATAAAATAATCTCTACGATTGATGGGTGCGGAATTGTAGTTGTTAGGTAATAGTAGCGATGGGCGACCCAATAATTCTACCAATTGTGAACCTTGTAGCTACATTCTACACATTATTACGTACCCTAGTAACTCACAACGTCACAGACCACTTACCCAATAGACATGAAATCGGTACTTTGCAAGCGAAAAATTCTGTCACTGATGAGCGCATAGAGACGAAGCGGGGGACAGGGGGGTGACCGCGACTTCAATCGTTTTCGTTATCGTTTTCATTTGGACACTTGAACGATATACATTGCTGCGTTTCGTTGTCGTTTGTTAGAACCTGCAAAAATATAGCAGCAATGTATAGCGTCCATGTGTCAAATTGAAAGCGATTACGATAACGATTGGAAGACGCGGTCACCCCACAGGGCCGTATTAAAGTGATGCGTCCATGTCGATACTATCTCTAGGTGCCACTAGGTGTCGCGAGGCAATGTTGCGCTCATGTGCGGGCAGACACGGACGCCCTCCTGCTACAGGGATATGGGGGAAGTGGTCTGATTGCAGTTGTGGTTGCACAGTGGGACATTCATATGTTTAATACCTATTAGTTTAAGTACGTAAACCTATCTATATTTTTCTTAGTAATTAAGTAAGTTGTAGGTTAAATGAAGTAATTTTACCTTTTATTTTATTTTTATTAAGTACATACCTAATATGTAAATAAAGCTTATAGAATTCCTACGTGTGTTTAATCATTTATTTAGTTTTATTGCCCCCACGTGCATTAAAAGATAGTTCTGTCTTCATTTCTTCCTCCAGAGGAGTCGCAGAAGCGTCCCAAGCCGGCCAAAGCAGCTCAGCAGTCACGTTCACTCCCGAGCTCAGTCTGTAGTGAGACTCTTGAATCCAGCTCGAAACTACAGATTTTGTATATAAGTCTTCGAGATCTTCAACATATTAATATTCACGAACATTTTCTGATTAATTTAATGTAATATTGAACACAGAATAACTACTTTAGACAATAAAATTATCAAATAATTTTGCAAGTATAACGCTCCCGCCATTTTCCAAATTATTTTTTATTATTACATGCGTACTTTGAAATCGATGTTCACTCGATCATTGTATAATATCGATTATGCTTTACCGGTTTTTAATCTCGATTGAACGTTACTGACCGGTTTTTCGCACTAAAAAATATGAACTAGAAATAAATACGGGATTGTTGTTATTTTTATTTGTGGATTTTCTCGTTTATTACCAATTTAAATGCATTTCCACATGAAAAACATAATAGTTATACCAATATGAGTGCTCAAGTATTGAAGTACTGTAGATTTTGTGCTGAATCAAAACATTTACACGAGCTAATAAACCTCTCATCTCTACCGAAAGTGCGTGAAGAAATCTACGAAAAACTATCATTTTTCAACGTTAATTTAATAGATTTTTCTTTACCGAATCTTCCAGAAACTATTTGTACCGCATGCCATACTGCCTTGAACGATTCCTACCAGTTTTTTACTAAAATAAAAATATCGCAGGTTGTTTTAGCTAACTTGGTTTCAAGTGATTTAAATTGTGACTTTAACTTAGAAGATTCATCTAATCACAGCTACGAATACTGTAATACTCATATTGAAGTATTAATGGAGCCCACAGACTCAAAAAGTGGCTTATGCCCTCAGAAAATTGACGAAAGTAAAAGAAACTTAATATCTGGAAGTCCGTCTACAACAAAAGAGAATTTACTAAATATCACTGACGGTGATTCTTGGACTTTATATCCGTGGATATGCAAGCATTGTGGAGCGAGTCTGAGCAGTATGAAGGCACTAATAGACCACAGTTGCAACGATCATAAGAGTTGCTTTGGCTACCGATGTGCGGACTGTGATGCCAGTATTCTCAATTTTGAAGACTTTATTCGGCATGTTGGAGGCCATAGAGAGATCCTTAAGTAAGTACACCTTTATTATTATTTGTTCATTTTGTATTTGAATTATCTACAACAAAAATAATTTTAATTTTCATTTACAATTTTGCAATTGTGAACATTTTTACCAGCATCATGTCGTTTTATGATAATAGTTTTTTAGGATTTTAATTGTCCCACTGCTGGGCTGTCTCCCTGTTTTCCCTTGCATTAAATCGCAGCTCTACTGTGGCAAGCATCCTGTATCCACC
Organism: Tachystola acroxantha; assembly: GCA_963506565.1. Taxonomy (NCBI): domain Eukaryota; kingdom Metazoa; phylum Arthropoda; class Insecta; order Lepidoptera; family Oecophoridae; genus Tachystola; species Tachystola acroxantha. Next base: position 6,781,799 of record OY735896.1, read on the forward strand.
AATGAAAACCGTAATTTCTTCACAGCTCCAATAAAAACTTTTCTATTACTTCCAGATTACGCTGTCAATATTGTGACCACCATTCCGAAACCTCTGATGATAATACCACACACATACAACAACATACTGGGCATAGATGTCAAATGTGCGGGGAAATTTTCAAGAACGTCATGGATCTGCGTGACCATAAAACCGATTATAACCCGCCTAAAATGAAGAAGAAAGTTAGGAATAAGGGTATTCCAGCTACAGTGGAAGGATTAACTTGCAAAATTTGCTTTAAAACCATGAAAAGTCCTTCATCAATGTATGCTCACAGAAAATTGCATACAAATAGACAAAGAGACTTCTATTGTGATAGATGTCCGAAGTCATTCTTCACAAAAGGACAGTTGAAGACCCATACGATTCTCCACAATAAGCCGGAACCGCAAATCTGTAAAATTTGTCATAAATCATTTTTAACACTACCTCGTTTGAAAATACATTTGGATTCTCATTACGAAGTGAAACGCTTTCAGTGTGACGTGTGCAAACGGTTTTTCAGACTAAAAGGCATGTTGAAAGATCATTTAATAACGCACACGGATTTGATGCCGTATTCTTGCGAGTGTTGTGGTAGAAGGTTTAAGTTCAAAAGTGCTTTGAAGAACCATGAGGTGGTCCACACCGGAGCCAGACCGTTCTCTTGTGAAGACTGTACGATGACGTTTACGACCTGGTCGAATTGTAATAAGCATATGTTGAAGCACCACGGTAGAGAGTTTGATAAAAGAGCTAAAAGAGTGGATAGTGCTAGGTGTGTTAAATTAGGGACCGATGATCGGTTGGATGAGGACGTTGAGAAGTGGACGAAACAGATTCTGGCTAAGAAGAATCGTTGATTAAATAGGAGTACAAGTTAGTAGAGAGTTTTCTTGTCTTATTTGTTAATGATTCATATACTGATAAATCCGAAATATATAATGGTTATTAGTTATTTATATAGATTCTAGATTTATTTTGATGTAGGTATGATATTTGCATGTAAATAAATGTCCATAATTTCTTTGCATATTTAATTATTGAGGCGATCCGATACTATAATGTTTTATATTGAAATAGTGCACCTATTATTCCCTTTCGTATTTAAAATAATAGGTGCCCAACCAACAAGTAGTTCAATTTTTGCTCCTAGTCGAGTTTTTATATAAATAAAATAAAATAAAAATTGTTTATTTCGGACATGGTCCATAGATGTTAGTAAAATACAATAAAATGACTTACAAACTAATGTTAGTAGGTACAAAAACAAGTAACAAAATTTAAAAAATAGGACGACCCCGGACACAATTTTAAGTCAGGTGTTTCTCGCCCACCCTTCACCCCTCAGCCCGCCGTGTGCAGGTGTGTCCAGTGCGCGAGGATGGGCGAGTCCCACCTGGCCGCCAATGCGCTCAGGATGCCGTTGGTGGAGGCGCGAAGCCTGCGCTGCAGTGAGGCGCAGCGCTTGCGCAGTATGGCCGGGAAGCCATCTGTCTGCGCCTCGGCAAACATGCCCGACGCGCTGCAGAACCTCGGCAACCCCATCAGCGTCCTGAACGCATTGTTGTATTGGACTCGCAGGGCGCTGAGCGCTCCCTTTGTATGTCTGACCCACAGGCTGCACGTGTAGAATGACTGGCAGTAGGCTCTGAAGAGCGTAACCTTGACTTGCCTGGTACACCGTGCAAACCTGCGGGCCAGCATGTTACAGCGGACCGCCAGCGCCCTGCGCTCCCGCTCTATGTCCGCGTCGTCGTTCAGGTCCTCGGTGACCCAGTGGCCCAGGTACTTGAACTGCGATACAGTGTTGAGAGGAGTGCCACACAACGTCACGGGCGGTACATTAGTGTATCGCTTCGCGCGCGATTTGAAAATAAGCAACTCACTCTTCTTCGCGTTGTACCTGAGCCCATGGGCCTCCGCGTAGGACTCGCACTTCTGCAGCAGACCTCTCAGTCCTCCGATCGATGGACTCAGCAACACCATGTCGTCCGCGTAACTTATGTTATTGACAGTAACGTCACCGACAGCACAACCGATCTTGGCGTTGCTGAGCCCAACGATCAGCTGATTGACGTACAGGTTGAACAGGCGGGGCGAGCTCAATCCCCCCTGCCTCACTCCGCACTCCAACCTGTACTCGTCGGAGAGGCTGCCTGCCCACCGTACATTATTAGTCTGGTTGTTATACCAGAACCTGAACAGCATTACTAACTCCTCGGGCAGTTCAGTTTCACACCGCAGCTTCTCCCACAGCAAGTCATAAGACACTAGGTCAAATGCCTTGGATAAATCGAGAAAGCATGCAAACACCGGTGTCTTCCTGTCAGTGTAGTACCTCACAGTCTGCTTGAGACATAAGATTGCGCTTTCAGTTGATAATCCGGGCCGAAACCCGAATTGCGCGTCGTGTAGGTGTACATGCTTACTTAGTTGTTTATCAAGCAGACTGTCAAGTACCTTAGCTGTTACAGTGGCCAAGGAGATAGGTCTGTAATTATTTACATCCGATATATCACCGGTTTTATTTTTAATAATTGGCACTACTATGGTTCTCATGAGGTCGGGCGGCAGGTACGAATGCCCCATACAAAGAGTAAAGAACATAGCGAGTACTCTAGGAAGATGGACTCCAGCATATCGCAGGTGCTCGACGCTGAGACCATCGTGCCCCGGTGACTTTCCTCTCACCATTCCCTTGATCACACTCCGGACATCCTTGGCAGAGAATGTCACTCGGCGCTCCGTGGCACGATGGTCCGCGCCGCCCACCCGCGACGCCGGCCCCAGCGGTGACTGCACCCTAAAATGAGTCCTAAACAGCTCGGCTATGTCTTTAGGGTCATTTTTGTCCTGTACGCTCACGGGCAGGCCCGACCTGGGTTTTAGCCTATTTGCTTGTTTCCAAAATTTTCCAAAAGTCTTTTGTGAATGTAGTGAAGCAATTCTATCCATTTTTATTTGCTCTTCATTATTTTGACACCACTTAAGTTTTGATTTGAAATTTTTTCTAGTACCACACATTTTATCATAATAATAACCAGACAATGGCTTTCCAAATAGGACCCACACTTGAAAAGCAAGTCGGGCCTCCCCGTGAGCATCTTTAACATACCTATTCCAGCCCGGTACACAAGAACCATGCCTGCGCTTACGTTCAGCGGAGCTACATACTGCAGCCTCACTAAGTATATTAATAATATTACTATACATTGTATCTAGATAATACCTATGATTTAAGTCGGTACACATCGTATCACAGCAGCTACTAAATTGCTGAGGAAACTGTATGCCTCTTAGTTCTTCATGACATAAATTATTATACAAGTCTATTTGGTCACCATTTCTCTCACCCCATATTATATTATTATTACAACTGACAGTATTAGAAATATGTTCTGACCTAATACAATTCATATTACACTGTATCTCTAGTGGTGTGTGGTCCGACCAATAGGTTCCATAGAGTACCCTAGCACTAAGTACAGTCCGCCGCGCGGCTTCCGTCATCACACAGTGGTCCAGCCAACGGCGACACCCGTGGGCTTCACTGACAAAGGTATATGTATCTGATGGCAATAACTCACCATCTGAACAAGTCCACAGCTGCTCAGAGCAGAACTTGAGCAGCTCAGTGCCAAATAGCTGCCCCGGGTGCGCGTTGAAGTCCCCCAGCATGATAACGGTTTCCACGCTTTCACTGTCAATTATCGCACTCATTTCACTCATGCATTCCGTAAATTCGACTAAATTGTCTAACGAGTCTGTGGGCATGTATACTGAAAATATCAATAACGAGCGATACGGCATTTTTATTTTTACGGCCGCAAGCCGCACGCTGGAGCACTGAATCACAGACACGCAACTAAACACACTTTTCCGCCAGAGCAGGGCGACCCCGCCGTACGGTCGACCCTTGAGAATACCTATAGACGTATCCACTGCAGACTTGCCGTAGTAGCTGAAGTCTTGATGAATCTCTCCAAGGAACGGTACGTCGTCAGGCAGGAGCCAGGTCTCCTGGAGTGCTATCACATCAGCTGATTGACAGAGGCGCCTTACGCATTCAAGTGACCTTTTCACATTTTTACAATTGAAAGTTACTAGTTTTATAGAACTATCCATTATTTGAGGGCTGCATATCCACCTGATTCAGAGTGTTACCTCTGTCTATTTTTCTGTTCCTGAACTCCACGAAACGGCGGAAGGTCACCCCTTCAGGCCAGAAATCAGCATCCATGAAAATGTTCAATTTATGTTTAGGTACAAAAATTTTATATGAATCATATTCTTTTGATAATTTCATATTAATTTTCTCAACAAAAGCAATAATTTGTGTCTTGTTTTGTATGTACTTTGCAATATCCTCAGCAGTTGTAGTTTTGTTCACATTGTACACATACACAGGTATCTTCAAATCAGCAGCTTTAAAATTCATATCCGATTCAATCACAGCTTTCCCTTTATTTCCAATAAATTGATTTCGCAATTTCTTCCTCTGAACAAAATGCCACTCTTCACTTTTTTCCTGTACTTTCCACTCGCCCATCTTCAATAGTTCCGCCGCAGTCTTTTGTTTCGGTACACTCGATGCGCACGCACAGTCGGTAGGCCGTTCCACGGTGACGTCACACACAGCTGATTTCGCACGACTTGGGTGAGGCAGCACGGGATCTGAGCCGCCCGCACCGGCGGCGGCGGCGCGCCTATCTCTCGAAAACGAGACCTTGGTTCGCCCCTCGCACTCATTCACAGCACCTTCGCCGCCCCCGTTAGCTCGGGTGTTCGGTCCACTGTACCCAGGCGACGACATACACGGCGGCGACGGCGCCGGCGGCGGCATAGCAGAACCGGTTTTGTATTCATTGCGCCCTTGTTCACACGCAGATTCGATGCGCGTTGATGTCAGATCAGCTGATCTATGGGAAGTGGCTAATTGACTTAGAACGTGCATTAACCCCGCAGGTCCACTATCGTAGTCAAAACTATCCGCCCGGTATGCCCCTCTTTTGTTTATATTAACATGGCGATCATAGTTGTTTACTAACGAGCAACGTTTCAAGTTATCGAGCTCGGACTTTAACTCCACTAAAAGGTCCATTGGTACATACTTCTCCTTTATTTCCTTCATGTCATTTTGCAAAGTAAGTATGTTTTTCAACAGACTAGTTACATCAGTGTGATTGAACAAAATTGGGGGTAATTTGTGCAGCTCGCGCGCGACGAAAGTAGGTAGGTATTGGGTGTCGGTCTCCTTTAAAATGGTGACGATGTCATCAATATCCCGTCGTGCTTTCTTGTCGCCCTTTCTATTTATCTTGCGTCTACTCGCCGGGATCGACTCGTATAACAAGTTTTTTGCAGTTTGTATATCTTTCTCGGTGAAGGCACTAGTACAAATATCACTAATACTCTCCTCGGTCATGACATCCACTTTGTTGGCCACAAAAGCAAGAACTTCGTCTATTACAATGTTGCAACTTGCACATTTCACTAATTTGGAGGACATTGTCCCGTAATTAACACGATAACAAAATAGAATCTATTCTCGCGAGCACTGCGCTTTGTGCGCTTATGAATGCAGCGCGCACGCACCCGATCGCGGTGAGGCGATGACGCAGACTGATATTATATATGCATGCATCATGAAAACTTGACCCGTAACTCGAGTTAGTAAATATTTGACGTTCGTTACCGGTTTTACACTCTATAATAAAGTAAAAAAACGGGGCCGCACTAACTAGCCAGCAATTTTTTTCGATTCCTTGAAAAACTTGAAAGTGGCGGGAATACGACTGTTGCAAAATTATTTTATGTTTTGATAATCCATATTGACAATCGCATCTCAAACTCGATTAACGTTAGTTACCGGTTTTTAATGCTCTAGTCTAAATAAAAAAAATGTCAATGTCAAATCGCCATTTCAAGGAAATTGTTTGTTGTGGGTTTATTTGTTAATTTTCTCGTTTAATTACGAGTTTCAATGAATTTCCATGTAAAATAAACTCTAATTTTCAATATGAATGCCCAGGAATGGGAATACTGCCGATTTTGTGCTGAATCAAAGCTTTTTCAGGAGCTAGTGAACCTTCCAACTGTTCCTAAAGTTCGTGAAGAGATTTACGAAAAACTAGAATATTGTGGCGTTAATTTAATAGATTTTTCTTCCAACAATCTTCCAGAAACTATTTGTAATACTTGCTTAACATCGTTGAATGATGCATACCAGTTTTTTGCTAAAATAAAAATATCTCAAGCAGTTCTAACTAGCTTAGTTTCGTGTACTCTAAAGACCGATGTTAATTTAGAACACACGACTAATTATAGCGACGACGACTCCAATACTTTTAATGACCAAGAAATTGAATTACCTGACTCGAAAAGGAAGATTTCTCAAGATTTTCTTAAAAGATCTGGAATCGTATCACGAGTGGTTTCACCGATTGATGAAAAGTTACGAAATGATTCTTGGACTGTATACCCGTGGCTATGCAAGCACTGTGGAGCCAGTCACCACAGTATAAAGGCATTGAGAGAGCACAGTTGCGATGTCCATAAGACATGCTTCGGTAACCGATGTGCGGACTGTAATATCAATGTTTCTAACTTTGAAGTATTTGTTCAGCATGTTAGAAGCCATAGACATGCTCTTAAGTAAGTATTGGTTTGTTAGAGTATTATTATTAGGTATATAATATTATTTTAAAAGATGTGCTGCTGAGAGTTTTTTGCCACTTTTTCTCCTCAGCGTTGGCACCTTTTCCTTGCAAAGTGGTGTAAATGTTAATTTAAAAATATGTTGATGTGCAAAAATGTACACAACATGCTTACTTGCAATAAAGAAATTTGACTTTGACCTAAGTATTTATTGTTAACACTTTGACGGTCCCCGTATACGAAGTCTAAAATGGTTCAGTGGAGTCCCAATTTTTGAACCCACATATGGGTCCAGGACGCGTATATGGCTTTCTCTACGTCCCCCGAGGGGAGACGAGTTAGGTACGCATTTCTAAGAGCCTAAACACCTGAACTACCATATGCAGTACGTCCCCACGAGGGGACGAATGCAGTACGCTTTTCCAGCCACTGCAAATTATAAAGATAACAGAAACCTGTATTCAATAGGTCTACAGAACAATGATAGTATGGAAAGAAAACGTCTATCGTATACGAGGAGACTTGAAGTATGTATTGAAGTAATTTTTTTTATTACAAAATTAATGTTGAAATCTTTTTGATAGATATTTAAAGAAATTAACCTAACCTAACATTAATTTGTATTTTATTTTGACTACGTTATTTACTCAATTACCTGACAATCATTTTTACAACTATGACTATATTTGGCATAATGTACAACCTATATTATTGTATAGTATTTTATTGTGTAAAAATGAAATAAAGAAATCTAAATCTAGTTAGCTTGCTTATCAAAGACTGCAAATTCTATTAAAACCCATATTTTGTTCTAGAGATATCTGCCCGTACTGTGATATTAAGATGGAGGATGGAACCCATACCACCATTCACATTTCCCAACCCAATTGCAGCTCCTGTGGACAATTATTTAAAACTAAAGTCGGACTACAAAGACATGCTAATAAATTTCAAGGTACCAGAGAAAAGAAATCTCGGAAAAGAAAGGTTTCAATACGAGTAAATAAAATGATAACTGCAGAACAGTCATGGAAGGATTACCCGTGGACTTGTCTGCATTGTGAAAAAGTATTGCCCGATCTGAATTCCACGAGGAATCATTTGAAAGAAGTACACCGGAAATGTTTTGGTGTGAAATGCGTTGATTGTAATGATATTAATAAAAAGGCAGTCACCTTTCAGGACTTTATTGAACATGTTGTGGAACATAGGACGGGGTTAACGTGAGTGTATCAGTAATTTTTAATTCTTTGATACCACCATATACTTCATCATCATCATCAGCCCATATCAGTCTACTGCTGGACGCAGGCCTCTCAACCCTACTCTCGGCCCTCTGCATCCAGTCCCTGCCAGCCATCTTGCGAAGGTCATCCCTCCATCTGTTCGGGGGGGTCCCATACTACGTTTACCCATTCGTGGCCTCCATTCGAGAACTCGTCTACCCCATCGGTTATCGGTTCTACGACAGATGTGACCAGCTCACTGCCACTTCAGTTTGCTAATTCTAGGAGCAATGTCAACCACTTTTGTCTTCTGGCACTTTTGTCTTATATCCATACTCGTTTCTTATTCTATCTAACAAAGAAATGTCAAGCATAGCTCTTTCCATATACTTACAGGTGTACTATTGTAAGTAAGAGTTTCAGTAAAACAGATGGATTAGATAATAGTATCTCTGCCTTTCTTCTCTCCTGAAGCCCTCCTGGGAATATGCCTCTCCCTCTCCTTGTATCTTCTATATGGTCATATCCCAGAGTATTCTGGAGCACATCGGTCCGGTGGTCTGCCCACTCTCCTTCTACTTGTTTGGGGTCTCAACATCAGCCCCCTTACCATGATCTCTTATAACAGGATTACTTCTATAATACTTTATTATTTCGTACCATGACATCCTTAATAAGTTTACTTTAAGGTCGTTATCTTTTCGGCGACAGTGATGTCCTTCATCTCTGCTCTGTCTAATCTACGCAAAAGAGGCTCGAGTTTATGTATGTATTACTATCAGTTTCTAGTTCTTTATCACTTTTATGACTCCCAACTCCTTCAATAAAAGGTGGATTTTTGTCTATTTCCCCTGTTCTGTCATCTTATTTACCCCATTCCACTGAAATAGTTTTTTCGGGATACTGACAACTTTGTATCATTAAAATCTCTTATTTATCTACAGATTATACTGTCAATATTGTGACTACCGTTCGGCAACCTACAGTGATAACATCATCCATGTACACAAGCACACTGGTCATCAATGTAAAATATGCGGAGAAATATTCAAGAATGGTACGGATCTACGCGAACATACGTCCATTTATAATCCGCGTAAACCCAGGAAATTAGTGAAGAAAATCGTTCAGATGACAATAGAAGACCTGACATGCGACATCTGTTTAAAGGTGTTTAAACATCGTACGTCGTTATTAGCTCACAAAAAAGTGCATACAGAGAGAAAAAGAGACTTTTATTGCGATAGATGCGGCAAGTCGTTCTATATGAAAGGACAATTGAAGACGCACAAGCTTCTCCACGATAGACCCGAGCCACAAATCTGTAAAATATGCGATAAATCATTTTTGACTTTAGCACGCTTGAAACTCCACTTGGATTCTCATTACGACGTGAAACGCTTTCAGTGTGACGTGTGCAAACGATTTTTCAGACTAAAAGGCATGTTGAAAGATCATTTAATAACGCATACGGATTTGATGCCGTATTCTTGCAAGTGTTGTGGTAGAAAGTTTAAATTCAAAAGTGCTTTGAAGAACCATGAGGTGGTCCATACAGGAGCCAGGCCGTTCTTTTGTCAAGAGTGTCCGTTGGCTTTTACTACTTGGGCAAATTGTAATAAGCATATGCTGCATCTACACGGCAAACCGTTTGACAAAAGCGCCAAAAGAGTGGATAGTGCCAGATGTGTAAAGTTGGGTCCGTCTGATCTATTGAATGAGGACGTTGTAGAATGGACACAAAAGATTTTGGCTAAGAAAAAACGTGGGAATGAAAAGGAATAAGTAGGTTTCAGGCGAAACTAGTATTAATAAATAAATGCGATTGCTTGTCAATTTCGGTCGAATATTCTCTACATTCTAATAAGTTTCTAAATAATTAAAACTCACACATCACTAGTGATCAAACCCCTCACTTTGCGTCTTTTTCTAAGGAACGAATGCATCACAGATTTACATAGTGGAATATTCTACATACAAACGGTAAAGAACCGTATTCAACATAGTCCAAAATGTCAGTACTGTAAAAGAGGAAAAGTAACGGACCCACTATAGACCCCTGAGGTACACATCTCGGCAAACCTAGTAATTACCGTCCTCAACAACTCAATACCGCTTTTTGCGAGCGGTAGGATAAGCAGTTAAATAACCACTTTATTGCCGAAGATTCAAATCCATTTTACGTTAATTTAGAACGGCTTAATGTATTATTAACAGTATCAAAGGCCTTTGAAATGTCCAGCAACGCAACGGAACTGAATGATCGTCATATTTCCTTTTATTTTGTAATGTTTGTTTTGTATTAAAATTGCTGCTTACCATTTATCTTTGATTTTTCTGACCTTTGATTGATTGAGTGTTCACAAAACTGTGAATTCTGTGAAAACTGCGACTCGAATTACTGCGATTCGTGTGACAAGTCTCTTCCATTGATAAGAAAATAAAGGATAAAGAAACAAAGAAATCGCATCGATTTATACGATGCGACGTCACATCGCAATTTTGTGTACAAGACTTTAGAACTACTTCTATTCGTGTAGATAGATAGCTAGGCAAATGAAACATTGAAATGTTAAAGATTATTTTTATTATACGATCTACAAACTACAACATACAAGTTTGCATATTAAATAGCATATACAGGCTTATCCTTGAATTAATTCGACAAATTGAAACTCATGATAAATATTACATTAGTAAGGTTTTTTTAGTAAATCAAAACTAAATACGTCACAAGTCACACAATGACCTTAGAAATGACCATTAGGTCAAATTCCAGTGAAGGAAATCGTTGCAAAAAATTAAAAATACTTTAAAATGTAAAAACTCCAAAGCACAGTACCTAACGATGCACATCAATATATATATATTTTTTATTTTTTCCAAATTGTTTAATTTACTTAAACGCTGTACAGAATTCATGTAAGTATGTCACAAGCCTAACCATCCATTTAATTATGTCGAATGGATTCAAGGCTACCTGTACATAGGTAATATTACAAAATTATATCAGGGATTTTGGAATTGCAAGAAAAATTTACTTAATAGCCATTTTGACTACTTAACTATTTAATTTAACAGACAATTTTTAATATCTAAACGACCAGCAGTACCTAGAGTATTTTTTATTTATTTATATGAATAAATAAGTTATATTAACATTTAAAAGTTATTACTAATTATCCTTTACAGACATTGCTAAAACACGTAGGTAGTTTTTGATACATTTTACATCAAGTTACTAAAATTCTTTATTGAAGCTCTTCGTTACGACCGCGATTCGAACCAGCCAAGCCAAGTGGCAAACTTTCATTAACGCTATTAGAATAGGAAGAAAAAGATAGTGGATTTACATTTGATTTTACGGTAGCTATTATAATTTAATGTTGTTATTCATAACTCTAGTTAAACCTCACTCGTAGAAGAAGGGGTCGTAGACCAGTTGCGAGTACATTTTGAAAACGATCGTACAAGTTAAGAAACGTTGGGCAAGGTCAGGACCTGTATGGGTGACCGCTAGTAACACTTTCATCTGAGCCCCTCCGTGCCTCGGGGTGCACGTCAAGCAGTGGGTCCCGGTTGTTGTCGCTTGACAGCAGTCGTTAGGCCACGCCAAAGGCCTACGGGCGGCCTGAATATCTTTGACAAATATGTTTGGTCACTAAACCACACGAGAAAAGAAGACCTCACTTTCCTTAAACCGTGCTGTTATCCCTTTCACACTTCGTTAAAAACGTTGAGGTAGAAAGGGACAGCAGGCCTAAGCGGTGGAATAACTTTAAATCATGTTTATGGACACGCACTCAGAAGGCTTTAAAAAAATGACAACTGTCATTCTGTTTACCTGACTGTGCAGCAAGGAAGGGTTATTACGTGTTTTATATACCGGACTGGGTTTTTTAAATTGTTGCTAATCGGTAGTTCAAACAGGGTGCCGCGGTATGTAATCTTAATTCCAATAAAATTCAAATTAAAGTTACATAGCAAGGGCCCATACGCCTTATCAATAAAAATCTATAACAAACTACCCGAAAAATTTAAAAACGAAACTAATAATAAACTATTCATAAAATCTTTAAAGCAAATGTTAATAAACAAGTGTTAGTATTCATTGCAGAAATACTTAGATGATGATTTCAAATAGTCCAATGTCGAGCTGCCTTCCCATATTGCCAACGGGGTCCACGTGTATTAGGAACTTTAACAGCTGTGTTATGTACCTAATATGTGTGTGATATGCAATAAATGAATTGTGAATTATAATGGCAAGGGCCTTGTTTCGAACCCCGGTCGTGAGAAAATTGTCTCTATTTTAAATACTTAAGTTACTAGTCTAACACCTATAAAAGACTTATGAGTAAGATACACATGTAATCAAATGTTGATTGAAATGGGTAGATATATATGGAAATCAGAGTATTATGGAGAAATGGTCGTAATAATAAGTATTTTTTTGTGTATAGGTACCGCAGCCCAAATCAAGTGTCTTATTTTGTATACAAATATGATCGTCTAATTACCTGTTTTGATGTAAAACTTAAGGAACTGATTGATCGAACCTGTTCATCATTGTGAAAATAAAGTAATCCGATCTAATAATGTGAAAGTAACTATGCAATAATCACAGAACAGCTTAAAATGTGGGGTAGGGTAGTTTTTGTTTACAAAATAAGGCTTCGGTTTATGTATAAATAAACCGCGGCTTAAAATAAAACCTGTTTAAATTTCTAATCACCGAGGGAACATCTTAAGTCTACGGTTAATGTTATATACACAATTATTGATATGATTGTGACAAATACTAGATTAACTTCACCTAATACCTAAATACAATGATTATTGGTTACAATTTTCAATTAATTCTCAGTTAAAATGTCTTAATTTTAAACAGCAATACGTTTAGCATAATTTTTCACATTATCCTACTAACATGATAATACAAACAAGATCTACGCAGCGTGCGATGTCGTAGCAATAGCATATACGAAGAAAAACCAATCAGATTTCAGTATTGATGACCTTGTGGAACTCGTAGTCCAGTTGCGAGTACCCGTTGAAAACGATCGTACAAGTTAAGCAACGTTGGGCGAGGTCAGTACCTGATGATGTGACCGCTAGTGACACTTTCATCATAGCCCCTCGTACACGTCAAGCAGTCGTCAGGCCACAACAGACGGACTGAATAACTCTGACAAATAGGTGCGCTCACTAAACCACACGATATGAAGATTGATGGTCCATACAATAACAACCAATCACATGTCGCTCTGTAGATAACATGAACGTCCACCAATCAGAAGCCTGCCTGAATACTACATCAACCAATCAAGCTTTCTACATGCTACGTCAAATCCAGGGGCTACGCGCGTGCTACGCCGTAGCACATTCGTGTTGTTCAATCCCTGTGTTGTTGTTATTTCGTGCTGTGCTTTGTTGTGACCTGTGAGTGTATGTTGTCCCCAAGCTCGCACTGTGCGGGGGCGCGTGGCGGGCGCGACAGCGGAGCGGAGAACGGACACAGATTAGGTTATATGTAGTTAAGCTACTACATAGTGGGAGTGTATGTATCTGGACATAATCCCAGGCGTTAGGGCTGACGTACGACGTCACGACGCGGCGCCCGCCGGCACGACGCCGTCTGCCGGTAACTTGCACCGTCCGACAACGTGCACCGGTGTCCGGAGCCGCTGGACGCCGTAACACGCCGCGCCGTGGCGTTGCACGCTAGCCCTTAGTTGCAACGACATAATATACCTTTTGCGAATGTTGCAGTAAACAGTGAAACTTATAAGGACGGTAAATAATAAACACGAAATTGTAACAGGTGATTAAATTCGAACGTACATACAATACAACCATGACAGTGAATACTTAGGCAATTTTATTATTTAAACATTATCCAATAGCAATACAAATGGAAGTTTAATATTGGTTAAATAGTATACAAATTATTGTGCGTACAATTTTCACAATGTAGATACATAAAGCGCGCTTTGACGACTAATATTTTAATTTAATATTATTATAGTTTCTTTACAGTTACATTCTATGAGGCTTGCAGCGGTGCAAATATTTTTTTATATAATTTATTTGTTTTTTATTAAGTTGGTAAGTACTTAAACTTATTTTTAAACAGGTAAAAGTATCTAATGATTTGTTACGTAAGCTTTTAATATTTTTTCTGAAAACCCACTATTAGAATTTCAATACTCAATACTCAATATATTTATTGCATTCCATAAGTTATAATACAGATGTTCACATACTTAACATTAAAATGTTACAATGTTCTTTATGGACCTTGTTTAGGCACAGCAATACAAGAGAGAGACGACATTTCTTCTTCAAATATAAAGTAAATTTATAGGTTTTGCGTTTACTATTCAGTATTTATTGAACTTAATTGTTTCGTAGTAGTATAAATTATTTTTAGTAAGTACTTACGGTACATTTATTAGACGCCCGAAAGTAAAATGTGATTTATATTGTTTACATTTTTTTGCAATTATACTGCTTAATGACTTGCAATAAAAGATAACCCTAGAGTTAACGACTTAACCTGTGAAAAGTCCATACATTTGGCTCGAGTTAAGTTTTAGGGTTTATCTTTTATTGTAAGTTGGGGTTATGTTGTTTACTCATATTTATTTGTGTAATACTTTTGATATAAAGAATATCTTATTTAAACTATTAATAACCAAATACTTACGTATTGGTTAAGTTAGAACCTAAGTACCTACTTCACTATTTAAATAACTAGGTAGGTATACCTAACCTACTTAACTTAATACTAAACTTACATAATGGAAGACTCTCGTGATATTGTTTGTCGTGATTATTCTTGGTTGCCTATCTCTAAACCATTCTCTCATTCTTCATTCATTCTCTTCTTAAACCAAGGAAAATCCACCAACAAAAACTATCATCCAACTACTAAAAAACGTTCAACCCAAAATTACTAACAACTAAATACCAAAATATTCATCATAAACCATCTACCAAATTTTTTTCAAACAAAAGTCACCAAAATCGCACTATCTCAAATTACGCTCTCAGTCACATACTTAATTATTACTTATTCATACTCCCATTCTCTCTTAGTCAATTCACAGACTGTTTTGAGTACTACCTTAGCAAGAGCTCGTCCTTACAAATGACATAGACGTTTGACAGTTTTAAGACTGAGTTCAAAACTCAAAACTGTTTTTGAATCTCTGACTATAGGCGTCATTCATGGACAAATTTAAGTGTGATCTGAGTTTCAGTTCGGTCTTATAACTGTCAGATTTCAAACAATTTTGACAGTGGTTTTTATTGTATTTATCCTTATATGTTCTAGAATCAACCAAAAAGTCAAATTAACCTTTCGAACCCCCTATTGTGTAAGTGACAGTGACTGCGAGCACATTCCCATAATCCATTTCTGGCTTTCATTAGTAACATGAATGAGAATAAGTGCGTGCTCACACTGAAGCCGTACTCAAAACTGTATAAATATCGACCTTAGACACACACGTCTTCTCGCATAAATCCACATCACTCTACACAACCGCATTTACAGTCGAAAAAACATCAAGTGTGACATTTGCACCTTACACGATAGTAATACGGGTCAGTTTGCAGTGTTTTTGTATTGGTTGATGTTCTGTCGACGGTAATACTTATCATGCATGCATACATTCCACACGTATTCAGCCACGTAAATATTCATTCATAGATCATAAATATTTCTCATAATTTATAATTGTTTAAATATTTATTTAACTTTAACGAACGCCGTAATTCTAATAACTTCTTAGATATAGTAACTAATTAATAACTAAGTATCAAGAAAAGTAACAACTTCTAACAATAATTATCTAGATCTAATTTTTTTTCATTCTTCCTAACGATATTAGATAAAATTACCTCATCTAAAAGGTTTTATTTAAAAAAATAATAGTATTTTTTCGCAAACGAAATTGGACTTGTTTAATGTCTGGGTACTTTACTATTTTATTTAAACTGATTTTGTTTTCCCATATACGATTGACTGCAGCTGATATGAAACATAAATTATTCCGTTTTTGTAATAATTTTGAATAGGCACATTTTTATCTTTAAAACAGTAATTAACTATAAGCAACTTTTTTGTAAAATATTGAATTATTACTTAAATCATTATAATTATAGTTAAATATTTACAAAAACAATAAAAAAAAGTCTATTTTATCCATTGAAAAACCACTACACACGACGACCCTACATTTTTACTAATCATACAATAATCATTAAAATTGAAAAATTTAGGGAGTCCAAAGAAATATTTGGTATTAATTGACTGGTAGGCTTGAAAACAAATAAAAAACAACAAAAGAGTAAAACAAAAGTTTTTTAATGAAATAAATGAAGAAAATTAAAAATTATAATATTTATATTACAAAATAATATAACGGTATTTTAACCGTTTACTAATGATTAATTATTTAACTATTTTTTTATATTGTCGTTCACACAGTATTTTTTCTTATAATTATTGATACATGCCATAAAATATGGTCCTAATTCTAAACAATTAAAATACTTATTAAGTAGGTACTTAATAAGGATAATTATTATGTAAAGTTTTAACCTATATTAATCTAAGCCATGTAAGTTGTATCCTACAAAAATCTGTTATATACGATAAAATATCCTATAAGTACGATGAACCTATAAAAATATTTACTTGTACTTCAATAAGGTACCAACGGCAATGGTAATAAAAAAATACTTTCTTGCATCCTGTTCTAAATTAATAGTGATTTTAATTGCCGATATACATTCCAGAATAATGTATAAATTGCTTATATTGTAAGTGGTATATTATTTCTATGATTACATATTACTTAGTACTAATTATTACTTATTAAAGTATAATAAGGAAGAAGCCAGAACTTCATTTATGAAAGTAAAGCAAACAGCTCAACACCGCTGACTTGATAACTGATAGCAGATAAGAAGAGGAGGCAGCAATACAAATACTTGAGTAAAGCGGCCGTGTTGCGATATACACCAAAAAAGGCGTCTTAGGTACCGCTGGAGCATCCTAGGAACTGCCGGGGCACACTAGATACAATTCGTACATCGTGGGTATCGCTAGGTAAAATTGAGGTGTTTTGGACGTCGCTGTTATCGCTGGGGCGTTATAGGTACAGCTAAATCATCCTAAGAAACTGCTGAGGCGTCCTAGATTCCGTTTAACCGTCCCTGGGGGCTGAGTAGTCCTGAGAAACAGCTGCGGCATCTTAGGTATCGCTGAGGCGTCCATGCGAACAGTTGGGGTGTCCTAGGTAAAGTTTGGACATTGTAGGTATCGTTGAGACGTCCGAGGTACAGCTGGAGCATCCTAAGAAACTACTGGGGCGTCCTAGATACCATTGAGGTGTCCTAAAAAACAGCTGGGGACACCTAAGAAATAGCTGCGGCATTCTAGGAACAGCTGGGTCGTCTTATGAAACAGCCAGGGTCTCCATGATACTGCTGGGGCATCCTAGGTACCGATGTCTTGACGAGATGCAGAAATTCAGGTAACTGAGTCAGCGGAATAACTAAGAAGTGGAAAATAAAAGATTGACGTCAATTCTTGCTCCTTATCTTGAAGGTCTAGGAGAAAGGCGAGCGGTCACAGTTGCACGCCGCTCCACCCTGGCCCTGGCGGCATTGCACGTTGCACCACGCCACCCAGCCATCGTTGGTGTCCAGGATACGGCTGGAGAGGAGGTGGACCGGTGTGGAGGTGGTCATTGCGTTCTCGCATTTTGGACAACCTGGGGGAAATGAGAGTTGTTACGCGAAGTACTGACTAAAGATGTAGACAAGCATGGAAAATAAATGATTTCCGTTAAACTATGCCAAAAAACATCACATCATTCGAATTTATTTGCTTTAAAAAATATTTTTTATTGTCAATTCATATAAATACATTACCTAACTTAATGTCTATTTTATGCATACCGGATTAGAAATAGCGCGATTCGGAATTCGTGATAGGAGGTATCACGAGTGCTTACATACTCAAAAGGAGTGCCCTATTCAATAATTGAATGTTAGGGCTGCATCAGACTGGCAGTGTAACAGCGACATCGGTCGCGCGACAGCATCGTGAACTGTCGCTCATCTGTTGGGGCCTCAGAGAAATAATTTCTCTGATGTTGGAGCCCTAACATTTAGTTTAGGATAGCGAAACAAATATTTTTACATTTACGTCGTCGACCATAAGTTATCACTCTTGAGGCTAAATCTGTGAACTCACCCCCGAGCACGTATTGGTCTGTGACGCAGAATGCGGTGCACACGGAGCTCCAGTCCACCACCTTCACCGTGTGGTTTTGGGCTTCCTTCAGAGCCTCGCAGTTGCAGAGGGGGCGGCCTGGTATATTGTGAAATAGGTTGTAGTAATTGAAAAAAAAAACATACGCCGAGTCACACACACACATCCTCTCTCTCTCATACACACACACAGGAAGAGTTAAAAGATAATTAATAATTTATTCAAGAGAATATAACCTTATTCCAAGTTCCTGTGGCTCCACACTAGGGGGCACAATACAACACAGCACCAAGTAACAACAACACAGGGACTGAACAACAGGAATGTATACGCTACGGCGTAGCACGCGCGTAGACCCTGTTTGTATTTTACATAGGACGTAGAAAGCGTGTCTGATTGGTTCCAGCAGTCTGCAGACAGGATTCTGATTGGTGGAAATTCGTTAAAAGTTTAAAGAACGACGTGTGATTGGTTCCTCACCTAGGTCATTCTCGCACAGTGCAGGGCACACGGCGACTCTTGGCTCGCCGTACGTGATGCCCTCTGATTGGTTGGCGCTGTGCAGCGCTGTCTGCAGACCAATAGGCAGCATGTCTGAGCACGTTGGACCGCAGGACTTGCCTCCAAGACCTGGTAAAAAAATTAAGATAAATTTATTGCTACATTACATTTTTCTACATAAGTAATGTAGAAGAGAGCTCGGTGGCTCAGTAGTTGGGTCAATGGACTTGCGATACGGAGGTCCCAGGTTCGATTCCCAGCCAAGGCAGCCATGTTATGAGTTAGCCTCGGTTTTTTCGACGGACCTTACGTAGATTTATCGATTGCTCTCAAAACGGTGAAGGAAAACATCGTGATGAAACCTGCATGCCGTAGAAGAAGAAAAAAATTCCAAGGCATGTGAAATCCGCCAATATGCAGTGGGCCCGCGTGGTGGATCATGGCCCCAGCTCCCTCGATGTAAGGGAATGTCTGTGCCCGAGCAGTGGGGACATATAAATATAGACTGATGATGATGAAATGAAATGTAATAAACTTAAAACTATAAGTGTAAAGGCTTTACATAGCGGAGGCACTTAACTAAGTATAGGGGATCATCTATAAAGGTATTGTGGATTTGACAGTGACAGTAAACCCATTCCCATTTTTATAAACGATTCTAGATATCTACCTTAGGTTTAGATTTGGTAGCTACGATATATAAGTACCTGCTTAACCAAATCTATTAGATAAGTAGATACGATAATCACCATTTTTACAATTCTCATTATCGACGAATATTTTTATTAAATAATATTTAAATCGTAATAAAGATTTGGTAAGTACATGAGCTTTTTCAATAAAATTTATTCTAGGTATATACCTATCTTCTGAAGATATGATTACTTAAAGGTAAATAGGTTCCTTTGAAAATTTATTCTCAGCGTTGGCACATTTTCCTTGCAAATTGGTGTAAATTTAAATTAAAAAAAAATTGACGTGTATAATGGTACTTAAAGTACTTGCCCACACAATGTTATTTACCTACTTACATCCAATAAACGATATGAATTTGAAACCTGTTAAACAATATATGGAAATTTCGATGCAAATAATAATTAAAAATCCGTTACGAGCAGAAATATTATTTACACTATTACTAAAAGAAATAATCATGTAGATTTGGCTCCTCAACGCCTCGTTAGAACTTACTTTGCCAGAAACCAATTCTACAGAAGGTCGTTTTTTATTTATAACAAAATTAATAACATCTTACAAGTCTATCCCATGAAATATCACGACTGCAAAAAAGCTGTTACGAATTGGTTAAAGACACTAAATTATGTAGAAATAGAATCCCTATTAGAAATACTAAAATAAACTTGCCAAATGACCACTATCGACAAAACACTCACGAACAAGTGCACTCACACACGTATCACACACACGCATAACTCTCCCTCACTCACACACAACACACCCTCACCCACCCTCGCACATACAACACACCCTCACTCACACAACACACCCTCACCCACCCTCGCACACACAACACACCCTCACACTCACTGTAAGCCTAAGATTTGCATATTTTTAATTATATAATTTTATAATCTCTAACTCTAAGAATATTCACCTCTGTCTTTAGAATGACCGTAAGGTGGAAGAGCGGGGCCTCCTAACACAGGTACCTGGTACTTAACAGGAGAGCCCCGGCAACAGTGTATCCCTAGACTAGTTGAGAAATAAATAAATATATTTTCATTTTCAAATATTAAAAATTACCACCTAAGTTTAATATTTTAGGTACGCTTTATACATATGGAATTACCAATAATTACTAGCATACTTATTCTTGTGACCATGGTGGCTGCAATGTCATCGAAATATCAGGAGGTTACCCAATCCTTTGCTAAAAAAAAACCGGCAATTCTTAACGTTGAGAAACGAAGAGCGTTCACCTTAAGAAAGTCCGTCGAAATCGGTCGAAACTGTCGGTCTAATTGCCGACTTCAATAATATAAGTGAGTGATATATGTTTATATACAGTTTGTAACGTAAAAAGGTATATTAAGCCGAAGGGAGGGTGTTCAGTATCGGTAACTGAACAACTTTTGTTCTACGACTTTTCGATTTTCGCGTTACACCCTGTATAATAATTTTTACCGTTGTATTTGTTATTTATTTATATACACTAACAGATAATTTAATTAGGAAAATAACATTCAATTATAATTAAAGTTAAAACTATGTACAAAATAATAATAAATTTATTACTCTGTACATAGTTTTAACAAATATAAAAAAAAATATTTACAAGCCTGTATGTTCCCACTGCTGGGCAAAGACCTCCAACTACTATTTTAGTTGATAATAATTGATTTAAAAATTATAAGTATTTACCTGTTGAATTTAGACGCCATTTTTCCAAATAACATAAAAAAACGTTCACTAAAACAACACCAACACCAAAAACACTTTATAAAAACAACACTTTTTTTCGAATAAATTAAAAACAACAAAGGCAAAGCAAAACGCAAATAAACAGCCAAATAAAAAAACCTGCGTGGCAAAGGTCCGCGCAGAGATCCGTCCTAGCGGGTACTGAAGGTGTCCATCGTTCCTTTTCCTTCCGAAACTGAGCCAAGTATATCCTATTCAGTTCTCCGCTCTCATATTTCAATTGTAAAACCACTTCAGGGGTTTCCAGTCGTCTCTTTCCTCCGCCGCTTTCGATTGGTGGTTCGTCAGGGATGCTGATCTCTGATTGGTCCTCGCTCGCTGCTACCCCTAGCGAAGCCACGCCCAATAACAGGGTGAGAAACTTCATCTGTGGAAATTAAGTTTTTTTTTTGCAAAAATCGTTTTATGTTTGAAATACTTTGCGATGAAATGTTTTGATTAAAATGTCTTCAATATTTAAGCTATCTTTTATCGCTACGTTGAAACTTGTTCGATCAAAAGTTTCATCAGAATATACCATCTCTTTATTACATGGTAATGAGACTATAGGCATGTCATAGTGTCCTGGTACCTTTAGGGCAACTTCATCATCATCAGCCCGTATCAGTCCACTGCTGGACGCAGGCCTCTCCCAAGGCACGACCACATGTTAATGAGACTCTAGGCATGTCATAGTGTCCTGGTACTTTTAGTGCAACTTCATCATCATCATCAGCCCGTATCAGTCCACTGCTGGACGCAGGCCTCTCCCACACGACCACATGTTAATGAGATTCTAGGCATGTCATAGTGTCCTGGTACTTTTAGTGCAACTTCATCACATCATCAGCCCGTATCAGTCCACTGCTGGACGCAGGCCTCTCCCAAGGCACGACCACATGGTAATGAGACTCTAGGCATGTCATAGTGTCCTGGTACTTTTAGTGCAACTTCATCATCATCAGCCCGTATCAGTCCACTGCTGGACGCAGGCCTCTCCCAAGGCACGACCACATGGTAATGAGACTCTAGGCATGTCATAGTGTCCTGGTACCTTTAGTGCAACTTCATCATCATCAGCCCGTATCAGTCCACTGCTGGACGCAGGCCTCTCCCAAGGCACGACCACATGTTAATAAGACTCTAGGTATGTCATAGTGTCCTGGTACTTTTAGTGCAACTTCATCATCATCACCAGGCCGTATCAGTCCTACTGGACGTAGGCCTCTATCAAAGCACGCCACTCAACACGATTTTCGTTCGGCCTTTTGCATCCAGTCCCTGCCAGCCACCTTGCAGGTCATCCTGCCCTCACAGCTGTCGTAGAACCGATAACCGATGGGGAGACGAGTTTTCGAATGGAGGCAACAAACGCGTGCTGCCTATGTCCAGCAGTGGACTGATACGGGCTGATGATGATGATGGAGTTACATTAAAAGTACCAGGACACTATGACATACCTGGAGTCTCATTAACATGTGGTCGTGCCTTGGGAGAGGCCTGCGTCCAGCAGTGGACTGATACGGGCTGATGATGATTTAGATTTTCGTTTTATAGCGTATTATGCAAGAAAATATCAAAGAGTATTATCCCCATTTCGTAAGTCGTGTAATAATCCTCGGGAATCAATCCTCCCCTGAAAACCACCCTCCCTCATTCCACTTTTCAGAAACTTCGTACAAGGTTTCAGCGCAGAGCGAGAGAGCGCTACGGGATAGACCAGGACGGCGTCCGGTATTGATCGGGGCGCCTTATGTACCCCGGTACATAGGCTATGTGCTACATAGAGTTAGTTCGGAATGTAGCAGACGATATACAGGGTGTGACTGTAAACTTAAAAGCTTTTTGAATATTATAAATAACTAGTTGTACCCCGCAATTTCGTTTACGTAGAGGAGGAGGATGGAGGAGATCAGGAGGCAGATCTTCCTCTCTGGATCCTTGTTTCCACATCACATACCGCCATGGCTTATAGCCTATGAGCTGACCGGATATTTCAGCTCTCTCCTAGTGAAACTCCCATCAAAATCCCTTCAGTAGTTATGGCGTGATACTTGCACAAAGTCACAGACAAACAGACAAAAATTCTAAAAATTAGTGTTTTGGCATCAGTATCGATCCTAAAACACATACAATTATTCTTCTCAAAATATATCCAATGTACAGACACAACTTTTTTACAGTCTTATTATATGTATAGATTAAGTTTATTGACTATAGGGTGACGTAATTAGTTAAAAAAAATACAGTTTTGATTTACTAAAAATCCTTACCAATTTAATATTTATCATGAGTACCTACAGCTAACAGCAGATCAAGTATAACACTTTGGACCGTGCTTATTATCTGCATCGTAAGATTTAAAATCGTACTGCAAGTGTTACCATTGATCTGCTGTTGTCCGTACAATCCCCAGTTTCAATTTGTCGAATGAATTCAAGGACCTAATATTAAAATGACAATGCCAGATTCTGCCCCACCATCAACCGCATGATGTACAAGGTTACGAATAAATGTAAACAAAATTCGCTTTATTATTAAAAATTATTGGTATAAAATAAAGTTTTGTACAAGTTGCGCGTCGAAAAATCAATTTTAAAAGTTTTTGTACGTTTTCCTCTTAGTTTTTTTCGCTAATCATTCATTGTAACGTGACATTTTTTTATTATTATTGTGGGCCCACCATCAGACAATGTAACAGATAGTGCTGAGCGTTAAACATTAAGAAATCGAGGCGAATTATTCGTTATTGTTGTTATCATTTTCTACTACTCTCGCAACTCTTACTGTTTATGATTATGCAATATGAAATCTGCAATCAGTCCCCAACAAAATGATAGGTACAGCTTCAATGTACACGCAGTTTTATATAGGTGGGGCAAAGCTCCATTGAAATCTGGCAATGTCATTTAAATAGGTATTGTTATGTTTGTGACTTACCGCGTGATAGTCCTTTCGTCCAGTCATATTGAGTGCCCAGACCAAACTATTTGCGATCTAAACACGCTACTATCGTAATGGAATCACTTAATTGTAGAGTAGGGAATGTTACAGAGAGTAAGAAAAACAACAAACTTTGAAAAATCTGTGGGGTGACCGCGACTTCTATCGTTATCGTAATCGCTTTCAATTTGACACATGGACGATATACATTGCTGCTATGTTTTTGCAAGTTTTAATAAACGACAACGACACGCAGCAATGTATATCGTTCAAGTGTCAAAATGAAAACGATAACGATTGAAGTTGCGGTCACCCCCCAGTTTCTAAAAAACTTTTTTTTCTCGTGTGGTTTAGTGACCGAACCTATTTGTCAAAGTTATTCAGGCCGCCCGTAGGCCTCTGACGTGGCCTAACGACTGCTGTCAAGCGACAAAAACCGGGACCCACTGCGCCACGAAGCACGGAGGGGCTCAGATGAAAGTGTCACTAGCGGTCACCCATCCCGGTACTGACCTCGTCCAGCGTTGCTTAACTTGTACGATCGTTTTCAACATATACCAAAAAAGTTGAAATGTGACTTCGATCCTGAATTTTCGTCGTTCAAGTTTTTTTGCAGGTGGCAAAAAATATTCAAAAATGTTAGTAGGTGCCCTTACAGGGTTTATGTGAGCACTTCCTGTACTATCTAAGAACCATGTTACCACATATAGCAATGAATAAATGAATTAGTAACATGCTAAAAAAATCTTGCATGTCACTCCCTAGAACTTTCAATCCGGTCTCTTCAATTGCCGGCTATAATATAATTAAATGAGTACATTACAAGTACATTGGCCTTGGTCAAGGCTACCTATTTACGCCATTTGGGGTCGAGACACTGGGGCCGTGGGGGCCGGACGCTCGACAGCTCGTCAAAGAGCTGTCCAAGCGATTGGTCGAAGAGTCCGGCGACCAGAGGCCTGGCAGCCAACGTATTGCGTTGGCAATACAGAGAGGGAACGCTGCCAGCCTTCTGGGCACCGGGACTCCCGATGCCCTCCTAGAGGATATGTTTTATTTATACTTAGGTAGTTTAAGTTTTTAGTGTAATTTTGTGTTTGAATTGAATAAATATATAGAGCTTCATTAAGTGAGTTATATCCTTTTAATTATATTAATTTGTAGTATGTTATGTAATAGCTCACTAGTTTAGCTTTAATTCTAAAAAAAAGATTTTCTCTCTGCTCCGTCTCCTTACTCTACACAGCATTAAGCTTCAGATAAACAACTGGACACATTATTATCAATTCGCCAAAACCTTTTCGCCCGAGCTTTTACCTGATACGCTATCTGACACATTCGGTACTCTGTGTTTATTTAGCGTTATCGGTTCACATAGTCAAGGTTCAAATGTAGGGAAGTGAATTTTCAATTATCGGTTTTAATTACTTTAGTGTAAACATTATTTTCAGGAACTAAGTTATCAGAGATGCTTCGGCCCCCAATGTAACCAGTTGCGAATAAGAAAAAACCCGGCTAAGTGCGAGTCTGCCTCGCGCCCCGAGGTTTTGGTGGGGACTTATTACAGGTTTCATATTGCATAATCATAATCAGTATCATTTTCTACTACTCTCGCAACTCTTATAGAAGAATAACAAAAACAATGAATAAATCGCTTCGAGTTCTTACTATTATCTGAATTCTTAATCAAGCTGTTTTTTTCGAATCGCAACTTGTACAAAACTTTATTTTAATTTAAACCAATAATTTTAATAAAAAACGGAGATATTTTTACATTTACTCGTCATCATGTACAACTTGCGGTTGATGGTGGGGCAGAATCTGGCATTGTCATTTAATATTATAAAATCATGTATAACAAAGGAATTTGGTAATGGACGTCTGAACCTACTTGCAAACCCGTAGCACGTCATACAACCCCCTAAAGGGGCGTTTTCCCGCCCCCTTGCGTCAGACGCCCCCGCAATTAGGGGTGGGTGTGGGTAGGCAGGGGTGGTAATGTTCTATTTGTAAGGGAACAGATTGAAATGGTTTGTCGGAGGAATATTGGGATTCGATAGAGTTGTAATATGTCGTCTTTGGTTTAGCTGATCAAAAAACCATTGATCTCCTATAAACAACTAGATACACAGAGGAATTTAATTTTTTTAATTAAAAAGTTAAAATAAATTTAAAAGACGAGAAGATAGGTATATCCCGTTTGATAACTAAAACCATTGATCTCCTATAAACAACTAGATACACAGAGGTATTTACTAAAACAATTAAAAAAACTTCCAAATAAGAGTTCATTGTTAACGTCCAAATAATGTCCAATAAAGCAAATGAGGTTCCATTCATCCGTTTGGACCTTCTTTGCGCTCGGACATTTTTAGAAGGCAGACTGTGTATCTAGTTGTTTATAGATCAATGATTAAAAACTAAAATAATCCGGCCAAGTGCGAGGCGCACCGAGGCTTCCGTGCAAGCAACTTACTTAACCCCTTCAAAAATATTATTACAAACTTATTCCAATATAATCAATTTTATCAACTATCAAATTCATAACAAAATAAAAAAATTATAAGTAAAAAACTTCAAAAAAACTCAGCCCATCCTGTGGGAGTGTGCCTAGAATGCTGGCGACGGTCCCCCGCTGGATGGCTAGGCTGATGCGCTGGCCGAGGAACGCGCCAGCCCGCCTGGCCCCGGAAGCCTCACGCAGGCGCGACGACAGCTCTTTCACCAGCCGCCGAGCCGCAGGCCCCCAGGGACCCAGCGTCTCTACCCCGAAAGGCACAAAGGAGTAGCCCACAGGGAGGGCAGAGTACTTCCTGATTTTTAAAATCTCCGCAGCTGCCGCTGCTGAGCCCGCCTCTATGGAGGTGGTGGGGATATGGGAAGCAGCAAGGGTATCCGCACAAGTTGCGTCCCACACCAATGGCTTACCCAGCCTCCAGGGGATGAGCGTGAGTCCGTCAGGTCGCTTACCGTCGTCGCGGGCGAGACCATGCGGCTCGAGGACGCAAGGTACGCCCGCGACGACGAGGGCTCGTCTTATTATATCGTTACAAACTTATATTTGCAGATGATCAACTAGCAGTAGTATGTCGGTGTCATTCATCATCAGTCTATTTATATGTCCCCACTGCTGGGCACAGACCTTCCCTTACACCGAGGGAGCTGGGGCCAGGATCCACCACGCGGGCCCAGTGCGGTGCGGCGGATTATGTATGTCGATGTATGGACATGATAATGACAAAGTTAAGTTGGTCTCTAAATCTAGTTTATCTTTTCGTTAAAGTTTTCGTCACGAGTTCACGACCGGGATTCGAACCAGGGACCTGCCATTCCGTGGCACGCTCTATTCCAAATTTCCAATAGCTACCGTGACAACGCTATGGGAAATGAAATTTTTTTTTCGGCTGGTAGTGGTAGGTACAGTCGAAGACAGAGATAAGTATACAGGTATCAATAAGGTTGAGATTTTCTCAAAAACTACTGGACCGAATTTAAGAATCTTTTACAGTCACATAGTTTTAACTTTTATCTATCAAACAGTGAAAGAATTCTTGCAATAGGTCAAGTAGTTTTTGAGATAATCTCAACCTTAAAAACTCTCCTTTCCTAATGCGCAAAGTTGATTCTCCCAACTGCGAAGATTGTGGGACCAAGGAAGACTTGCAACATATTTTGTCCGGTACGCGACTAAAAGAGAGCATGTTATCAATAGCTTAGGTTTACGCAAATTAGATGTAGGTATATACCACGGCATTTTAGCTGAGCCAACTTCAGGCCCAGCTAAAATGCTGTTCTCGATCTTTTATAAAATTTAAGTTAATTTAGAATAGGTACGATGGGATTGGCATCGTCACTTTATGTGTACAAAAATCCCTAAACATTTATAGATTAAAAAAAAAATCTCCTGTACACCTTTCTCTGTTTTCCACCGTACCAGGGATTTTTGATTTGATACAACCCCCTCCTTTTTTTGGAAGTCGGTTAAAAACGACCGAACACAAATTACTTACTTGCAAAATATTTTGACAAATACGACAAACAGCGAATAGTCATGTGAAGTGGGATCATTATATTGGTGTTATGCAACGAATGCTGGTTGCGTGGGCTTCTAAAGCGCAGGCTTGGGCGTGGGCGGGCGTGGTGGGATGGCTCCCGTGACATTTCTGTACTGACCTGTGGCCTTTGGTACGTAAACTTTAGCACAAATGTTATTTAGATGGATGTATGAAACAAACAGTGGAACACAGAGAAAGGTTTAAGGAGAGTTTTAAGGGTTGAGACATAGAAATTCGAAGTAGTTGTTTTAGGGTTCAAGCTCAAGAGGGAAAAAGGAACCCTTATAGGATCACTTTGAATAAGGATTTAATTTATTATTGCATATGTGTCCGGCTATGCGAAATTAATTAAAATTAATTAAAAATGTAAAGAATTACAGAATTAATTAATTAATATTTATTACATATATTTTTAATTGAATGAATTTATAATTAATATTGAAATCTTTGGTTAATTTTAGATTTTACATTATTTTATAATTTTTATTATATTTTGACATGAAAAAGTATCCATAGGATCTGTTTTCAGAATAAATATTGAAGTTTGAAACGAAAATGACAATGCCAGATTCTGCCCCACCATCAACCGCATGATGTACAAGATAACGAATAAATGTAAAAATATCTCCGTTTTTTATTAAAAATATTGGTTTAAAACAAAGTTTTGTACAAGTTGCGCGTCGAAAAATCAATTTTAAAAGTTTTTGTACGTTTTCCTCTTAGTTTTTCCGCTAATCATTCATTGTAACGTGACATTTTTTTTTATATAGTGGGCCCACCATCAGACAATGTAACAGATAGTGCTGAGCGTTAAACATTAAGAAATCGAGGCGAATTATTAATTTATTTATTTTGTTATCATTTTCTACTACTCTCGCAACTCTTACTGTTTTAAATGATTATGCAATATGAAATCTGCAATCAGTCCCTAACAAAATGATAGGTACAGCTTCAGTGTACACGCAATTTGTATAGGTGGGGCAAAGCTCCATTGAAATCTGGCAATGTCATTTAAATATATTAAGTAGGTACCTACATGGAGAATTTTTTTCGTCCAGAATTCGAATCTAGGCTTCTCCATTGAAACAAAAACCAGGGTTGCGTGTAGTTTAGTGTATAGTACTAACTACAGCGACAAAAAGCTCTTATGTACTACAAACTTATGATAATAATTTATAGAGCCACTTAAATCGAGGTTGACCTGTTTCCGACGAGTATTGACCGCCCTCCCTACGACCTAAATCCACCCCCTTACCTACGACCTTTTGAAACGCGCATGCGCCACAACAACCCCTGAAAGACTCCTTCAAAGCCTTCAGTTCGCCTCCAACCCCGTTGGAGAGACCCATACAGCTTTTCAGCTGAAAAATATCTTTGAAAATCAATAAATTTTTCTTCATATATGAAAAACATATATAAAATATCGAAGTTACGCGATCATATCCTGTTCATATATAATTATATTAACGACCCCGTCTGTCATATAGTTATTCGATTCTCAACCAAAAATATATCATACAAATAGTGTTTAATTAAACTTAGCAATTTAGATTCAATTAATCAAATTATATATTTAAAAAAATTGTTATATAGTCTTCTAGCAACTCAAAGGTTTGTACTTTTCTTATATACATTTTATATATATCTAATTATACATAGATGGAGTAGATTTTAGTATCATTTCAGTTTCTTATTCATCTATTTCATACATTTCTAAAGTTTTTGATATATTAATTGCATAAACTGTCACCTTTTGACCTTTTAGTATGGATTTTTCTGCGCATGTGCAGCGTACTGACCTGCGCAATTTAATACTTCTTATACATTATATAATACTTAAACCATTTACATAAAATAACTGTTTTATACGGAGCTGTTTTATACTCTTCAGCCTCGATTATAAATACATCAATCTTATAAAAGTTATATAAAAACTAATTAACACATATATTTTTTTTCTTTTTCCAGAATAGAATAGAAGTTAGAACAATGTCGAAACTGACGTTGGACGGCTTTTTTTCATACTGCAAGCAAATAGCTGAGCATATCCAACTGGTTCGTTCGTTCTCATACATTTTAGTCGCCATTTTCCGCCATCTTGGCTGCCATATTGATTTTTCTGCTTGACGCCATTTTGGATTTGGAATGTTCTTTGTTTAACTGTGTGAACTGCACTTGTTTTATATCTTTTGTTTTTTTGTTATTAAAGCTAATTAATATCTACTGCATGGCTTGCTTCGTTTTATAGATTGTAATATATTATAATATAACTTATTTTATTGTATAATTTTTTCAACAAGTAAATTAAATGACATTGCCACATTTCAATGGAGCTTTGCCCTACCTTCAAAACTACGTGACCATTGAAGCTATCTATCAGTTTGTTGGGGACTTATTACAGGTTTCATATTGCATAATCATAATCAGTAGGAGTTGCGAGAGTAGTGGAAAATGATAACAAAGACAATGAATAATTCGCTTCGATTTCTTACTATTTTCTGAATTCTTAATTAAGCTGCTTTTTCGACTCGTTAGATGTACAAAACTTTATTTTAAACCAATAATTGTAATAAAAAACGGAGATATTTTTTACATTCGTTATCTTGTTCATCATATGGTTGATAGTGGGGCAGAATCTGGCATTGTCATTTAAATTAAGTAAGTAAATTGATTATTTAATCAAGTGTCTCTCTTATTTACCAATATTTTACTGCGGACAAATTTTTTGTAGTTTATACATGCGTCTATCAAATATGGTTTTTGTTTTTAATATACATAGAAACCTAAATAATAAATAGCTTAAAAAATAGGAAAAAAATGACTGTAGGTTCTTAATAAATTATTTTAAGGTTAAAAAAAAACGACGATAGACAAGACCACTTGTCAAGAAGACACATGATTATACATCCCTCTTACTTATAAAAAAACACTAATCAACCACTGAACAACATATTAACTAATCATTATTTAAACTCTTATTCAGTGATTAAACTTTTTTACTTATAAACGTTATTTAAGCAGTGATTCGCTAATCGTCTTTTTAATCACCAAAAAATATTTAGGTACGGTAACACTGCTGAATGAATTAAAAAAACAGCGAAAATTTGGCCTAAGTTGGGGTAATGCCTACTCCAAAGTCCTTAAAAAAGTAATCAGCAGTGTCAAATGTATCAGCTGTTCCGAATTCGGTCAGCCATTTTGCTAATTAAGCATTTAAACAACCCTACGACGTTCATTAAACTAACAGCTACTTATTCGGTTCTTCAGGAGTTGATTAACTTTAAATAGCGTTTATATGTAAACATTTTTTTAAACAATTGTTGAACAAGGTATTAATTTTAATCACCGATAAAAAAAAGTAAGGCAACGTTTTCTGAGTTCAACTTTAGCAGTCGGCTAAAACTTTGAGCATCCGCCACGGGGTTTTAAGTCATATCTCACATTTATTATGTGCTTGAGCTTGAGAAGTTTTTCCCCAAACATTTCCCCAGCGATGGAAGTTCCCCAAATATTTTCTCAAAATTGCGAGAAAAAACCCCAATCTGGCAACCCTGAGTAATGTACAGTCGAAGACAGAGATAAGTATACAGGGGGCCTCAATAAAGTTGAGATTTTCTCAAAAACTACTGGACCGAATTTAATAATTCTTTTACAGTTACATAGTTTTAACTTTTATCTATCAAACAGTGAAATCATTTTTGCAATAATATGTCAAGTAGTTTTTTGAGAAAATCTCAACCTTAAAAACTCTCCTGTACACCTTTCTCTGTGTTCCACTGTACCATTGGTGATGTTGCGCGCCAGCTGGCAACGTTGCGCGTTGTTGTGCAACGTTGTCGATCTTGTTGAGCGTCACGTGTTACGCGGCAATTGTTGCCTAGTGGATACGAAGCTTACAACTGTCAAAATGGTATGAGATCGGGCTATTACGGTTCTCAAAACGATCAAATCATACCATGTCATATCGTGCATGACAGGGACAGTGCTATTACGTTGGTATAGCGGCGTCTCTGTTTGGCGCGACATGACATGGTATGATTTCATTTTGAGAGCGGTAATAGGGGGGCTGGTTCCGAGCTCAATCTCAGTCCGCACTCAAAACTGTCTTTGACTATCGGCTAAGTGTGTGTCTGTTCACAGGGCGACAGAATGGCGTCGCTATCCGGCCAGGGCACGCCCAAGCTCACGTCAGCCGTCGGCAACCTCTACTATGACTGTAAGTATTAGCTTAGTTAGGTAATTGTTATAGTCTAGCCATAGAATATGAATAAGAGCTTGGTGGCTCAGTGGTTGGGTCAATGGACTGGCGATACGGAGGTCCCAGGTTCGATTCCCATCAGGGCAGCCATGTACGAAGGCTACGGCACTAACTACTAAAATTAAACGTCTGAAAAAAGTATATAGCAAACTTCGCTCGATAGAAAAAAAAGCAAACATAGTTCCATGTCTTTTAAAATGAAAATTTTATCTAAACCGAAATAGTTATTCATACAAAATATATAATTAAAATGTAGAGTACTTTAAATACAAGAGCTTGTTTAAAAAAATCTGGTTTTTGTTGGCATATTTTTATTTCCCTGCCAAAATTCATCCAAAATTAATAAAAATACAAATATGGAGTCACTGTGCCATGCTCTTCACTCCGCCGCTGCGGGACATCTTCTGTCTCACTCTTGCTTTTGACAACCATATTGCGCCTTAAATGTAACTCAATATTATACAATTAAGATAAGCAAATATCGTATTACATTGAAGCTCCCCAAAATCATCATGCAGGCCATTTCCTCCGCACGGAAGCGGCGCCCGCCGGAACAGAGATACTAGCTGATGACTCGATAGGGGATGATTTGTGAATAGAATCGCTCAACTTCTTCTGTAATTGCTCGTGAAGAATGCGTTCAGAACTGGATGGATGAAGAACATGACCAGAAGCAACAACCTCTAGATGTAAAGGATAACCGTAAACGTAAAATAGATATAGAAATAGGAAAACAGTACTTACCAAAGATGCCGAACACCGACGCTATACCAGCTAAACGAAAAAGATCTCCTGCAAGAGCATCTGATATACAATTATTGACTAGAGCTATAACTAACCTTCATCGTCCAACTTTAGATAAAGATATGCAATCCTTTTCTGGAAATATTCATGACTGGCTCTCTTTTAAATTTGCTTACGACGAGACGAAAGATTACGGGTGATTTGTAAAATTAGAAGAATTAACCAAAGGACGCGAAATTATCGAAAAATTTATGAAAACCGAGTCAACTAATATTGGGGAGGTAACAGATGCCTCGTACAAAACGCGTTGTCTTCGCTACAAACTACAACGGTTTCAATGTGACAATTAAGGCTTCGTATGCGCGTATTTTCCGTTTTTCTATGAAGGCTAGAACATAACAACATTTTAGTAGTCTAAAATTAAACGTCTGAAAAAATATATAGCAATCTTGGGGTGTCTATTTAGAGACTGATGAATACCGATACACGATTGGACAAACTTCGCTCGATAGAAAAAAATCGCAAACATACCCCTTCCATGTCTTTTAAAATGAAAATTATATCTAAACCGAGGGTAGGTACTATAAATACGAGAGCTTGTTTAAAAAAAGGCCTGATTTTTGCTGTCGTATTTTTATTTCCCTGCCAAAATTCATCCAAAATTCATAAAAATACGAATATCGAGGCACTGCGCCGTGCTCTTCACTCCGCCGCTGCGGGCATCTTGTGTCTCACTCTTGCTTTTGAGAACCATATAGCGCCTTAAGCTTTCTTTGATGTCAATTAATGTCATTGTAAAAATACACATTCCATTCTTAAACGTGGTTAGCCGTTAATTTTAATATTTGCCGAGGAGTCAATGCCATCTACTTGTAATTAATCAGACGCGACTTTTGAACTCCACTCTACATAGAGCCGTCAACTCGCTAATTGAAGCGAATCATTAATCATTCCTTCCGTTACGGGTTAGAACACAGAGAGCTTTCCTTTACCATGATGTCGACGCAAGTCCGCTCGATAGCGACTGCGTAAATCACAGTAGCGACTAGCGAAATAAAAATGACAATTGCTGACTATGGTTCGAGCACATTATGCCGGGCCGCAGCGTGTCGGGGCGGAGCTCGGAGCGCAAAAATCCCTCAAATCGCTTTAATACAATTTGTATGAACTATCGTACACTGTGTCGGGCCGCAGCGAGCCGCTGCGGCCCGACACAGTGCTATAGCAAGCGGATTGGAGTGCACGCGCGCCCGTGTTCATTTTACGATATCTGTCAGTACACTGGACTCAAAATCCGTCCATGCGCTGTGACCCGGCCCGTCACTAATGTGCTAAGTAAGCATTTTGCGCTGCGCTGCGGCCCGCCCCGACACGCTGCGGCCCGGCATAATGTGCGCGAAGCTTGTAAGCATTTTGTGCTGCGCTACGGCCCGCCCCGACACGCTGCGGCCCGGCATAATGTGCTCGAACCTTAGGTACCAGACGTCACGTAGCCCGACTGCATGTCACAGCGACACGTCATCCTTTCGTGTCACCGTAACATGCAATCATTTTTGCCATCCGCCATCATTTTGGAATGACGGATGGATTTTTTATTCGTTTAATTTTCTATTGAAATAATTTTTTTATTTACAACAAACTAATACGAACAATAATAATAATAAAAATACTTATAAATAAAAAATTGACGCCAGATCGCTACCCTTTGGGAGAGTGGCCAAAAGGCTGGCGACGTTACCTCGTTGTATAGCCAACGATATACGCTGGCCGAGGTAAGCGCCAGCCCTTTGGTCACCCGACGAGTCAATTAGGCGCGACGACAGTTCCTTGACCAGTCGCCGCGCCTCTGGTCCCCATGGCCCCATGGTCTCTACACCAAACGGTGCAAATATGTAGCTCTCGCTGAGAGCCGCATATATTTATATATATTTTCTATTTACATGAATACTCTAAATAACTTGACATTGGCGAAATTATCTCTTGAATAAGAGTAGAAGCCATTCTAATAAAAATAGAATAGACTGTTATCACTTTTTAAACTTTCACGGTTTGTATACATATTAATTAGATAAAACGGGAATTACGTCTACTCGTGACCATGATGGCTGCAATGCTGTCGAAATATCGAGACATCAATAATAAATGTTTAACACGGTAATACCCGTTTTATCTAATTAATAAGAATAGACTGTTGTTCATCAACGTGAAAGCACAGCAAGGCCCTCGAAAAGTTCCTAGCTGCAGATATATCAGCTCCCAAAGATAGAGTGTAGCATTTTCATGCCCGGTACGCGTAACTTAAGGCGACATAATGTGATATTACTTACTGCACGGACTCGGCAGGGGCAAACACACCCCAGATAGACATTGTGGGGTCGTCATAGAATAACACATAAACGATAAAGATATGACAAACCGTTGTATCTGATCTAACTGGTAGGTTAAGAAGCGATGCGCTGCTAGAGAATTCGATTTTAGGAATAAGGAACCCTTTTTGGATCACTTCGTTGTCCGCAATGGTCAACCTTCTCAGACATGGGGAAGTTGATTTATATTAGGTCTGCAATCTCTTGCAAGGCGAATCCATTCGAAATCTAAATTCTTTTAACTATGTAGTAGTCTAAAGTGAAAGAAAAGTCAAGAAAGAGATAGAGAGATTGTTCTAAGGGCTCAGTCAGACGAGCGACAGTGCGTCGCGCGACAGGTAGCTCGCGATACTTTTCCCGAAGGGTGGCCAGCTGTCGTGCGACGTCGCGAGGTATCGCGAACGGTCGCGGTGTTGGTGAGGAGTGTCGCGAACGGTCGCAGAGGATCGCAACTTCTCGCGACAGCTTACAACCCTCCGCGAATGGTGTAGCGAGGTGTCGCGCGACGCACTGTCGCTCGTCTGTCTGAGCCCTAAGGTTGTTGTAATGTTCTGCGTTGGTAGAGCGAATTGGAGCTTTGTGCCCAAAGGGCCGCGTGCGGGCTGACACACTCCGGCGAGCGAAACAAATCGTTTGCGAAAAATGTTTTCGAAAAAGCGTGCTATCGGTGAATAGTTTTTCGTAAATAAATCGTAGGCGAAAAGTGATTTCGACGAAACGTTTCTTCGGTGAAGGGTATTTAGGTTTACCGTAGCGAGCTCGGAGAGTGCGGCCTGTGTGGGAAGCAAGAGTGGTGTGCCCGGAGCGTGGCAGATGGAAAGACACGTCTCTGCCTACCGCTGCAGGGTACAGGCGTGGTACTTGAAACAAAGATGATTCTCAGTCCTGTAGGCAGTTTATTCGCGGCAATTCAAACGCTTCTATCTTTATCACCTCATAATCTTTGCCACAAAATTTATAGCAGGATTACTTGGCCATTGGCTCGGCTTTAGCGAGCCATAGACGGGGATTGTTTTTTTTATATATTTACGAGCATAGACTGCGCGGATTGCGGTTATTTGTCTATGGCATTACGCGGGGTTTGCGTTTTGTTATGATTATTTATTCTTCCGAGGGACTTTATAATAGAAAGCTTACGTTTTCCGAGTAGAGAAGTGTTAGAACGTCTTACAACAAAATCAACTAAGTAGGTTTTCTTATGTGGTTTAGTGACCGCATCTGTTGTCGGAGTAAAGCTAGATTCTCATTTTTAGGGTGTGGTGTGTCTGACGCATATGGACTAAGGAATAACTAATAGTTAGATTCACATTGTCGACCCAAGTCTGCGCCAGGCTTTTGAAAATGGCGGGAAACGACGGTTGCGAAATTATTTGATAATTTTCCTTTTAATGTCTACAGGGACTATTTTGTGTTTAATATCACATTAAATTAATCAGAAAATGTTCTCGAATGGACAGTATGGTGAAGTTATTGGATAATTTGAACAAGATCTGAAGTTTCAAGCTTTTATCAAGAGTTCCCGCTCCGAGCTCGGGAGTGAGCGTGACTGTCAGGCTGCTTCGTCCAGAGTGACGATCTCTGGATAAAGAGACTATGACTCTGGATGAAGAGAAGACGACATGATATTTTGAATATTCTGTAACATGACATTGGCAATGCGTGATGCCTGAACAGACAGAGAATTCTAAAAATAGGTGTTTTAGTATCAGTATCGATTAAAACACTACACATTTATCTGTGCAAAGTAAAATCGTTTCAACTCTCCTCTAAACTACCCTCTACGCCAAAAAGACTACTAACTGCTAATGTATAACCCCGGGGGTGCTAGGCTTAGTGTACCGTGGAGTGGGCTGCCGTGTCCCCGGGCCCGCATTCGCTAATTGCTAAGCTATGTCGGGCGGTGGGAACGCGACAGAGGTCGGATACTTAGAAGCTGTTTGATTGACGGCGGATTAAAGATTAGCGAGTTCAAAGATTAGTAATTGGCGATTGAGAATATGGTTGTAGGCATAAGTGAGTACTTATCAGAATCATATCTGTTAGAATTGTGTCATATTCTGTGGACCTTTTTCTAGTTTGAATTAATGGTCTAGGTTTCTAAGCTACCAACTGAGAAGGTCTACATTTTTTACCTCCTTTATTGTATTTTTGTATGAAAATATACGTAAGTAAAATTAAGGGCACCATATTTTTTTCTCTTATTACAGTAACGTCGTTTTCATTATTGAAAAATTAAGTTAAGATCGTGAAAATTAAAAAGTAATGTGACGATGACGTCACATTACTAAAATAGTGTAGTTCCAAAATTGGTGAACCTTAAATGTATGTAAAATGCAAAAAAACCTATAGGGTACATCATGAAATTTGGCAAGAAGTTAGCTCTTATAGCACAAGTGATGGAAAAAATCCGAGAACTGTAAATGACAATGCCAGATTCTGCCCCACCATCAACCGCAAGTTGTACAAGATAACGAATAAATGTAAAAATATCTCCGTTTTTTATTAAAATTATTGGTTTAAAATAAAGTTTTGTACAAGTTGCGATTCGAAAAAACAGCTTAATTAAGAAATCGAAGCTTATTTTATCATTATTATTTATTCATTGTTTTTGTTATTCTTCTATAGGAGTTGCGAGAGTAGTAGAAAATTATATTGATTATGATTATGCAATATGACACCTGTAATAAGTCCCCAACATAATGATAGGTACAGCTTAAATGGTCACGTAGTTTTGTAGGTGGGGCAAAGCTCCATTGAAATGTGGCAATGTCTTTTAGCAAGAAGCTAGCTATGTATAGCAATATATACTAGTAATGGAAAAAATCCAAAAACTGTAAATTTTAAATTAAATCTCTCCAAAAAAAAAATTTCTTCTTTCAAACTTATATTAAGTTAAGGGGTTGCACG
The DNA here is from genome assembly GCA_963506565.1 of Tachystola acroxantha. Taxonomy (NCBI): domain Eukaryota; kingdom Metazoa; phylum Arthropoda; class Insecta; order Lepidoptera; family Oecophoridae; genus Tachystola; species Tachystola acroxantha. The sequence continues at coordinate 6,820,192 of OY735896.1, forward strand.
GATGTCTCGGTGCGTGAGTCCGACTCACACTTGGCCGGATTTTTTAATAAAGTGTGAAAGGGATAGCAACACGATTTAAGAAAAGTGAGGTTTAACTCGGTTTATGAATAACAGCACATTAAAGTTTCTTCAGTTTGCTGATTTTATGAGCAATGTCAACCACTTTTTTTATCTAATATACTCGTTTCTTATTCGATTCAGCAGAGTTGTGTATAATAAAGACTCTATCTATCTATCAATGCCGATAGACTCTCTAAATCCCTCCATTTTTATAGAGGCATTAGGCACCCATCCATCGCAATGTAACAGACACCGGGGTAGAGGCAGGATTGATAGAGTAGGGATGTAGAGCCGCCGGATTACCGGCAAATAGAATATTTTTATATGTTACTAGGATTACTGTGAGATGGGATGATGTAGAGATGGACTTTTTGATATTTACAAAAACAAACAAACAAAAAGACATTGCCACATTTCAATGGAGCTTTGCCCCACCTACAAAACTACGTGACCATTTAAGCTGTACCTATCATTTTGTTGGGGACTTATTACAGGTTTCATATTGCATAATCATAATCAGTATCATTTTCTACTACTCTCGCAACTCCTATAGAAGAATAACAAAAAAAAATAATAAATCGCTTCGATTTCTTACTATTTTCTGAATTCTTAATTAAGCTGTTTTTTTCGAATCGCAACATGTACAAAACTTTATTTTAAACCAATAATAAAGGGACGGTTCTGCATAGTTTCGTATACAGCGGAACCCCCATAGCGTTGCCTGGTTGCACCTTAATATAATATATAATTTAATGAAAATCATATATTAAAATTAGTAATAGAATCCTTCTCCACTCCTGAATAATTCTGATCCTCACAAATGAGAGCTTCCGTTTAAAAGCGGAGAGCCGAGTCATTACCGCGGGAGGCTCAACTTGTCCCGGCTGCGGGTATTTATGACCCGGGGCTTCCAGACTTAACCTCTCTTTATGGGGATGAATGATTCGTTGGGGCTATTGATTTACTCGAACGGGTCGGGGTGAAGAAATGCCAAATCATTTTATTATTCGTATTTTTTAACTTTAAGAGCCTTGATAGAGACAACTAGCGCCGCCAAACTTAAAAAATCAATTTAATCTTCCAATATAATCAATTTTATTAAAAAAGCTACGTTCACATTGTTTATTGCTATAAATATTATTTTTTAAATGCTTATTTGTAACGTGATTCAATGTAGGTAAGTTGTAGTTCACATAATTGTGAAAAACGGCCGTTTCTGGCACATTTGTGAACTTACCTAAATTAAAAGATAAAAAATGCCCCTGACCCCCACTATAGGCAGCGTGCCCAAAAGGCTAACCACGTTGCCCCGCTGTATCGCGAGGCTAATGCGTTGTGCGAAGTATGTGCCAGCCTTTTAATCACGTGATGCCTCGACCAGGCTCCGCGATATTTCTCTATTATATTTTCTTTCTTATATTTCAATACTAAATCCCATGCTTCCCACTTCCATTCACATAGACGATACATCAAAATTCACTTGCAATCCGCAGCTGAAGTGATTCTCCCCTAACCCTAGCCGGTGTCATAATCCGTCGGCTAGTGCTATCTGTTGGCTGTCACTTGCACGACACTCGACAACATTGAGGAACAAATCGTGCTCTGTGGAGAGAGCCTAAATTATACACCGTGTTTCCTTTCGTAACAGGTTGTCATAAGCAAAATACCCTACGAGCGAAACGAGGACAGAGACCCTGGGGGCCTCAATAAGGTTGACATTTTCTCAAGAACCACTGGGCCGATTTTAATAATTCTTTTTCAGTACATAGTTTTAACTTTTATCTATCTAACAGTGAAAGAATTATTGCAATAGGTGAAGTGGTTTTTGAGAAACTCTCATCCTTAAAAACTCCACTGTACACCTTCTCTGTCTTCGACCGTTCGTCAATTGCCAATGTCATGTTACAGAATATTCAAAATATCATATCGTCTTCTCTTCCTCCAGAGGAGTCACTCTGGACGAAGCAGCTCGACAGTCACGTCAAGAGTGAACTTGACCATGGCGCCAAACTTCAGATCCTGCATGAATCCTACAATAACATCACCATACTGTCATTCGCGAACATTTTCTGATTAACGTGACAAAGCACTGCAGATATTAAACTGACAATTATCAAATAACTTCGCTTATTGTCTTGTCTTTTATTTACAACAAGTATTCTCTGTTATAATCATTGATCTCCTATAAACAACTATATACACAGTATGCCTTCTAAAACTGTCCGAGCGCAAAGAAGGTCCAAACGGATGAATGGACCCTAATTTACTTTATTGGACATTATTTGGACGTTAACGATGGACCCTTATTTGGACATTTTAAAATTGTTTTAGTAAGACCTTTGTGGGTATTCTTGAAAATGGCGGGAGACGACGGTTGCGAAATTATTTGATAATTTTCCTTTAAATGTCTACAGGGACTATTTTGTGTTTAATATCACGTAATTATTTGTTTATTGCTATAAATATTATTTTTTAATCAATTACTAAATAAATATATTAATTATCAAATTCATAACAAAATAAAAAAATTATAAGTAAAAAACTTCAAAAAAACTCTGCCCATCCTGTGGGAGTGTGCCTAGAATGCTGGCGACGGTCCCCCGCTGGATGGCTAGGCTTATGCGCTGGCCGAGGAACGCGCCAGCCCGCCTGGCCCCGGAAGCCTCACGCAGGCGCGACGACAGCTCTTTCACCAGCCGCCGATATAAATATATATATGTGGTCGTGGGGGAGAGGCCTGCGTCCAGCGGTGGACGTATCATATCACGTTATATTAATCAGAAAATGTTCGCGTATGACAGTATGGTGAAGTTATTGGAGGATTCATGCAGGATCTGAAGTTTGGCGCCATGGCCAAGAGTCCCTACAAGCTCGGGAGTGAACGTGACTGTCGAGCTGCTTCGTCCAGAGTGACGACGCTACGGCGACTCCTCTGGATGAAGAGAAGACGATATGATATTTTGAATATTCTGTAACATGACATTGGCAAATGTCGAACTGTCGAGCCCATTAATAAAATAAATAAATGAATAATGTCTTATCTATTATTTACTACACGTTTTCTCTGTTATAATTTATAAAAAAGTCTCCAAGATTTATATATGTAGTAATATTTTCTAAACGCATCCCTCCCCAGCAAATACCAGAATGCCCCTACACTGGTATTTATTTGTCAAGCATTACTACTCACAGATGTTAGCACCCCTACCGGAATTAACTTACACTTTAACCAAGCTATTATCACTCTTCTAGCTATAACGTTAGAAGTGATGGGAAGTGTTAAGGTATAGTGGCCGGAGGAAGATTTGCGAGAACTTATGTTTTGGACATCATAAGCCGATTGTCATTTATTTGTGCATTTTGCGAACTCCGAAGAGATTTTTGGCGGTTTGGGATAATGTATGGAGTTAGGGGCGAGTTTTGTATTTGTATTTTGTATAGAATATAGCAAAATGTGTGCTTTTAATATTGACATGAGGAGGTGTCGGAAAGCTGCTAGAAAAAGTCACGTTTTTTTCTTTTTCATTACAACTATTATCAATTCATCATCATCAGCCCGTATCAGTCCACTGCTGGACGCAGGCCTCTCCCCCACGACCACATGTTAATGAGACTCTAGGCATGTCATAGTGTCCTGGTACTTTTAGTGCAACTTCATCATCATCAGCCCGTATCAGTCCACTGCTGGACGCAGGCCTCTCCCAGGGCACGACCACATGTTAATGAGACTCTAGGCATGTCATAGTGTCCTGGTACTTTTAGGCAACTTCATCATCATCATCAGCCCGTATCAGTCCACCGCTGGACGCAGGCCTCTCCCCCACGACCACATGTTAATGCGACTCTAGGCATGTCATAGTGTCCTGGTACTTTTAGTGCAACTTCATCATCATCATCAGCCCGTGTCAGTCCACTGCTGGACGCAGGCCTCTCCCACACGACCACATGTTAATGCGACTCTAGGCATGTCATAGTGTCCTGGTACTTTTAGGCAACTTCATCATCATCATCAGCCCGTATCAGTCCACCGCTGGACGCAGGCCTCTCCCCCACGACCACATGTTAATGCGACTCTAGGCATGTCATAGTGTCCTGATACTTTTAGTGCAACTTCATCATCATCATCAGCCCGTATCAGTCCACTGCTGGACGCAGGCCTCTCCCAAGGCACGACCACATGTTAATGAGACTCTAGGCATGTCATAGTGTCCTGGTACTTTTAGTGCAACTTCATCATCAGCCCGTATCAGTCCACTGCTGGACGCAGGCCTCTCCCAAGGCACGACCACATGTTAATGAGACTCTAGGCATGTCATAGTGTCCTGGTACTTTTAGTGCGACTTCATCATCATCATCTGTCCACTGTTGGTCCACGCGTTTTTTGACAGACAAACGGACAACAAAGTGATCCTATAAGGGTTCCTTTCTTCCCTAAAAAGATAAAACATTTAAAAGTAAATTAGAAATTCTTTACCACACTTCTCTAACAAAGCAATTACCATTAAATTAAATAAATTCTCAATATCAATAAATCACAAGAACTATAAAAGAATTTCTAATTAAAACCCCTAAATCTTTAATACTAACCCTAAAATGCAGCTGCGGTATTAATTTGTTTGTAGTAATCACAATAATACTTTACCATAATATATTGAACTGTGAAAATGACCTGTGTCTCCCCGTGGGGCTCTGTCTGTCTTCGTCTAGAGAGAGGAGGGGGAGCTCGTTATATGATGGAGTTCGAGAACTATGGAGTGCTGTAAGAAAATACAGACAGTTTTGAGTATGCGTGTAGTTTGAGTTCGGTCACATACGAGTCGTAAGTCACGCTGAGTTCGAGTTTAAAGCTATAATGACTATCGGCCTATAATCTAACGGCCTTTAAATCTAACCTCCTATAATCGAGCCGCCTATAATCTAACCGCCTATACTCTAACGGCCTTAAAATCTAACGGCCTATAATCTAACCGCCTATACATAATGTTGCTAAGTAAGTGAGTGTATCAGTAAAAATATCTACTTACCAAAATGCATACCTAATACGTATAAAAAAACACTGGAACACGGGCGAGTTTACACTTCGGTTTTTTGAAGGGGAAGTCTCGCCCGCTCATTTGGGCCAGTTTTCCACTGCCTTTTCGGAAAGTGTAAACTCGCTCGCGTGCGAGGTGCGAGTTGCCACCTAACTCACTCTAACGGCCCTATACTCTAACGGCCCTATAATCTAACGGCCTATATAATAGTCGCCGATAGTCATAGACAATTTTGCTCGAGCACGATGTCATAGTGGTCTCCCAATCCAATGTTTCTATGGACTATCCATTGCTTTAGCCAGCTTTGACCAGTACGACTCAAATGAGTCAGTTCAGAGGGAAACGATCGAGACATTGCCACATTTCAATGGAGCTTTGCCCCACCTACAAAACTACGTGACTATTTAAGCTGTACATATCATTTTGTTGGGGACTTATTACAGGTTTCATATTGCATAATCATAATCAGTATCATTTTCTACTACTCTCGCAACTCCTATAGAAGAATAACAAAAACAATGAATAATTCGCTTCGATTTCTTACTATTTTCTGAATTCTTAATTAAGCTGTTTTTTTCGACTCGCAACTTGTACATAAGTTTAATTTAAACCAATAATTTTAATAAAAAGCGGAGATACTTTTACATTTATTCGTTATCTTGTACAACTTGCGGTTGATGGTGGGGCAGAATCTGGCATTGTCATTTCCAATCACTAATTAGTCTAATACTTACTGTTTTTGATGAACTTTCGAACACCATGTTTGTTTACATTAATGGAAAATTGGCACAGACTTTTTATGTAGTTTTGAGGGGTAAATCTAGGGTTATATTTTATTGCAAGTAGGGGTTTAGACTCGTGTCTTTCCAACGCTGTCAGCGCGTGGCGGAGTCAGAGGAGTGTGACTAATCGGTCAGGAGGGGAGGCTTAAGTGGAATTCCAGACTTGTTCCAATACGGGCGGGCGTTTGCTCCGCGCTTACAGAGGGTTATTGATTTAGATAAGTGGTATAATCTCTATTTGCTTAAAACATCACTGTATTTATATAATATGAGACTTTAGAAAAATAACGGGAATGGCAGAGACTGGATGCAAAGGGCCGAGAGTCGGGTTGAGTGCCGTGCTTTGTGAGAGGCCTGCGTCCAGCAGTGGACTGATACGGGCTGATGATGATGAAGTTGCACTAAAGGTACCAGGACACTATGATATACCTAGAGTCTCATTAACATGTGGTCGTGCCTTGGGAGAGGCCTGCGTCCAGCAGTGGACTGATACGGGCTGATGATGATGAAGTTGCACTAAAGGTACCAGGACACTATGATATACCTAGAGTCTCATTAACATGTGGTCGTGCCTTGGGAGAGGCCTGCGTCCAGCAGTGGACTGATACGGGCTGATGATGATGAAGTTGCACTAAAGGTACCAGGACACTATGATATACCTAGAGTCTCATTAACATGTGGTCGTGCCTTGGGAGAGGCCTGCGTCCAGCAGTGGACTGATACGGGCTGATGATGATGAAGTTGCACTAAAGGTACCAGGACACTATGATATACCTAGAGTCTCATTAACATGTGGTCGTGCCTTGGGAGAGGCCTGCGTCCAGCAGTGGACTGATACGGGCTGATGATGATGAAGTTGCACTAAAGGTACCAGGACACTATGATATACCTAGAGTCTCATTAACATGTGGTCGTGCCTTGGGAGAGGCCTGCGTCCAGCAGTGGACTGATACGGGCTGATGATGATGAAGTTGCACTAAAGGTACCAGGACACTATGATATACCTAGAGTCTCATTAACATGTGGTCGTGCCTTGGGAGAGGCCTGCGTCCAGCAGTGGACTGATACGGGCTGATGATGATGATGAAGTTGCACTAAAAGTACCAGGACACTATGATATACCTAGAGTCTCATTAACATGTGGTCGTGCTTTGTGAGAGGCCTGCGTCCAGCAGTGGACTGATACGGGCTGATGATGATGAAGTTGCACTAAAGGTACCAGGACACTATGATATACCTAGAGTCTCATTAACATGTGGTCGTGCCTTGGGAGAGGCCTGCGTCCAGCAGTGGACTGATACGGGCTGATGATGATGATGAAGTTGCACTAAAAGTACCAGGACACTATGATATACCTAGAGTCTCATTAACATGTGGTCGTGCTTTGTGAGAGGCCTGCGTCCAGCAGTGGACTGATACGGGCTGATGATGATGAAGTTGCACTAAAAGTACCAGGACACTATGACATGCCTAGAGTCTCATTAACATGTGGTCGTGCTTTGTGAGAGGCCTGCGTCCAGCAGTGGACTGATACGGGCTGATGATGATGATGAAGTTGCACTAAAAGTACCAGGACACTATGACATGCCTAGAGTCTCATTAACATGTGGTCGTGCTTTGTGAGAGGCCTGCGTCCAGCAGTGGACTGATACGGGCTGATGATGATGAAGTTGCACTAAAAGTACCAGGACACTATGACATGCCTAGAGTCTCATTAACATGTGGTCGTGCTTTGTGAGAGGCCTGCGTCCAGCAGTGGACTGATACGGGCTGATGATGATGATGAAGTTGCACTAAAAGTACCAGGACACTATGACATGCCTAGAGTCTCATTAACATGTGGTCGTGCTTTGTGAGAGGCCTGCGTCCAGCAGTGGACTGATACGGGCTGATGATGATGAAGTTGCACTAAAAGTACCAGGACACTATGACATGCCTAGAGTCTCATTAACATGTGGTCGTGCTTTGTGAGAGGCCTGCGTCCAGCAGTGGACTGATACGGGCTGATGATGATGATGAAGTTGCACTAAAAGTACCAGGACACTATGACATGCCTAGAGTCTCATTAACATGTGGTCGTGCTTTGTGAGAGGCCTGCGTCCAGCAGTGGACTGATACGGGCTGATGATGATGATGAAGTTGCACTAAAAGTACCAGGACACTATGACATGCCTAGAGTCTCATTAACATGTGGTCGTGCCTTGGGAGAGGCCTGCATCCAGCAGTGGACTGACACGGGCTGATGATGATGATGAAGTTGCACTAAAAGTACCAGGACACTATGACATGCCTAGAGTCTCATTAACATGTGGTCGAAGAATGAAGAAGCCGGTAGATTAAGATATGTAATGCTCTGTAAAGTGAATAGGAGGACTATAGTGAATTTAGCTGGATACTGCAAGATCTTTATTAATTCTCTAAGTAAAAACCACGTTCCAAAATTAAAATTTCCTTGTTCAAAAGAAGAAAATTGCTCATCCAAATGAAAAGCTAGAAAAACAATCATCCTACAAGTCAAAGGGCAAGCAATCCTTCACAGGAACAAAACAAAACTCTTGAACAATGAGAATTTTGAACAATACCCAACGTACCAACACGTTTGCTGATTAGAAAAGGACATATGGACCTTCAATTTAATAACGTAAGACTAAATATTGTATGAAGAGTGGTTTTATAGATGCAAGTTGTTTTGTCTTTGTTATTGAAAATCAAAAGGTATTGTTAGAGAACTTGTGTTAATAATATACGACCCTTCGACGATGAAATGTAAGAAATATTTAATATTCAATATATTCAATATTCAATATTCAATATATTTATTGCATTCCATAAGTTATAATACAGATGTTCACATACTTAACATTAAAATGTTACAATGTTCGTTATGGACCTTGTTTAGGCACAGCAATACAAGAGAGAGACGACACTTGTGCACATTATTCATAAGTACATTTACATTTAAAAGTTATATAGCACATTTTAATAATTAAAGTATTGTAGCAAATGTCAAAATACTAAAAAATGTCAAAATAATATTACTATAAATGTCAAATTGGCTGATAAAATGTCAAATTAGAATGTCAAATATGGTTAGTAACTACTTATTATATAAAATTAGATTCACCATTTTTCATGTCAATTTAATTTACATTTAGGATGTCTACAATTATCTTATTTATCGTCAAGGAATTCTTGCAAAGTATAGAAACATTTCACAGCCAGATAGTTTTTTAATTGGGTTTTAAAAACTGTGTCTTTCTCGATTTCTTTTATATGGTTTGGGATGTGATTGTAGACTCTTACCGACATCGAGTAAGGTCCTGTTTTGAATATTTGTAGCTTGGAAAAAGGAGCTTTTAATGTATTCTTGTTTTGCTGGTATTTTGCAGTTCTAGCCGTGTGCTGTTCCAAACAGTACAAGTGCATGTTTTTCCTAACAAATTGACATATCTCCAGAATGTACACTGATGTCAATGTAAGAATTTTATGTTTTCTAAAGTGCGGCCTGCAACTTTCCATTTGGTCTATATTTACAAGTATCCTTATACATCGCTTTTGTAGGATGAAAAGGTCCTGCACATCGGTACTGTTGCCCCATAGTATGACGCCATACTGCAACCAAGAGTATGCGTATGCGTAATAGGCGCTGAGGGCTGTCTGGAAATCGGTAGTTTTCTTTAATTGTGTTAGGGCATACGTGAATTTGGACAGTTTAGCAGCCACCTTTTGGATGTGTGCCTTCCAGTTGACATGTACATCGATATCCAAGCCCAAAAGGGTGGCAGTGTTCGTAAACTCTAATTTGGTGTTGCAAAATGAGTATGTTATTTGCAAGGGTTGCTTTTGGTATGGTCTAAATTGCATTAGCATAGTCTTTTTGAGATTAATTTCCAAATTGTGATCTTCCAACCAGTCTAATACGGTTTTTAAAATTGAATCGAGGTTTTTATTTAATTCACTATTTTCAGAACAAGAAAAAATGATTGATACGTCATCAGCGAAAAGGACACAGTGTTCTTTTATTATTTTTGGTAGGTCATTTATATATACCAAAAATAGTATGCACCCGAGTACACTTCCTTGTGGTATTGAGTTTTCTGCTAGTATTTTCTGAGATCTAACATTTCGTATTTTTCCCGATTGGTAGTTGAAATTTTCGATTTCTACACATTGTTTCCGACCTTTAAGGTAAGATGCAAACCACTTGTAAGGGGTACCCCTTACACCTATACCATTCAGTTTATCTAAAAGGATTTCGTAGATAACTCTGTCGTAGGCTTTACTCATGTCTAGTAATAGTCCGATAGCATATTTTTTGGTATTTATTATATTTAGTATATTTTGTATGTATGTATAAACTGCTAAAGTAGTCGATCTGTTTTTTCGGAAACCATTTTGGCACTCGTCAATTATATGGTATTTTTCGCAAAATGAATAAAGCCTTTTCGACATGGCTGACTCAAATATCTTAGCCGAAGTCGGTAGCAGTGCTATCGGTCGGAAGTTACTGGGGTCTGATTTGTCTCCTCTTTTATGTATGGGTTTAATTACGGACACCTTTAGCAAATCTGGAAAGACCCCTTCCGAGAATGACTGATTTATGAGCATCACAAATGGCAACGACAGTTCGTTCGCGCATTGTTTTATTAGCGTAGGCGGTAGTTCGTCAATGCCGAAACTGTTTTTATTTTTTAATTTTCTTATAAGGTTGTTAACTTCAGAAAGTGTCACAGGGCTTAGGTATAGAGAGTTTTCAGTAGGGTTTATCACGCGGCGTCCGCGCGGCGCGGCTCTTGGCAGTGGACACGATGTGGCCGGTGAGGGGCTCGCATTGGCGTTTATCTTACCAACCGATGCAAAAAAGTTGTTAAAACATTCTGTTACCCTAGTTGGATCATCAGTAATAGCATTATTTACTTTTAGTTTTATGTTTTGTTTTGTTCTAGTGGGTATCTTGTTTGTCTGTTTTTTTATTATTTGCCACATTGCTCTAGTTATATTTTCAGATTTTTGTACCTTTTTAATATTTTGTATCTTTTTGGATTTATTAACAACAGTTTTTAGCACTTTTTCAAATTTTTTATAGTAGTTATTCAATGTTTGATTATCTGTCGTAGATATTAATATTCTTAACAATCTTTTATGTCGGCATGATTTTTTTATTCCAACGGTTAGCCAGGGCTTTTTTGCCTTAGACTTAATCTTTAATTGTATTTTAGGTATGCATTTGTCAAGAAAATTTAGTAGTATAGTATTGAAGGTTGTATAGTTTTCATTGACATTTTTATCTGGCTTAATAACGTTTTTCCAATCAATTTTTTGTAGTTCCGCTCGGAAATTATTTTTATTACGCTCATTGAATATTCTTTTTTCTACGTGCCATGTATTTCGAAAGTCCTGCTCTATTATCGGCGTTGAGAATAATACTCCTTTGTGGTCTGAGAATCCGTACTCACATACCGAGGTTTCATTCCCTTTATTTTGAAAGTTTGTAAACAACAAATCCAAGCACGTGGCACTGGTGCTAGTGACGCGGGTGGCCTGTTTTACGTTTTGATAGAAATTATATGTTGTCATTAAGTTAGATAGAGTTCTAGTAGATTTGCATTTAGAGAGGAAGTCAACGTTTAGATCACCTGCAATGATGATATTTTTCAATTTGTCCCTGAGTGTAATGGTTTGTAAAAGTTTTTCTAACTGACTGTAAAATATATCTACTTCCCTGTCACTATTAGGCCAATATATAGTTATCAACAAAATATTTAACTTGGGTATTTCAATTGCACACAACTCGATTATACATTCAATAGACATGTCAACAATATCTGTTCGTTCTATGAACTCTATACAGTTTTTCAACATTATACATACGCCGCCGCCGCCGTGATTTTGACGACAAAATGACGTAGCGAGGGCGTAGCCATTTATATGTAGAACTTCTTGTTTCCCTTTAGAAACAAGAAGTTCTACATTTAGAGATTTTGAGTTATGTTATAGGTACGCTAACAGCAGCTCAAGTGTAACACTTTGGAATTTGCAACGTTCTTATTATCTGCGTCGTAAGACTTGAAATCATAGTGCAAGTGTTACCATTGATCTGCTGTTGTCCGTACCGCAGCCCAAATCAAGTGTCTTATTTTGTAAACAAATATGATCGTCTAATTACGTGTTGTGATGTCACTGTAGGACCTGATTGATTGAACCTGTTCATCATTGTAAAAATAAAGTGATCCGATATAATAATATGAAAATAACTATGCAATAATCATAGAATGTTAGTAGGTTAGGATAGTTTTTGCTTACAAAATAAGACACTTGATTTGGGCTTCGGTTTAGGTAAAAACACATAGGTACTTTGGTTATACTACTTGTACTATTATATATTCTGTGGTTATACCAAAGCGTGACTGCTGAGCTGCTTCGTCCAGAGTGACGACGCTACGGAGACTTCTCTGGAGAAATAACGAAGTTACGAAACAACATCGCTGTCTTCTTTCTGAAATAATACGATAGATTAAAAGAGAACATGAAATTGGCAAATTACAAACCCTATCTTCTCTAAATCCGACTGTATATTTGTTATTACGGGCATAAATCACAGACAGCTGTGAGCGAATGTTTCAACAAAACTGCTCCCACACATTCCTACAGTGAGGGTGGCATGCGGGGGCGGTGAAGGGCGCGCAATCTGGCAGATATTAAAAAGGCACCGACTTTTCAATCAGGCGGTCCGACAGACCGGGGCTGGCGTCTCACTGAGCTACAAAATTGCTAGGAGCCCATTCGACTACTATAGTCTTAGGCCCGTATTAATAGTCTGAGCTTAAACCCCTCAAGAGCGAATTCATCTGATACACTCTCAAGACGTGAGCGCCATCTCAAGTATGTCATTTATTAATAAACCAATCTTGAGGGCGTATCACGTCATGTCTTTCTCAAGTCGCCTTCGGTCGCAGTCGGTTCGCCTGTAATCAGCAAATATGTTCTCAAGTGTGAGTTTGACAGTTCTCTTGAGAACTGAGTTTTGTTTATTAATACGGCGTTACTCACGTGATACCCGATTCCTAAACGCGCATTTTTTTTTAAATTTATTTATTAATTTTTAACAAAATTGCAATGTTACATCTGTCGCCGCACTGCAATGCAGTTTGTTGGCGTAGCTCTCTTACAGTAGTTTTACACTGGTAGCACACTCGACAGCACATCAATGACAACACCAGTTACGTTTATTAATAGGAACGCCATCTTGGTAGTTCTAAAGATTGATTTTTGGCCTGAGAGTAATTTATTAATACGGGCCTTATTAGAATAGCATAAAATCATGTTTTAGGACCTTTGGGCAGAAGGTTCAGATTTATTTGAACGCCAATTTGGAAATTGTACTTGACATTTGTAAGTGATAACACACTTGAGCTAATCCCCCAGAACTTTGGGGTAAGTGACCCTTATAGTCTGTCAACGTCGTGCTTGCCGTGCCTACGGGGTACAAGGGTTGGCGGAGACGAGGTAACTCTATACACAGCCATGCGCGTCGCGGTCGCTTGCCCTCACCGCCCGCAGTCCCTCCGAGACCGTATTCCCTCGTCCCGCCAACCCCTGTACCCCGTGGGCGCGGCAACCACGGCGTTGATAGACTATAGTATTGCCATCTCCACCAAGAGTTTTCCTCGTTCATTTTTCAGTCTTACGTCAAATGTATCGTTTGTTTCAGCCATCCTGCCGTACCGCGAGGACGCCAACCCGCAAACCAGGGAGTTCCTATCGCGAGTGGTGGACGTGCTGCTCGACTTCGTGCAGCAGGTCAACGACCGCAACGAGAAGGTAACACACATGACCTTCAGCTGACCCCGTAGCGGCAGGCATGACCTTCCCTTTACTGCTTTCCTGGTACATCATCATCATCAGCCTGTATCAGTCTACTGCTGGACGTAGATCTATCAAAAAGCACGTCACTCAACCCTACTCTCGGCCTTCTGCATACAGTCTCTGCCAGCCATCTTGCGAAGGTCATCCCTCCATCTGGTCGGGGGTTCCTCGTACACCACACTCAGCTGTGTTTGTAGCGGCCGGTAGACGATGTCTTTCTAGACTTCTGCGATCCTGGTACAAATCACTCCCTATCTGCCCTCCCATAGTAGCCAGCAGACGAGTACTTCCATTTTCTGCTATCCTGGTACACCACACATAATTCCCCAGCTGTCTCTCGTAGCGGTTGGCAGACACCTGTCCTTTCAGACTGCTGCGGTTTGCCCTGTCCCATACAGCTTGACTTGTGACATTTTCATCTGATCCCCTCCTACAGCACGTTAATCAGTCGTTCCCACCCGATGGTCGCTCGACAGCAGTCGTCCGTCAGGGCATGACAGAGGCTTACGTGAACTGAATAACTCTGACATGCTTGGTCACTGAACCACACGAGAAGAGGACCAAGTGCCATTATAATCTGGAATAGACCAAATCTAAGCCACTGATAAACCCGTGTTCTTGTCCCAGATCCTGGAATTCAAGATGCCGGAGGAAATGCAGAAGATCCTGGACCTCCATCTTCCTGACGAGCCACTGCCCCTGAAGCAACTCCTCGAGGACTGCAAGATCACTCTGAAGCACCAAGTCAAGACAGGTTAGTGTAATTTTTGTTCGGTATATTCTTAAGGCAATCCATTGCAAGCTGAGAACCTGACCTTTGTTTATTTAGAAGAAGGGCCATTTAAAATGGTCACCGAGACGATGGCTTCATTGCGTGATTGGCGTGAAAGTGTGGGTGCAGAATCGTTAAAAAACCTGCTAAAATTGCCACAATATTGGGGTTAATTGTTTCAAATACTGTGCTCTGATAAGTCAGAGAACGGCATTTATATTTATACTGCGATAACGCCACAGTTTTCACGCCCGGCAATCAGAGAATGTATGTCCTCTGATTAGCTGCCGTGAAAATTGTGCCGATAAATCGCAGGGTTGCCTGTGGTTTTAAATTAATCTGTAGAGGATTCAAAATATCAAAAAAAGACTGCTGGCGGGAACATATGGCGTGAAAGCGCGGGTTTTAGCTAAAATACTGAATGTGTCTTTAGTCGAACGCGAAAATTGGGATGATTATTGCTATTTTGTTCTGAATATGTATTAAAAGAAATATAAAGAATTCGTATTTCGTTTTACCTAGTTACTACTATATTAAGAAAGCTAGAACGATTTCCTTTTGTTCAATATTTACATTTGTACAATAGTTTCAATAGGTTTAAAACTTTAAATAGGAACCTGGGACCTCCGTATCTAGCGAGTTCCTCTGACATTCCTATACAAGTGTGTCTAATCATCCCCTAGCCCCTGCCAGGCAACTGTAAGTAACAGCCTGTATCAAGGGGCGATCATTCCGGGCCATTTGGACACTTAATTGAATTGTTTGATGCCGCAGACGGCGGGAGAGTTTTGGTACAAGCATATTTGTAATAAAACGAAGATTGGGAAGCTTTTTCGAAAAGAGACGATGGTTAAAATAATGATTTAAATGCCAATAGGGAAAAGCGAACGGAATATATCTAGGTCTTACATGGCTGTAAGAGCTAGATAGGTATATCCCGTTTGATTATTACTAAAACTCGTGTTTTCACGCCAGAAATTTCAATGGCGACATTTTCTTTTTTAAGTTCTTCCCAGAGGGAAAGCCAATCTGACGTGAATATAATGTCTGAATTCTTATAAATACATACATATATACGAAGATAACCTAACCTAAACCTACGCACAACAAACCCCTAAACGAAATAATTCGACGATCCACGCAATAATCGAGTTATGCAAGGGAATCCTTGCTAAGAGCACAAAACTTCACAAACACGACTTCTTTCGAACACTCCAACTAATAGAAACGTTCGCGGACATCTCCTGATTAACATAATGTGATCATTAATCACTAAATACCACGGACACTATTTAATTCGAATTTTCACAAAAAAGTAGCTAATGTCGTTTCGCGCGCTTTTCAAGGAATCCAAAATGTCCGCCATTTTCATTTACATTCATTATTATTTTATGGTCTGTAGGCAATGGGATCTTTGGTCACACAGCCTCAATTTCTCAAAATTTTATGCATGTAATCTCTGACACATGCACTGTACAAGTTTTAAAAGCCCATCTCATCTACAGGCGGATGGTATTTGGTGCAATTTTCCGCGGCGTTTGCCCCGTCCCGTGCTCGACGGCGCGTGCATTGATCGCTTGTCCGGATGCACTCGGCGGGACTTTGCATTGTTGGGGACTGAATACGATCTAACACAGAGAAAAGTGTACAGAAGAGTTGTTAAGGTTGAGATTCCCTAAAACTACTTGCCATATTGCGAGAATTATTTCACTGATAGTTTGATAAAAATAAGTATTTTAAAGTTTTAGACACACATACATTGCCACATTTCAATGGAGCTTTGCCCCTTGGTCACCTACGTGACCATTGAAGTTCATATATCATTTTGTTGGGACTTATTACAGGTTTCATATTGCATAATCATAATCAGTATCATTTTCTACTACTCTCGCAACTCCTATAGAAGAATAACAAAACAATGAATAATTCGCTTCGATTTCTTACTATTTTCTGAATTCTTAATTAAGCTGTTTTTTTCGACTCGCTTAATGTACAAAACTTTATTTTAAACCATTAATTTTAAGGGGCAAATCAGATTTTTTATAAGCTAGGTGCTCATAGAAAGAACGAACGCGCCGCGTAATTTTTAGTTGTAAAAATATTGTATTGCAAACAAATGGCAAAAAATTCGTTTTCTTCATTTTTTTCGATAAAAGTACTAGATAAGATACTTAGTAGGGACGTCAACATTATCCGGGGGGGGGGGGGGGGTAGCTGCCCTCCCCTGCCCCTACCTGGGTACGCCCGCATGAATACCTATCTACCTAGAATATATAATTTTAAATTACACAACCCTCTCCTGACGTAAAAGGCTAAAAACACTAAATATTGTAAAGTACCGGCCGTCGTAAAGTCCCAGGCGTCCATATTCGCGGCACTCTCGCGCTGGGGCGAGTGTCACGCAAATCATTGGCTTAGGACAACAGGGGGAACACACTTTACTGTTTTATAGGATAGGGTTCTTAAAGATTTAGAGCGTTTATTACCAATATACTAACAAGCAGATATTATTTCATCATCATAAGCTCACGCCCTTTTTTCCCCGCAGGGGTAGACAGAGCCGATGGACTTCCACATGCTGCGATACTAGCATACAGTAGCACACATATTTATAACATACTAGCTGTACCCCGCAACTTCGTTTGCGTAGAGGAGGAGGATGGAGGAGATCAGGAGGCAGATCTTCCTCTCTGGATCCTTGTTTCCACATCACATACCGCCATGGCTTATAGCCTATGAGCTGTCCGGATATTTCAGCTATCTCCTAGTGAAACTCCCATTAAAATCCCTTCAGTAGTTATGGCGTGATACTTGCACAAAGTCACAGACAAACAGACAAAATTAGTGTTTTGGCATCAGTATCGATCCTAAAACACATTACCATTATTCTTTTCAAAAAATGTCCAATGTACAGACACAACTTTTTTACAGTCTTATTATATGTATAGATTACAAAAAAAACCGACTGCAAAAAAACTGTCCCCTTTTTTATAAGTAATTTTTTATACCCTATGCCACTCCCGTAATCGAGACGAATCTAACGATACTTCATACACCAACATCCAGCAAGCCGTTTAGGCTACAGGATGGCAGGAAGGAATGGACATACATAAACCGTGGCACAAATCAAGTGTCTTATTTTGTAAACAAAAACTACCCTACCCCACTAACATTTTAAGCTATTCTGTGGTTACTGCATAGTTATATTTATACATTATTAGATCGGATTACTTATTTGCACAATGATGAATAAATTCAATTAATCAGTTCCTTCAGTGTTACATCACAACAGGTAATTAGACGATCATGTTTATTTACAAAATAAGACACTTGATTTGGGCTCCGGTATACATATATACACGCGAAAAACATTAATCTCCTTCTGGGGCAGTCGGGTAAAAACACATTGCAAGGAAAAGGTGCCAGCAAACAAATGAAATGCATGCACCACGCATTTTTGTCAATTCGTTCTTTAAACCCCTTCGAACCCTGGCCACCCTACCGCATCAACCCCTATCTCAGCGTACCCTCATATTAACATAGTTTGATGGATCATCCCCCGCAACCGAATTTATATTAGGATTTACTATGGATTGATTTTTATACGCAGTTTATTGTTATTATAAGGGAGAGTTTGAGGTGTTACTTAAAAGATTATCTACTCAAATATTTCTTTTAAATAATATAAAAAAAATCGACCGCCATTTTCGATAAAAGTTTTTTTTTAATTTGACACATGCATTATAGTCATCACTCTATTTTATGTCTCCACTGCTACCTTCTCTTACGTCGAGGGGGCTCAGACCATGATCCACCACGCTGGTCTAGTGCGAATTGGTGGCATGACACATGACTAATTACTATCAACTTGATAGAATAAAAATGAGTATATCCGCCAGAAGACAAAAGTGGTTGACATTGCTCATAGAATCAGTAAACTGAAGTGTCAGTGGGCTGGTCACATCTGTCGTAGAACCGATAACCGATGGGGTAGACGAGTTCTCGAATGGAGGCCACGAACGGGTAACCGTAGTGTGGGACGCCCCCCGACCAGATGGAGGGATGACCTTCGCAAGATGGCTGGCAGGGACTTGATGCAGAGGGCCGAGAGTAGGGTTGAGTGAGGCGCTTTGGGAGAGGCCTACGTCCAGCAGTGGACTGATACGGGCTGATGATGATGATGAAGTTGCACTAAAAGTACCAGGACACTATGGCATGCCTAGAGTCTCATTAACATGTGATCGTGCCTTGGGAGAGGCCTGCGTCCAGCAGTGGACTGATACGGGCTGATGATGATGATGAAGTTGCACTAAAAGTACCAGGACATTATGACATGCCTAGAGTCTCATTAACATGTGGTCGTGCCTTGGGAGAGGCCTGCGTCCAGCAGTGGACTGATACGGGCTGATGATGATGATGAAGTTGCACTAAAAGTACCAGGACACTATGACATGCCTAGAGTCTCATTAACATGTGGTCGTGCCTTGGGAGAGGCCTGCGTCCAGCAGTGGACTGATACGGGAAGATGATGTTGATATGTCCACACGTTTCTGAGAAAAAGGTCTTGACAGACAGACAGATGGACAACGAAATGATCCTTCAAGGTTTTTTTTGCTTGTGTGATACGGAACCTCAAAGAAACTAATGAAAATTCGCTAGTTTGGGAGCTGCAGCCGCAGCTTATACACTTACATTGCATTTACAACACCTCTCTTTTATGTTAGGGGTTAAAAACGCATGTCACTCACCGCCAATATTGAAATACCACACGATTATGATACTCCAACCCTCGTCAACAAGGAAACACAATTAACTCGGCCACAATCCGCCAATCACAGTGAATAGGGCTCATTAGCGCCACGCGCGGCGCGAGCTCGCAACTCGCAAATTGAATCAATCGCTACGGGACTGGCCTACTGATATCATATTTGTGGTCACACGAAGATTTTTATACAGGGTGTAACGGGAAGGGTATATGAAGCCGAAGGGAGTGTGTTCCGTATCGGTAACTGAACAACTTTTGTTCTACAACTTTTCGATTTTCGAGAATTTATTTTTGGACTTTTCACACATTTTGTACCGGTCAGCTGATCGATTTGTATGAGACATTAATTTATTTATTTTATTGGGGGAAAAAAAATAATACAGTAAGTATCTAAAAATTCTTAATTTGATGTGCATCGTTACTGTGCTTTGGAGTTTTTACATTTTAAGGTTTTATTTAATTTTTTGCAACGATTTCTTTCACTGGAATTTGACCTAATGGTTAAATGGCTAAGGACCTTAAACTATGACGAAACTGAAAACCTGATGTCTGTAATGGTTTAGATAAAACTCAGTAACATTGTCGCCCTATCGACTTCCTCCATAGGAATTTGTTTTTTTGTTTTCTCAGCAAATATTAAACTTGGAGCCCCGGACCTTGCGTCACAAATTAGAGCCGCTGATTGCCGAAATATTGATGGTAGTCACGTCATCCGTGATGATATATTTACAGAGTTATTAGCGTTTGTAAGGGGCCGCGCCATCCTGACGGTCCGAAAAGTTCTTATGGTTATAACTTTTGAACTATTGCGGTTTAAATGTCGGTTCTTCCGTCACGAATTCAGCGTTCTGCGGCATTATGTCCTCATACAATCCGCTGTTGTGTAGCTTGTCTGGTTCTCGAGATCCAGGGGGGGGGGGGGGGGGGGGGTGCGAGATTCTGCACGGCCCCCTATGAAGGCTTATATCTTTTTATCTGTTTATGTTTGAAATATGAAAATTGGGTACATGTTCATCATTTCAGCGTCACATCCTGTTTTTTCAATCAAATTTGTTCCATATGGGTTCATTAATTTTATTTTGATCAGTCAGATTTTCAAGCGTCAGGTTGGCGCGGCCCCCTTCAAAGGCTTATAACTTTTAAACTATTGCGTCACAAATTATGAGACTCCGTCACTAATTCTAGCATAAGCGGTACATCAGTCCAGGATAGGCCTCGAGGACCTGGGAGCTCGTCCGCGCCATTCTGACGGTAATAATAAGTTTGCTACTGAGCTGTACGTTTCTAGTTTTCCAATTTTTTTTTGTTGTATTTTTGTATTTTTTAAAGTTAATTGTGTCCGCAGGCCGGACAGTCGATTACTCAGACACTGGTCCGGCCTGCACGCGCCAGCATATACTAACATAGTTATTAAAGTATTTACTAACAAAATATTGATGTAAAAAAGTCTGAAATATTTTTTTTTATTGTGTGTAGTGACGCAATTAGTTAAATTTTTGGCAGTTTTGATTTCCTACAAAACCTTACCAAATTAATATTTATCACGAGTACAACCCCCAGTTTCAATTTGTCGAATGAATTCAAGGACCTCCTGTGTGAGATAGATTTTTAGATTTTTAATGTTTTGTGTTATTCAAATAAAGTGTTTGGAGTTAGAAAAATGTAATAAAAATACGAAAGTTAATAAATCCATTCAGCTCCATTTTTTATCTAATCTCTAGCCACTGTATAGTTCAGGAAATACAATCCTCCGGGATTGCGTTATCTGCACCATTTCCCGGGCGGAGGGCAAAAAACATGTGGCAACACTGGGAGATAGCGGAGTATTGCTTTTGACAGCACTACCCTCGGGAGATGATAAGTGGGCCTGAATGCGGCTCGGATTGACTGCTTTGTGGACCGAGGAATGTTAGCCTGGTCGTGGTATAGACAATAAATAATATGTCTGTCGTGGGCTTTTGAAAATGAAACGAAATTATTTGATAATCTTCAGTTTAATGTCTACAGTGGTTGTTTTGTGTTTAATATCAAAATGTTCGCGAATGACAGTATGGTGCAATTATTGGAGGCAAAGATAATTGGAGGATTCATGTAGGGAAGTTTGACGCTATAGTCGAGAGCCACTCCGAGCTCGGGAGTGAGCGAGCTGCTTCGTCCAATGTGATTTATTTATTCAATAAATAAATAAATGATGACGCTACGGCGCGGGCGTCTCCTCTGGATGAAGACGCGGCTACCCAGGCTAAAGATGCTACTGCGACTCCCCGGAAGGAAGATAGAAGACTATTGAATATATTGAATTTTCTGTAACATGACATTGGCAAATGACGAACTGTCGAGTCCATTAATAAAATAAATAAATAATAAATAATTTTAAGCTCTTTCAAACCAAATTTTTTGGCGCATATATATTTATGGAATTTACATTTACACCACTTTGCAAGGAAAAGGTGCCAACGTTGAGAAGAGAAAGTGTCAAAAACCTTTCAGCAGCACATCTTTTAAAATAATAGATAATAATTTACTTAATATCTGGGTAATTTTACATAATTTACAGGGTTCCGTACCAAGAGGAAAAAAGGAACCCTTATAGGATCACTTTGTTGTCCGTCTGTCAAGACCTATATCTCAGAAATCAATTACGGGGAAAAGTTGCGTTGCACGGAACCCTTATGCGCGAGTCCGACAGCCGACTCGCAGTTGGCCGTTTTTTTTTAAATTAAATTAAAACCTTTTAAAAATATATCTACGAAATGACCAATTTTTTTTCTCTAAAAACATATAAGTGTTTATTTCAACTCTACTACTTACAAATAACTCATCCCCCCAAATACCAAAGCACAATAAACAAGACAGGCGCGCGAGTAATTTTTATTTAAAAAAAAACTTACCCCTCAGGGTTGCCCTCGACAGTGCAGATTAAACTGAAATTATGGTAACACCTGACTTAATGCACGGTGTAGGCTTGTATAGTAGAGGAGTTCACCAGTATTTCAGATTCGAATTCACATTTCGTGTTACCAACTAGGTAAAACAAAATATAAGATAACATTTTAAATGTCATTAAGTTGAGCTCGGCTCAGTGGTTGGGGCAATGGACTTACAATATGGAGGTCCCAGGTTCGATTCCCAGCCAGGGCAGCCAAGTACCAATGAGTTATCCTCGTTTTTTTCGACGGAAAAACTTACTTACATTTACAGAGTGTTTTCAAAAGGTGAAAGAAAACATCGTGATGAAACCTGCATGCCGTAGAAGAAAAAAAATTATAAGGCTTGTGAAATCCGCTAATCCTCAGTGGGCCCGCGCCCCGCATGGTGGATCATGGCCCGAGCTCCCTCGATGTAAGGGAAGGTCCTTTGCCCGAGCAGTGGCAATATTAAATAGACTGATGACTGAGACTGATGATGATGAAGTCGAGCAACGAACCAATCGACAAGTTTGATGGCGGCACTTCACTTGGCTATTCGTATTCGCTATTGGGTGTTTGTCGTGTTTGTCAAATACTTGAAAAACAAATAAGCCGAATATTTTGTCAAGCATACCAACCACACATGGCAATTATGACAAATACGCAAATACGAATAGCTAAGTGAAATGCCACCATGATATTAAAAACATTTAGCGGTTTTTTTTTGAAACTCTGAGACCAACCTAACAGACGAATCTGCGTTTAGTCTGAGGTGGATTCATAGTTTTAAAAAAGCTGAAAGTGTCCGTCGTCTGATTGGCTGGCGTGAAAATTTGTGGCGTGAAAACGCGGATTTTCATCCTGTACGGACAACAGCATATCAATGGTCACTTGCAGTAGTACGATTTCAACTCTTACAACGCAGATAATAAGAATGGTCCAAAATCCAAAGGGTTACAACTTGATGTGCTTTGATGTGTACGGTGGAACACAGAGAAAGGTGTACAGGAGAGTTTTTAAGATTGATATTTTCTCAAAAACTACTTGACCTATTGCAAAAATTCTTTCACTGTTTGATAGATAAAAGTTAAAACTGTGTAACTGTAAAATAATTATTAAATTCGGTCCAGTAGTTTTTGAGAAAATCTCAACCTTATTGAGGCCCCCTGTATACTTATCTCCGTCTTCGACTGTACATGCGGTGATGTGCCTCTACTGTACGCATAGCCTTCACTGTGCCCGGAGCCAGAATTAATAGCTCGCCCCATCTGTTGGCGCGCGCGGGATTATATTAAATTCCTCGGCGAATTAATGTTAGTTTGCGTTGTGGCAACCCTAGCTATTGACCGGCTACTAGGATTACGACTATACCCAGTCGGTTTACGGTTCAAAATTAATTGGCAATACGAGATGTGTTTGTAGAATCAATTTGCGATTGGAGTGTATTGTTGGAAGGAGTCAGTGACGCGGTTCTGAGTGACGTAGGTACAGGTTCGGTTCTCGGGTTAGGGTAAGAAATGGAAATTACATTTTGTTTGTCTATTGTTGACAGTAAGTTATAACATGTGGGGCTCGTATACGTTGAAAACGATCGTATTTTAAATGATAAATGGAGAAAAAATTTCATCACGACCGGGATACGAAACCGGGACCTCGCCATTCCGTGAAAAAAAAAAAAATCTCCATTTATCATTTAGATTTTCGTTTCGCATAGCGCATATGCAAGAAAATATCAAAAGATCGTATTTTATTTACTTATTTTATTAATGGTCTCGACAGTTCGTTATTTGCCGATGTCATGTTACAGAATATTCAATATATCATAGGCTTCTATCTTCCTCCGTCGCAGTCGCCGTGGCGTCATCACTCTGGACGAAGCAGCTCGACAGTCACGTTCACTCCAGAGCTCGGAGCAGGACTCTTGAAAAGCTCGAAACTTCAGATCTTGCTCAAATTATCCAATAACTTCACCATACCAGGCCTGGTGCACTCCGCGCTTTAGGTATAAATCTACAGGTACATCGGGCGGGCGGCCTTGGGGCCGATTTAAATCGTATTCATACGATATTTTTGTCATTTTTGACATGTACGATCGTGAGACTGAAATCGTACACGATACATACGATTTTTTTCAATCTTCTGAAACACAGCTGTTTAAATGACACCCATTACTATCGGTATCCAGAGCAGTAAAGTAACTATAAAAAATACACTATTGCGCGGGGATTCCCCTAATGAATAATGTAGAGGACAACACGACCAATCTAAAAAGCTTGCTTTGCATATGCTAGGCAAGGTTGCACGAACATTTACTATTTAGTAACATACCAGCATCTAGTAACTTACATTTTAAAGGTGGACGAGGGCTTTTTGAAAATGGCGGGAAACGACGGTTGCGAAATTATTTAATAATTTTGAGTATAATGTCTACAGTGGGTGTTTTGTGTTTAATATCACGTTAAATTAATCAGAAAATGTTCGCGAATGACAGTATAGTGAAGTTATTGGAGAATTCAAGCAGGATCTGAAGTTTGGCGCCATGGTCAAGATTCCCACTACGAGCTCGGGAGTGAACGTGACTGTCGAGCTGCTTCGTCCGCAGTGATTGACGCTACGGCGTCTCCTGTGGATGAAGACATGAAGACGCTGCTACCCAGGGTGATGACGCTACGGCGACTCCCCTGGAGGAAAATAGAAGACTATTTGTACATTGAATTTTTTGTAACATGACATTGGCAAATGACGAACTGTCGAGTCCATTAATAAAATAAATAAATAAGGTGGACGATGAATGGAGAAGGTTACCCACAATCATAGCTAAAGTTGACGTAACCCTTCCACCTGACGAGTTTTGGGGATTCATATCCACTATGGATGAATTTAAAAATGTAGCACAATTTGCCGTCAATTTATTATGCCTCCCACACTCAAATGCAGATTGCGAGCGATGCTTTAGTGCTGTTAATTTAATTAAAACTAAATGGAGGAATAAACTTAATATTGAAACTTTAAATGGGACATTGCTTGCAAAACAACAGGTAAACTGTTTCGGTAATTGTATTAGTTTTAAACCAACTAAAGAAATGTACAATCTGATGACCAGTGAGGTCCTGTATGGATATAAAAATAAAAAATGAAACGTACGATTTTTTGTTTTATTTATCCTTAGGGCGTACTACTTTTTTCTACCTCATGGTACGATCTAAGTTTTTTGCCGTCTGGCAACACTTGGGCCGCGCCGGCGCGGCTATTCAGTGGGCTGCTGCGCGCCAGATTGATTGCACGTAGCCCGCTATTTTGCGCCCGCGCTGCGACGTATTTAGCCGTCTTTCATTGTATCGGAAGAAAAAAATCGTGACAAGAATTTGGTCTAAATTATTAAAATATTATTTCATACAATTTAGTACCTACCATAATAATTTATTTTATTTAGGGTGGATTCGACCAAACTTCAATTTATACTGGAGTAACTATCCCAGGGTTATTTTTATTCCCCGATTTTATTCTCCATTAACTTACGAGTAGTTTTACCATGCAATCTAGAGAATAGTTGCAGATAATTGAATGAAATTGAATGAATAATGAACGAATAATTAGATTAGATTTATATAATAAATCGCAAGGCTAGTTCTTGCATCTTAAATATGTAAATATGGGTTTCGGCTCCCGGACTAGATTGTACCTAGCTAAAACCTAAAAGAGTTATGTTTAGTATTGTAGACACCCATTAAAGTGTAAGAAGATAGCATGCCTATGGTCTTTTGTGATCTAATACCGTAGGTATATTTGAAATATCAGTTTGTTTACAAAAGTAGAATAATAGAGTGGTATAATAATATATGTTCATTAAATATTCAGATTATTTATCTTTCACAAGCCGGCAGCCCTAATCGTGTCAGAAGAGTAAAGAGCTACCCGATAGAAAGAGACGCACGTTGTAGGTGAATATAATTGTAGGCACTTCGCGCTGCGCGAGCTGAATTGTACTTTATTGCGTCGCTGCGAGACTCGCGATTTATTTTAACGGTTTTTAGGAGAGACTCTTCTGTACTTGTACTATTATATATTCTGTGACCATACTGTCATTCGCGAACATTTTTTGATTAATTTAACGTGATATTAAACACAAAATAATCACTGTAGACATTATAATAAAAATTATCAAATAATTTTGCTTCCCGCCATTTTCAAGAGAACCATGTAAGAGATAGTTTTATTATTCGTAAATTGAAAACCTTTCTGTTAGTAACCAATCAATGCGCCCCTCTAGTCCATTCACAAGCCCTCAAGATAAGCGCCCCCTGACTGAGAGCGGACAGGGGGCGCTATCTTTGCGTTGTCTGGTTTTTATGCTCATGTATTGTTATCTTATCAGCGGCGGTTTTTGTTTGATTTAGCTTTTTTGTGATAAATGATACTGGTTTCGACAGGAGATGGTTTTATTATCAGACTAGCAGACTTCATATACAGGGTGTAACGTAAAGGGTATATGAAGCCGAAGGGAAAGTGTTCAGTATCGGTAACTGAACAACTTTTGTTCTACGACTTTTAAATTTTCGCGAATTTAGTTTTTGGCTTTTCATACATTTCGTACCGGTAAGCTGGTCGATTTGTATGGGACATGAATTTATTTTTATTTCTTAATCGAAAAGTCGTAGAACAAAAGTTGGTCAGTTATCGATACTGAACACCCTCCCTTCGGCTTAATATACCCTTTACGTTACACCCTGTATAAGTACAGTGAGGTGGACCACGGGCAATAACCCGATTATCTCTCTACGTGTAAAACCTTCTTAAGAAGGTTCTTAAGAGCCTTCATAGAGCCAACTAGCGCCGCCAATCTTAAAAAAATAACATCTTCCAATATAATCAATTTTATTAAAAAAACTATTTACGAAATGTTTATTACGATAAATACCATAATTTTATAACATTTACACACAATAATAATTACAAATACACTTAACAATAATAAAAATTCTAAGTAACTATTATAATAAATACTATTTTTATTTTTATTATAATAATATAATAAATACTATTTTTCAATATACAATACATGGCAGTTGTAGTTCACAAATGTGCCAAAAACGGCCGTTTTTCACAACTATGCGAACTACAACTTACCGAAATTGAATCACGTTATAAATAAGCATTTAAAAAATAGTATTTATCGTAGTAAACATTTCGTAAATAGCTTTTTTAATAAAATTTATTATATTGGAAGATATTATTTTTTTAAGATTGGCGGCGCTAGTTGGCTCATGGAAGGCCATTAAAATAGGTCACATGACGCATGACGTTCCTATTTTAACCCTTTTTATTATTATTCTAGCAACTCAAATTAGTCGTACAGTCGACGACAGAGATAAGTATACAGGGCCCTCAATAAGGTTGAGATTTTCTCCAAAACTACTGGACCGAATTTAATAATTCTTTTACAGTTACATAGTTTTGACTTTCATCTATCTAACAGTGAAAGAATTCTTGCAATAGGTCAAGTAGTTTTTGAGATAATCTCAACCTTAAAAACTCTCCTGTACACCTTTCTCTGTGCTAAATCGCTATTCTATTTTACCTTATAGAATATTATATTACTTATTAATTAGATAAAAACGGGAAGTACCGTGTTAAACATTTATTATTGATGTCTCGATATTCAATACCTTCCCTTCTGACGTTTAACACTCACCGACTTCAGTCTACTCGTGACCGTGATGGCTGCAATGCTGGCGAAATATCGAGACATCAATAATAAATGTAGGTATGTATGTACGTATGTTTAAGTAGATATACCAGTAAAATTTAATTTTACTCTGGCTTCCGCATACACACTCTTTTTTGACCTTTTCAAAGGTTGACTGGAAGAGATCCCCTGCGTGGGATAAGTCCGCCTTTGTACCTATTTTTAAGTTTTTTCTCTTTGTATTTAGTTTTGTAAGGAATAATAGTACAATAAAGTGTATACAAACAAAGAAACAAAATGTTTAACACGGTAATTCTCGTTTTTATCTAATTAATATGTATACAAACTGTGAAAGTTTAAAAAGTGATATTATATTACTTATAGAATATTATAGAACCTTATCAAGTCTATTTTAATAAAACCAAATAAAAAAGTCAGGGGCGCTCAATCCCCTTTTGTCGCGGCCCGCAGTCCCCAGGGCCGGTTTATCGCGGCCCGCAGCGAATACTCAGTAAACAGAATTAAATCAAACCTGTCTGTGAACATTCAAATTAGGGTATTGTCAACGTGCGGTGGCTTAAGGGGGCGGAATTATACGAAGGCCCCCCTTTAATAGATTATCAATATACTGTTTAAACTTTAAAGCCGATAGTCATAGACAAAAGACATTGCCACATTTCAATGGAGCGGGACTCTTGACTCTAGCCCGAAACTGCAGATCTTGCATGAATTATCCAATGAATTCACCATATTGTCATTCGCGAACATTTTCTGATTAATTTAACGTGATATTAAACACAAAACAACCACTGTAGACATTAAAATGCCCGCCATTTTCAAGAGAACCCTAGACTTATGTTGTGGACTGCGCCTAGCTCTCCACCATATAAATAAAAAGACATTGCCACATTTCAATGGAGCTTTGCCCCACCTACAAAACTACGTGACCATTTAAGCTGTACCTATCATTTTGTTGGGGACTTATTACAGGTTTCATAGCATAATCATAATCAGTATCATTTCTACTACTCTCGCAACTCCTATAGAAGAATAACAAAAACAATGAATAAATCGCTTCGATTTCTTACTATTTTCTGAATTCATAATTAGGCTGTTTTTTTCGAATCGCAACTTGTACAAAACTTAATTTTAAACCAATAATTTTAATAAAAAACGGAGATATTTTTACATTTATTCGTTATCTTGTACAACTTGCGGTTGATGATGGGGCAGAATCTGGCATAGTCATTTAAGTAGGTACCTTCGAGCTTAGCGAAATCTTAGCGAAAGATTCCTTGGAAAGCGCGCGTAACGACATTAGCTACTTTTTTGTGAAAATTCTAATTTGGTGGTATTTAGTGAATAATGATCACGTTAAGTTAATCAGGAGATGTCCGCGAACGTTACTATTAATTGGAGTGCTCGAAAGAAGTCGTGTTTGTGAAGTTTTGTGCTCTTAGCAAGGTTTCCTTGAATAACTCGATGATTGCGTGGATCATTGAGTTATTTCGTTTAGGGGTTTGGGAGGGTTGTGCGTAGGTTAAGGTTAGGTTATCTTCGTATATATGTATGTATTTATAAGAATTCAGACATTATATTAACGTCAGACCAGGCTGTATGCCCTAGTTGGCTTTGCCTTTCCCTCTGGCAAGAATTTTCCAAAATTGTCGCCCACTCGCCGAGTCACCGCACAAAACAAAACAATTTTCCGGATGACAGCGGACCGCCCGGACATTCCGGCTCCGGATGTAATAGCACGCGCCATTTCACCGGACGATAGTTTCCGGCGATGGAACTGGAATTGTACCTTTGAGCTTTGATGTTTAGACAACTTTAATATCGGAAAATGTTCGATGGTTTCAAGGTCTGCTGATAGACATTAAAGTTTAAAATACAGCCGCAATGCAACGCCAGCTATTACTGGTTGTTATAATAATAATATAATAATTCTTTATTTCAGGTAAATAAAACACCCATAAAATAATACATAACACAAAACATTAAATAAAATATTCCGAGACAAGACAAAACAATAAACAGGTATTTAGAGATTACTATTTAGGTAATACTACAGAGTTACACAACTATATACCCATTAAATTACTTTTTATTTGCGCACTGATGCGCGCTGAGCCAGTGCCGACGGATTTTATTCTTGTACACATTTCCATTAAACACATTTTATTTATTATATTTAGTTATGTATGAAGCTCTATGAAAGCCAGATTGAACGCTGCGCGGTTGCCGCTCCCTTGCTGTGCCGCTGCCGCTCCGTTCAGTCTGTCGTCTTTCACAGAGATTCATACATTACAGCCGCTGCCGTTGAGTTTCCGCTGTTTTGGAAATGTGTGTTTCAGCCTTTAGGAAATGGACCTTTTAGTTAGGCAAATAGTTTGCGTCTCACTGTCTACTAGCTGACTCTGAGCTGCGTAGTGTAGTCAGTTTCCTTGCGTAACGCCGGCGCAGTGAACAACGAGAACTCCGACTGAAGCATTTTTTTTTGCTTTTCGGTCGCTGTCTGAATGAGTCGGCCAGCGGAACGCCGCAAACTGCGTACAGTAAGCATTTATATGAAAGCTGCATCTATAAAAGAATATCTGACACAAAAATCTTAAGCTACCTTTCTGTTCATGATCAGACCTTGAATGCACCTAGCGGGACCCGTCTCTGAGCGCATCTGAATGCACT
This sequence comes from Tachystola acroxantha, assembly GCA_963506565.1. NCBI lineage: Eukaryota > Metazoa > Arthropoda > Insecta > Lepidoptera > Oecophoridae > Tachystola > Tachystola acroxantha. Next base: position 6,850,753 of record OY735896.1, read on the forward strand.
CAATGACAGACCGCGTCAGGTGCATAAACTTGCATCAATATTATTATTATCTGGTCTTTCAGTGTGTTTTATTCCTAACTCTTTTCTCTCTTTCTAAATGCCCTAAATCTCCTCCCTCAGGTCACCCCCACTTCTTCAACCAGCTCTCCTGCGGCCTGGACATCATCTCCCTCGCCGGCGAGTGGCTGACGGCTGCAGCCAACACCAATATGTTCACGTACGAGATCGCTCCTGTCTTCATCCTCATGGAGAACGTGGTCCTCGAGAAGATGAGGTCCATGATCGGCTGGAGCACCGGAGACTCCATCTTGGCACCAGGTTAGCAGGAGTATTGGGCGACCACGTTTGCCGCATGCAGCTGGACCGTTGGGCCACTGTCGTTCGAGTCGCCTTTAAAGTGAACCCAGGCGAAGATTCAACAATCTCACTAAATACAGGGATGGTAAATATAGTGGCTGGCAGAGACTCGATGCAGAGGGCAGGACGTCGGGTTGAGTCGTGCTTTGGGAGAGGCCTGCGTCCAGCAGTGGACTGATACGGGCTGATGATGATGATGAAGTTGCACTAAAAGTACCAGGACACTATGACATGCCTAGAGTCTCATTAACATGTGGTCGTGCCTTGGGAGAGGCCTGCGTCCAGCAGTGGACTGATACGGGCTGATGATGATGATGAAGTTGCACTAAAAGTACCAGGACACTATGACATACCTAGAGTCTCATTAACATGTGGTCGTTCCTTGGGAGAGGCCTGCGTTCTGCAGTGGACTGATGATGACGAGTACACATAAAGTGTAACACATGGGCACTCCAAGCGAGGGTCTCCATATTCGTTACCTGTAGATCTGCTGTGCTATATCTGATGATGTGCTAATGTTTGTGCAGGCGGCTCCGTGTCGAACCTGTACGCGTTTCTGGGCGCGCGCCACTACAAGTTCCCGCAGTACAAGGCGCAGGGGCTCACCAGCATCCCGGGACACCTCGTCATGTTCACCTCGGACCAGGTACGGACAGGGGCATCCTAAGAAACAGTTGAGGCGTGTTAAGGAGTAGTTGGGACAGCCAGGTACTGCTTGGGGAGTCCTAAGGAACAGTTGAGGCGACCTAAGTAACAGTTGGGGCGTCCTAGGGAACAGTTAAGGCGTCCTAGATACCGCTTGGGACGTCCTAAAGCCGCATCTGCTGCGACGTGTTACCGTGTTACGAAACACGGTAACATCCGGTTTAGGGGCGTGGCGTAACAGTTTTCTTTTGTTAAATCGGTTACCAAAACATGTTACCGTGTTTCGTAACACGGTAACACGTTGCAGCAGATGCGGCTTAAGGAACATTTGTGGCTAGGTATCGCTTGGGGGCGTGGTAAGGAACAGTTATGGCTAAGTGCCGTTTGGGTCGTCCTAAGGAGCAGTTAGAATGTCCTAAGTACCTCTTGAGACAGCCTATATAACAGTCCAGGCGTTCTGGGTACCGTTAGAGCGTCCTAAGTAATAGTCAAGACGTCCTAGGTATGTAGTAGGTAGGTGGTGTTATAAGGAACAGTTGAGGCGTCCTAAGTACCGCTTGAGGCGTCTTTATCGTAGTTATGTTCACGTCAGACCGTACAGGGGGTAGGCTTACCGCGACATTTGGGAGCATTAAGAAGAAAAAAGTGTCACTCTGTAAAGTCGTGTGCTTAACTAAAAGTCGGGAAGTCTTAGATATTTTACATAATGTACTATCTATATTATTGTATAGTATTTTATTATGTAAAAATGAAATAAAGAAATATAAATCTATCACTTGGGGCGTGGTAAAGAACATTTGGGGCGTCCTAGGTAGGTACATCGCAATACAGGAAACTGGTACCAGTATTATAAATCACTGTATGTATGTTTGTTTCAGTGCCACTACTCCGTGAAGTCGTGCGCGTCCGTGGGCGGGCTGGGCACCGACTACTGCGTGAGCGTAGCGTCGGACGAGCGCGGCCGCATGATCCCCAGCGAGCTCGAGCGGCTCGTGCGGTTCCATAAGGATCGCGGCGACGTGAGTACCGGGTGGCAGGGGACAGAACCTAATCACTTAAAAGCGCCATACATACATAGCTCACGCCTTTAGTTGTCGCAGGAGACTATGGACTTCGATCTGCTGCGATCCTGACATACTAGCACACATAGCGATCCTGGTATACAATAGCATACATAGCGATACTGGCATACAATAGCACACATATCCCGGCATACAATAGTACACACATCCTGACATACAATAGCTCATATAGCGATCCTGGCATACAATAGTACACATATCCTGGCATACAATAGCACACATATCCTGGCATACAATAGTACACACATCCTGACATACAATAGCACACATATCCTGGCATACAATAGCACACTTATCCTGGCATACAATAGCACACAATATCCTGGAACACACATATCCTGGCATACAATAGCATATACATCCTGTCATACAATAACACACATACCTCATCCATTTAGGGTTGTCTCCACCGATCCCGGGATCCGTTTGAATTGGAAACGTATCCCGGCAGTTTGTCTCCACCGATACCGGGATCGGTTTCCAACACAAAAAACAATTTCGCAGGTGCCGTTCTTCGTCAACGCGACGTCCGGGACGACAGTGCTGGGCGCGTTCGACCCGCTCACACAGATTGCCGACATATGCGAGAAGTACGGCATGTGGATGCACGTAGATGTAAGTAACGTAATCCCATCATCATCCAGGCCTCAATTCAGAGTATTTAAGCGCTTCTGCCACATAAGTTACTGGAACTACTATAAAAGGTGACGTCACCAATGTTGCGTAGGTATTTTGGTTCGTCGGAGCGACGTCATTGATGTTACGGAGCTAATTTGGTTGGTCAGAATGACGTCACCAATGTTGCGCAGCTATTTTGTTTCTCCAGAGGGACGTCATTAATATTGCAGAGCTATTTTGGTTCGCTATAATGACGTCACCAATGTTTCATATCTATATTGGTTCGTCAGAATGTCGTCATCAAAGTTGCGCTGCTATTTTGTGTCTCCAGAGTGACATCATTAATATTGCGGAGCTATATTGTTTCGTCAGAATGTCGTCACCAATGTTACGGAGCTAATTTGGCTCGTCAAAATGACGTCATCAAAGTTGCGCAGCTATTTTGTGTCTCCAGAGTGACATCATTAATATTGCGGAGCTGTTTTGGTTCTTCAGAGTAACGTCACCAATGTTACGGAGGTAATTCGGTTCATCAGAGATGATACGTCACCTATGTTGCTGAGTTTCTTGGTCCATCATAGTTATAATAATTGGTATTTATGTGTGTTGTGTTGTTCGCCAGGCTGCGTGGGGCGGCGGCCTGCTGTTCTCCAAGAAGTACCGCCACCCGCGACTCACAGGCATTGAGAGGTATTTATTTATGATAAACTAAGTTATTTGTAGAACCGATAATCTATAGTGTTCTCGAATGGAGGCCACGAACGGGTAGACGTAGTGTGGGATCAGGTGGAAGGATGACCTTCGCAAGGTGGCTGGCAGGGACTGGATGCAAAAGACTGAGCCTGCGCCCAGCAGTGGACTGATACGGGCTGATGAAATAAGTTCTCTAAAATAACTCGAAGACCGAAAATATAATATTTAAAAAATATCTCAAAAGACTTTATTAGATACCTGCCTTAATTGACAATGTCTAATTTTGTTACTCCCCTTTATTATATTTTTTTATGAAAATATAGGTAAAATTAAGGGACCCATATTTTTTCTTTTATTTAACGTCGTTTTCATTATTTAAAAATTAAGTTGAGATCGTGAAAATTAAAGTGACGATGACGTCACGTTACTGAAATAGTGACGTTCCAAAATCGGTGACTGCCCATGTTTCGGACGTTTTCGGTATTAGTAAGAGTGAGTTCATTGCCATTTTTCGTGTGGACTCGACTAATATGATTCTGACTACCTAGAAAGCATTGAAAAAGTATTACAAACAAAAATACAATGTATTACTTGGCTGTATGGGTTAGATTCCTTTTGCCTACTACGTCAGAGCCACAGTACTTCAGGAATGCCTAATTTTACAAAAAAACATTGTTTATCTCGAAATTTATCTACGAAAAAATTCTGAAAAAAATTCAACGTATTCAGAGAGACAAAATCTTGAAATGGTAGTTTTCTTTTAGGATGTTAATAATTATTAGACCTTATCAATTAATTTAAATGAAACCCCCAATAAACCTGCGATGTAAGCGATCAATCATACCAAAGCGAAAATCACTGAACCTTGTACGAGTGAGATTGACGTGAGAATCGCCGCGTTGCTACGACAGCTACGAGCTACGACGCGTAGCACTGCTACAGGCTACGGGCTACGATAATCCGTCGGATGTAGGGCTGATACAATCTTTTAAATGTTATTTTAAGTAAAATAAAATAGCGATTGGGTATTTGGGTATTCATAGGCAGAGAGAATAGAGAATTACGAATTACTAAACATCAGACTTCGAAAATAATGGCGGTTGCAAAACTATTTGATAATTTTCATTTTATTTAGACAATAATGTTTTGTGTTTAGCCAATGATTCTGGCGCGGAATGATTTTCAACTGAACAAATGGTAAAAAAAAAATCACTAGTTCCGTCAACTGAACTGCAGGATTACTCTCACCTCTTATAGCGATCCAGTTCAGGTTCCTAAACTGTATACTTTGGACACCAGACGAGGTCGCTAGCGCAGTGGTTGGGTTACTGGACTTGGACTGCCATGTACACTTACAGCTAACAGCCAAGCCCCCCCCCCCCCCCCCCCCCCTAGAGAAAATATCTAGCCCAATGCAAAGTCCTTAGTGCTGAAATCGCACTGTGTTACCATGGTAGATTTATACTGAGGTAAATTTTTTGGAATAATTCCCTATTTAAAGTAAGTTTCTCTTTAATTTCCTATTTAAAGTAATCGCCAATGCGCCAGCCCTAGCTGTCGCACGGGCCAGCGCGCACGCTTGGCACATTTGGCGGGATTTACCTCGCCTCGCCCCCGGGGGCAGGCCGGGGGCAGGCCGGGGGCAGGCCGGGGGCAGGCCGGGGGCACTCACTGTCGGAATTTAGTATTTAGCTGTGATCGATGTTTTAGCAAGAGCATTGAGACTGTCAGATAATGTGAGAGGATCAAATCAGCTGGGATATATTTGCCCGACTTGATGTGAAGTTTTGAAAAATATTTTTAAAAAAAAACGACTTCCAAAAACCATCCCCTTTTCGATTATTTTTTTATACCCTATGACACTCCCGTAATCAAGACGAATCTACCGATACCTCATACACCAACAGCCATCAAGCCGTTTAGGCTACAGAATGGTAGTAAGGAATGGACATACATACGGGTGTATTACCCTCCTTCTGGGGCAGTCGGGTAAAAACTGTATAACCAAAGATAATAAAAGGAACCCTTATAGGATCATTTGTTGTCCGTCTGTCTGTTAATAGGTACCTTTTTGGGCCCGCGTGGTGGATCATAGCCCGAGCCCCCTGTTAGGGAAGGTCTGAGGTCTGTGCCTGAGCAGTGGTTCAATATAAATAGACTGTAGAAGACTTAGGTATAGGTAAGGCTATTGGTTTGGGGTGTTGGTGGGTCAGTCTGGTCTATAAAGCGAGACGTCGGACACCTGCCATGATCACATTGTCTCGAAGTTATGAAAATATTGTCAGGCGGTGACTCGCCACTCACTAGATGGGCCCTCAACATGGTCGTCAGAACGACAACTGAGAGCAACACCGGTGTGAGCGGCTAAGGGGTGTCGATTCATAAACGCGATCGAAGAACAGGAGAAGGAAGATCGTGAACTGTCCTGACCTGCCTATTCATGCGGAGTTCACACAGCCGTCACAACAGAGACTAAGGTCTCGACGACCGGCGTGCATCACTGCTGAGTCCTTGATGGCGCAAAAATATGACCTAAATGAGTGGTGGAAGAAGGAATGGCAGGCGGAGATGACCGGCACTGAGACCGAGTCGGTGGACCCAACTGCAAAACCTAAAGGCTTTGAGCTCTCAAGAAGAGACTGGTGTCGTTTAAACCGCTTTAGAACTGGACACGGCAGGTGTAGCTACATTAAGCACAAGTGGGGCTGGAGCGACTCACCTGCGACTGTGGCCTGGACGACCAGACCATGCGGCATATAGTTGAGACGTGCCCTCTGCGCGAATACCAGGGACATCCGAGGGACCTGTGGGAGCTCACGCCTGACGCTACCCAATGGCTGCAGCAACTGGTCGACGTCTGACAACTGTCCGGATAGACAGTGATCTTTTATTTTTGTTTTCCTACTGCATCCTTATACCTACGCTTAAAAAAATAAACGCGATGTAAAGTTACGTCACCGATTAGGCCCCCCGTCCCTTTCTATCTTACTTAACATTTTTAACGAAGTGTGAAAGAGATAGCAACACGCTTTATAATGAGGTTTAACTAGGTTTATGAATAACAGCATGTATGTCTATCCTGGCGTTGTACCCCGGGCCTCTGAAACGGAAGGCCAGCATCCCAACCACATCGCCTGAGCCCCTCTGCTTAAGACTAAAGAATTAACTACACTAGCCCACCCTTAGCTGCAATTACCCCTAATCCCTCTCAACTCACCCTCCAGCGGAACCCGGCTGCAATTAATAACACCCCCAAACAAAAAACGGCAACATTCCACCTCAGTCAGGGGCTTAGTTAAAATTGCTATAGATAGGCAACTCCAAATTATTATATGATACCAATAAAACAGCTACATATGCTATAAATAAATAAAAATACAGCGGTAAGGAATTTCATCCAAAATCGCCACACATCATAAAATAATAATAAGGGTGCCGGTGATGCATAAGGGTGCAGCTTTGTGGCGACCTGTGGGTGCGTAACGACACCACAGACCCGAATGCTCCAGAGAGTGGTCCAGGCCCCCGTCTCCGGCTTGCCGCAATGGCTTGTTCGGAGTGGACTCCCAAGGGGACCTGCAGGACTCTCGCCTCTGGCTTGCCTTAGCCAGCCGGCCAGAGTGGAGTCGTTAGAGCTATAGCTTACATCTATATAGCTCGAAGGGGTGGAAGTGTTAAAGGCATAAATCCGGGAGTAGCCCACTTTCTGGCATTCCAGTAATGGTGAAACTGCAGCACACCTCTCGACACCCCTTAGCAGCTCACACCGGTGTTGCTCTCAGTTGTCTTTCTGGCGACCATGTTGAGGGCCCATCTAGTGAGTGGCGAGTCACCGCCTGACAATATTTTCATAACTTCTAGACAATGTCATCATGGCACACTGACCCACCAACACCCCAAACCAATAGCCCCAATTAAGTTGTAATTTCCAATCACTGCAATAGTTTATGCACCTGACGGGGTCTGTCATTGAGTGCAGACAGATGCGCTCAGAGACGGGTCCCGCTAGGTGCATCACATATCCCTTTAAATTAAAGCACTCTAAAGGCCTCTACACGTTGATCTTAAGTGCTAAATGCTATTACAGAGTAGATGAATTTCTAAATGAGAAAATATAATAAACAACCGCTACCTACTACTTCTTAGTTATTGCAAATTACATTATATTTGAACAAAAAATGTCGTCTCTCTTGTATTGCTGTGCCTAAACAAGGTCCATAAAGAACAATGTAACATTGTAATGTTAAGTATGTGAACATCTGTATTATAACTTACGGAATGTAATAAATATATTGAGTATTGAAGTTTTCGTGCAAGCCTTTCAAAGGACCGGGTTTTTTGAAACCCGTGAAACTTTGGGAGATAGGTACATAATACTTAATCTTTTATTCTCAGGTAAATAGTACCCATAATACATATATATTCTGTGTAAATAAATTCATTACATTTCTATAATCACTCAGAAGAAAGACGACTGAGAACGATATTGCACTAGTGCAAATTTTATGGTGCCATTATTAGCGCATTTTTTGCATCTATAGTATTTCGTGGACCCCGCACAGTCGACAAAAAACGGCCGCATTCCACCGCCCGCCTGTCTCGGGCATTACATCATCCATCACTCACAGCGCTACTGTTTTAAAGTGTTTGTGTTCCGCCTCTCACACCGTAGCGTAACGTCGCTCGACTCCTTCACATAAAAACCAGGACGGGCTTTATAAAATATAACGCGACAGTTGTGAGGATTCGCGTATCGCAATCTAAAGTCGCCGCTAAGCGTATCGTATCGTCCCGCGATGTAGCATACGATCTATCGAACTAACGATGTAGCTACTGTTCTCTAATTATGATAATTTTTATTAATATTAAATAAAGTGCCATAATATGACATTTTATTCACATTACGATCTAGCCTAAATACAATAAGACCAATAAGTAATTTGATTTTGACTTAAATATCTATAAATTGACACTTATATCTAAGAGTTAGTCCACCGACATTACTTAGAGTCTATTAAGGGCGATCACTTTGTTCACGTGTCTTACATTCGCGCACTATCACTACGAATTGTATTCACTACACTACACTAACTCAAAAGGTTTGGTTCTTTTCAGTCTTCTCACTATGTCCGTGTTGTCGAGGAGCTGGATTGCCTCGACATTCACATGATGATGAAGTCTGTGTTCGTGAGCTTCTGCAATTTTTTTATGGTTTGGTTGACTGTGTCCACTTTAAGGTCCTGTGGAGATCGTCGTTTCTTACGTACCAGGGTAGATAATTGATCCATTATAAATTCATTAGACTATCATATGTTTCGGTGTAACAGACGGCCGTCAAAGTGTCTCCCTATTACATTAAAAACTCGCTGCTTAGTTTAAACCGCCCGGGACACGCCAACTGAGTCAATATGAGATAACTCACTGTGTGCTTGCTTTAACCCCACTCTGGCAACCCTATGCAACATACTCGGAGCTAGGACAGTGTTAGACATAAACATAGTTTAAATCCACAGACCACTTACCCAATAGATATGAAATCGGCAAAAATTCTGTCACCGAGGTGCGCATAGAGACGAATCGGGGGACAGGAAGAAGTTATCTATCGAGCGAAGTTTGTCCAATCGTGTATCGGTATTCATCAGTCCCTAAATAGACACCCCAAGATTGATTGATATATTTAAGACTAGCTGTACCCCGCAACTTCGTTTGCGTAGAGGAGGAGGATGGAGGAGATCAGGAGGCAGATCTTCCTCTCTGGATCCTTGATTCCACATCACATACCGCCATGGCTTATAGCCTATGAGCTGTCCGGATATTTCAGCTACATCCTAGTGAAACTCCCATCAAAATCCCTTCAGTAGTTATGACGTGATACTTGCACAAAGTTACAGACAAAAATTTGTGTTTTGGCATCAGTATCGATCCTAAAACACATAACAAATTATTCTTTTCTAAAAATATCCAATGTACAGACACAACTTTTTTACAGTCTTATTATATGTATATAATAATAGATTCAGTTGGTAAGAGCGTATCACGGAATGACAAGGTCGCAGGTTCAAGTCCTGCCCACGGCAAGGAATTTTTCATCATGTTCTAATATATTTAAGATGTTTAATTTTAGCAATTAGTGCCGTAGCCTTCATAGAAAAACAGACTTAAACGACCGTCCGGCCCTCATATGATATGGTTCTTAATTACCTTTCCATTAGGTAGGTACACCCGGGTATACTTATTTATTTCCCGACTTCTTTCATTCATCCGCCCAAACAAATGAGTTAGAAAATTAATATCAATTGTTGTCTCGCCCCCTCGCCACAGCGCGCTAATTTCCATAAGTCAGGCCTCCACAATCAATTGATGCCACTCGCCCGCGAGTTGACTCTGCGGCGACTGCGGCGGGAAGGATTGAGTAATTGATTGTGTTTGCATTCGTAGGGTTGACTTATAACACTCGGCTAAGTTACTTCTCTGCTGCTCATCTTCTCTCACTTCTTTATTCCGTACTGTTCCATCCCTCGACACCTAATTATCTGAAGGAACGTTTTCAATTCCTCTATACAACACACAATCGTAACCTTCGTTCCACTGAAAACCTTCTTCTGTATCTCCCTGTCGATTCTTCAAAGTTTTACACTAAGTCCTTCACTTCCCAAGCTATCCGCCTCTGGAATTCCTTGCCTGAACCAATCAGGAAGGCCAAGTCCTTGGACATTTTCAAAGGGCAGGTCAAGGCTTACCTTTTAACTCTCTAATCACATATCTTGCTTCCTTCTCTTCAGATCTTGCTTCTTTTCTTCATTGTATATGTATCCTTTCAATCATCGTCAGTTTGTATTTATTTTTATTATGTTTATGTAGTTATATTATTTTTGTGTATGTGTATAATTATTCGTTTATGAGTAGGTATATATATTTCAATATGTATTATAGTATACGTATACGTTGGTGATGTTGTATATTATGTAGGTATTTATGTATCTATTTATGGGTATTATATTATACAATATTATATACAAGTACATTTTATGTATAAAATATAATAGTCGCTCAAAATATTTAATTTTTGATAAGCAGGTATGTGAAATTGCACTATTATGCTACCACTTCCTAACACACTGCTTCTCTACCCAAAGGTTGTCTGGAAGAGATCGCTCTCAGCGATAAGACCGCCTATTGTATAATAGTTATTTAAGCTTAATATGTGTATCTGTTTTTGTGCAATAAAGAATATTTATCTTATCTTATCTTACTTTTAACACATAGATAAGTGTTAAAACTCAGTTAGGCCCGTATTTAATAAATCACTCTCATCAGCCCGTATCAGTCCACTGCAGGACATAGGCCTCTCCCATAGCGCCTCATTCAACCCTACTCTCGGCCCTCTGCATCCAGTCCCTGCCAGCCATCTTGCGAAGGTCATCCCTCCATCTGGTCGGGACTACGTTTACCCGTTCGTGGCCTTCATTCGAGAACTCGTCTCCCCATCGGTTATCGGTTCTACGACAGATGTGATCAGCTCACTGCCACTTCAGTTTACTGATTCTATGAGCAATGTCAACCATTTTTAACCATAAAACAATATAAATGCTATCGTATTCAAAAATGTCAAAAGTCAAAGTCAAATCTCTTTATTGCAAGTAAGCACGTTGTGTACATTTTTGCACGTCAACATATTTTTAAATTTACATTTACACCACTTTGCAAGGAAAAGGTGCCAACGCTGAGGAGAGAAAGTGGCAAAAAACTCTCAGCAGCACATCTTTTAAAGTAATACACAATTACTTAATAACTAGGTATTACACAACTATTACTTATTGTTAGTAATCTACACTCTATCCCTCATGCGGAACCGGCGTTCTTCCATAGCATAATAAATAATATTTGATATACTTACTTATTTGTCTGTCCCCAGGGCCGACTCCGTGACATGGAACCCCCACAAGCTGATGGGCACCCTGCTGCAGTGCTCCACGGTACACTTCAAGTATGAGGTGAGCTTATACCCTTACCACATAAGTTACCAACGGAAGTTCGCTCGCATAGCGATAGTGAATTTTTGGGGGATTTTTTATTATTATTAAAGGACTCGACAGTTTGTCATTTGCCAATGTCATGTTACAGAAAATTCAATATATAATAGTCTTCTAGCTTCCTCCAGAGGAGTCGCCGTAGCGTCGTCACTCTGGACGAAGCAGCTCGACAGTCACGTTCACTCCCGAGCTTGTAGCGGGAACTCTTGATAAAAGCTTGAAACCCCAGATCTTGCTCAAATTATCCAACAAATTCACCATACTGTCACTCGCGAACATTTTCTGATTAATTTAACGTGATATTAATCTCAAAATAACCACTGTAGACAATAAAACCAAAATTATCAAATAATTTTGCAACCGTCGTTTCCCGAAATTTTCAAGAGAACCTCGGGGATTTTTTTTCCTCAAATTGTTTAATTTACTTAAAAAACGCTATGCAGAATACAGTTGACTCAATTTTTTTTGCTAATCATCTTTCATATTCCTGCTGAAGAGAACTGTTAAATAAGTTTTTCGATATCTCAATTAATACCGAAGATATTAAGCGGTTAAGTCAAGTGGTGGGGCTCCATCTCTTTTTAGCAAAACGGTCTTTAGTATGAGGATTGTATGGCGCTACCACGGTATGACGTCACAGCCACAATACATCGTGTTCTGTTTCTGTCTCTTTCTAACACAACCCTGTACATATTCTCCTTTAATAACCAAATGAACACAAACAAATACAATTAGCTCCATAATCTTTCCCATTAAGCAGCAATGCCTCACACCGTGAGTACCTCCCTACGCCATCAAACGCAGGCCGCGGCTCTGCGGCTAATGGCCTCTTGGATTATATAGCGCTCTCCCCTCGGAGCCACTGTCTGTTAGCTTTATACATTTTACTAAGTATAATAAAAACGGTAACATTCCACCCACACTTTAGATTTTAAAAAAACATTACAATAATATATTGTAAAAGACTACAAAACTACGCTTTGCCTCACCTACAAAACTACGTGACAATTTAAGCTGTACCTATCATTTTGTCGGGGACTTATTACAGGTTTCATATTGCATAATCATAATCAGTATCATTTTCTACTACTCTCGCAACTCCTATAGAAGAATAACAAAAACAATGAATAAATCGCTTCGATTTCTTACTATTTTCTGAATTCTTAATTAAGCTTTTTTTTCGACTCGCTAGATTGTACACAACTTTATTTTAAACCAATAATTTTAATAAAATACGGAGATATTTTTACATTTATTCGTTTTCTTGTACAACTTGCGGTTGATGGTGGGGCAGAATCTGGCATGGTCATTTAAAAACATAGTCTTCCTTGAAATCGGTTTCTAAGAAGACTAATTCCTCATTGGCCGACTTTAGGTTTTCCTGTATGGTAACCGTCGTTACTTTATAAAGAATAAATAATCTCAGTTCGAAACCAGTTACGTACGAAGATCTTTTTTTTATTATATGCCGCGGCCGAAAGTATTTGAAAACGTGTGAAAATACCGACATTTAGAAATTAGAGAACCGACGTTTATCCATGTACAGTCGACAGCAGATCAATGTTAACACTTTTTACTTTTGACAGTTCTTATTATTTATATCGTAAGACTTGAAATCGTACTGCAAGTGTTACCATTGATCTGCTGTCGACCGTACGTACGAGTTTAGCTCTCGCTGTAATATTAAAATAGAAATCAAGGAAAATGAATAGTATCTCATTTTTTATTTCTTACTTATATATTTATTTGATTTTTAATATTATTTTGTACATAGTTTTAACTTAATTATAATTGATTATTACCCTGTAAATGATGATAATAAAAATATATACGTATGAGGAAAAAAAATAGTATCTCTAGATATTAAAATAAAATTAACATTTGTTGATAATTTTAGAAGAAAACTGTTTGCAAAATTGTAACACAAATAATGTAAAAAAAATATTTTAAAAGAATCAAGCAGTTTAAGTAGAAAGAAAAACTCATCATAACTTTTGGCAGTCGGCTAAAATATAAAAGGAACACAAATTGTATTCTTATGTTATGACGAGGGAATGCCACGTTTAGGCGAGGGTTGCCGCTGCCGGGATCACGATTGGCAACATATGTTTGCAAGTGTCGAGAGGAATTTAATTAAATGTAACACGTGCCGACGCGACGGGCAGCCCTAGTCCCCTAGTGCAGGGACACGGTGGATAGACAAGGCATCGATATCGAGGACAACTTTAGCCGCGAGACAAAGTTAAACGCCAGTTTAGTGTAAGTGCACCCTCTCACACACAGACACACACCCTCTCTCACACGCACCCTTTTTTTTTTAACCCAGGTAAAACATGCTTGCAAATCATGTGTCACCACGCCCGGGGGAGCGTGTTGGTTATGTCGGGCTCACCGCCCTGAAGGGGCAGCATACCGACTAAACGTCCTGGGGTGTTCCACCTCGTGCCATTCTCGCCGAGCCACGGGAAACTGTGATACAACCGCGACCCGACTGGCGCCCGAGCACTCCTCATTGTGGGCTGTACTAGCCCACAATGTATAATCCATTCATCCCTCACCTTCCTCCTCCCCGTCTGAGCCTCGAGCCGCTCGTTGTTCGCGCACTGCGTCCGTGGGTCCGGGCCCTTACTTAGGCGGCGGCACCTCGTACACTCCGGTACGCTTGGCACCGCCTCATACCACCCCATGGCGCGGATTTCTTTCTTGCCAACTCACACGCACCCTAGGGCATCCACTACGCCGCGCCACCGGCGTCCGTGTAACCACTGGGGGACGATCTGAAAACCAGCGCTGTGGCCTGCCACAGCACCATGCTGAGCTCGGCCCCTTTTAGCACTGCATGCTGCACACTGCTGCTTGATGGTGTTCTGTGCGTTAGGTATGGTTTATGGATGGGAGGAGTAGTGCTCTTGGATTGCTTAGTTGTTGGTTGTAGTTGTAGTGTAGCGGCTACGGTAACGGCGGGGCAGGGGGTGCTAAGAATCCCCGGGTTACGGGAGGCTGCCAAACAAAATTGACCCTGGCTACGTACAACGGACGAACTCTGCGGCTGGACGATCATGTCACGGAACTCGAAGTAGAGTTGGAGAGGATACGCTGGCACGTCCTAGGGTTATGTGAAGTCCGAAGAGAGGGGGAGGACACACTGACCCTGGAATCGGGCCATCTACTCTACTTTCGAGAGGGCGATCAACTCTCCCAAGGCGGGGTAGGTTTTCTGGTGAATAAGGCCCTCGTAGACAACGTAATGGAGATCTCCAGTGTGTCGCCACGGGTAGCGTACCTCATTTTGAAACTTACCGAGAGATACTCTCTTAAGGTAGTACAGGTCTACGCACCAACGTCGGCACACTCGGATGAAGAAGTGGAGGCTGTCTATGAAGACATAGCCAAAGCCCTCAATCACACCACTAAGACACACTTCAACGTTGTCATGGGGGACTTCAACGCTAAAGTGGGAGTACAGAGCAACATCGAATCGAAAATCGGACCATATGGTCTTGGTTGCAGGAATCATAGGGGGCAAATGCTAGTTAACTTCCTGGAGAGAGAGGGGCTATTCTTAATGAATTCGTTCTTTAAGAAGCAGCCTCAGAGGAAGTGGACTTGGCAAAGCCCCGACTCTATGACGAAAAATGAGATAGACTTCATCATAACGGACAAAAGGCATATATTCAGGGATGTCTCTGTACTTAACCGGTTTAACACTGGTAGTGACCACCGACTCGTGCGAGGCACCCTGAATATCGATTTTAAGCTAGAAAGACTCCGTATGATGAGGTCTACGCTCCGACCTAACCTGCAACAGATCATAACCGGCTCCGATAAATTTCAGCTGGAGCTGAAGAATAGATTCGATGTCTTGGAAACCACAATTGACGTTGACCAGGCGTTTGACACAGTGGTGAAGACCATCAGGGACGTAGGCGTAAGGTTTTGCAGGTCGCAACGTACTGGCACGAAGTCTAAGCTCTCAGTGGAGACTCTGGATCTTATGAAGGAAAGACGTGAAAAGGCTACGCAAATCTCTCAGACAGAACAGCGGACCCTCAACAAGCATGTAAGGAAGCTTATACGTCGTGACCTTCGTCGCTCCAATACACGCCGCATACAAGAGGCAATTGAGCAAAATCGAGGGTCAAAAGTATTCATGCAGCAGTTGGGGAGAAGCCATCTGACCAAACTGAAGTCGGCGAATGGCAGAACCGTCACTTCCAAACCAGAGATACTCGCTGAGATCGAAGACTTCTACGGCCGATTGTACGCACCTCACGCACCGCAACCTGAGCCTAGTACCGATGATCCCCGAGCCACGCTAACACGCCATTTTACCGAAGACCTGCCTGATGTGAGTCTTGACGAAATCGGACTGGCTCTCAAACAGCTTAAGAATGGAAAAGCCCCCGGTGAAGACGGGGTTACATCTGAGCTCCTGAAAGCAGGTGGTACTCCTGTCCTGATGGAGCTACAGAAGCTTTTTAACTCCGTCTTACAGAGTGGGAGAACTCCGAAGGCATGGCACAGGAGCATCGTTGTCCTGTTTTTCAAGAAAGGGGACAAAACCCTATTGAAAAACTATAGACCTATCTCTCTCCTGAGTCATGTATACAAGCTGTTTTCGAGAGTCATTACGAATCGTCTTGGACGGAGATTTGACGACTTCCAGCCCCCGGAGCAGGCCGGGTTTCGCGGAGGATATGGCACCATAGACCACATCCACACAGTGAGGCAGATTATACAAAAGACAGAGGAATACAATCGGCCCCTGTGTCTTGCATTTGTGGACTATGAGAAAGCATTTGACTCTATCGAAACCTGGGCTGTTCTGCAGTCCTTGCAGCGATGCCAAGTAGACTGGCGATACATCGAGGTGCTGAGATGCCTGTATGACGCCGCCACAATGACCGTCCAAATCCAGAACCAGCAAACAAGATCTATCCAGTTGCGTAGAGGTGTGAGACAAGGAGATGTTATATCACCGAAACTCTTCACAAACGCGCTGGAAGATGTCTTCAAAACACTGGACTGGAATGGACGTGGCATCAGTGTAAATGGCGAGTACATTTCACACCTTCGGTTCGCCGATGATATAGTGGTCATGGCTGAGTCGCTGCAGGATCTGCAGACAATGCTGGATAGCCTTAATGCTGCTTCTCGCCGTGTCGGACTCGGGATGAATTTGGATAAGACCAAGATCATGTTCAATGATCTGGTCGTCCCGGAACCAATAGTAGTCGATGCCACGGTCCTCGAAGTTGTTCAGAAATATGTCTACTTAGGACAAACTCTGCAGCTGGGTAGGAACAACTTCGAGAAAGAGAGTGACAGGAGAATTCAGCTGGGCTGGGCAGCGTTTGGGAAGCTACGTCATATCTTCTCGTCTTCAATACCACAATGCCTAAAAACTAAGGTCTTCAACCAGTGCGTCCTACCAGTGATGACCTACGGAGCCGAAACGTGGACATTGACGGTGAGACTGGCCCACAGGTTCAAGGTCGCTCAGCGAGCTATGGAAAGAGCTATGCTTGGAGTTTCTCTGTTAGATAGAATAAGAAACGAGTATATCCGCCAGAAGACAAAAGTGGTTGACATTGCTCATAGAATCAGTAAACTGAAGTGGCAGTGGGCTGGTCACATCTGTCGTAGAACCGATAACCGATGGGGTAGACGAGTTCTCGAATGGAGGCCACGAACGGGTAAACGTAGTGTGGGACGCCCCCCGACCAGATGGAGGGATGACCTTCGCAAAATGGCTGGCAGGGACTGGATGCAGAGGGCCGAGAGTAGGGTTGATTGGCGCGCTTTGGGAGAGGCCTACGTCCAGCAGTGGACTGATACGGGCTGATGATGATGATGATGATGATGGTTGTAGTCTTGATTATAACTAATAATTGGGTAGTCTGGGAGCATTGTTCTTCTTATCTATGGGTTGTACCTGACGCACAGAACACCAGTGTAGTAATTTCTTTCCTTTTTAACCTAATTAATAGTGTACCTATCTGTTTAAAAAAAAATGTTGTTGTTTTAAATTAAGTATCTATTATTGATTTGATGTTTATGTACCTATCTATTATTAATTTGCACAATATTATTAGTATATATTATTATTAGTAGTGTAAGTATGTAGTGATAAATAAGTCTGTTTTCTTTCTTTCTTACTGCACAAAACTCAATGGACGTGAGTTAAAGTTAGGCGGTGGTAGAAGTCATGGCTTAAGGATTTCGTTGCGTTTGCCGAACTTAATCGACGGTTCAGCAAAGAATTGTCAAATTACTTACATATTTTTATTTTTAGACATGAAGTAAGGATTGTGGTGTCTGCTTAATGTTTCTAGGGGACTCTATGTCCACAAAAGATATGCTACGCTTTGATTTGACAAAGAGTTATGCAAAGTGGCCACCGCGCGAGGGGGCGCTATCTGTCTACTGCAGTGTTTACTCTCTGAATGATTGGTACTCGTGTTATAGACATATATGCGAGAATGTAATCGCTCCACGTTAAACGTAGAGGGAGAATCTAGATTAGATTATCTCTCTACGTTAAAGCTCACGTCACACAGAGGCGGGAAAGCGTTGCGGCGGCGGCGGTTCAGGGCGCGTCACACAGAGTCCGCGGCCGCGTCCGCGATCCCGGCCGGTATGGTGGACCGGGCGCGGCCGGTTCGTTTTCATATTCAGATTGTGAGAAATAACTATGTCGCTGCCTGATAGCGACGATAAAGAGCTTCAGGTTTTTATTGACATTATGCAGGATTGATAAATCTCGATTTTATTTTAATGGCTTTCCATGAGCCAACTAGCGCCGCCAATCTTAAAAAAATTATATCTTCCAATATAATAAATTTTATTAAATGCTCATTTATAGCGTGATTCAATTTCGGTAAGTTGTAGTTCGCATATTTGCGAAAAAACGGCAGTTTACAACTTAGCTTGTCGCAATTATGCCATGTATTGTATATTGAAAAATAATTGGAAAAAAAAGTGAGGGTCTCTTTACTATAGGTACCTATTTATGTAAATGGTAAACCAAATAGCTACTACCAGTTTATTAAAATAACTAAAAATATAAACTAACTTACTAAACTACAATATTAAACTAAAAATAAAAATACTTACTAAAATATAACTAAACTAAAATAAAACTATATGTACAAAATAGGTCGGTTGAACTATCTGAATGACTTAGCATTACAGATAGTTCAACCGATACCCGTTGTCCGGCAGCGTGCCCAAAATGCTGGCGGCATTTCCCCTCTGAATAGCCAAGCTAATTCTTTGGGCGAAATACAGGCCAGCATTTTGGTCACGTGTGGAGTCTATATATAGAGTCTCTTAAATCATTGATTACCTAAACATCGGTCGTCGTGTCCAGGGCATCCTGCTGAGCTGCAACGAGATGTCCGCCGAGTACCTGTTCATGACGGACAAGATCTACGACCCGCGCTACGACACCGGCGACAAGGTCATCCAGTGCGGACGACACAACGACATTTTCAAGCTGTGGCTGCAGTGGCGCGGAAAGGTATAATAATATATACTCGTAATAAAGGTTTTTATTGACTTAAGAATTTAATAACAGAGTTTCTTGATTGAAAACTTATAGCTAACAGCATTGTTTGGAAACAATTTACAAGAATGTGAAACGATAGCAACCGTACTAGTTTCAAAAACTGTATAACGGATGCTAACGCCTTCCAATCGGGTTGTAATGTCGCATAATGTAGTGTCAATGCCAAAAATAAGGTAATTAACTTGTAAATGACTAATAATGAATAACTTATATAGGTGAACGTATAATCAATTTGTACGGACAACAGAAGATCAATGGATCTTGCAGTACGATTTTAAATCTTACGGACTTACTTAATAAGGACGGTCCAAGTGTTACACTTGTTCCTGTTAGCTGTACTTACACTTACATTTTTAGGAAAAAAGGAACCCTTATATGTTGTCCGTCTGTCTTGAAGAGAGCTCGTAGGTGATGTGGGGTAGACTGTGTAGGTTGCTGAATTATTGGATTGGAATTAAACCACTGAGATATTAATAAATAGAAGCTGTATTGTCTGTGTCGACCAATAGTTAGATACGTGTTAGATAGCAATTGACTGACAGGAAGTGTCAGTTTGGCACTAGTATTGCCAATGTTGTGTTGGTTTCCAACATGTCTGTCAATACCACAGACCACTTACCCCCTAGCCCTGTGCCAGGAGGGCGCCCGTGTCTGCCCGCACATGAGCGCAACATTGCTTCGCGACACGTGGCACCTAGAGATATTATCGACATGGACGCATCTCTTTAATACGGCACCCCTGGCCCTCGCTTCGTCTCTATGCGCTCATCGTCTCATGCGATTTCATGTCTATTGCATAAGTGGTCTGTGGTCCTATATCTTAGACGCGCGTGGACGGATCAAGTTGAAATTAATACCCAATACTCAGGTCTTCAACCTCATGCAGACGTTAAAAAATTAAACTTCTACGTCAACACAATCAAAAGATATGGCCGTTTATGTCGCCTTTTTTCGCATATTTGTATGAAAACGCGAGAAACTCCAAACCTATAGGGTACTTCCCGTTGAGCTGAAATTTGGCAAGAAGCTAGGTCTTACAGCAAGAAAAAAATCCGAAAACTGTAAATTTCAAATTCCATGACGAAATAATTATTTTCTTATTTAATTTATATTCCCCAGGGCATGTCCAAATTCGAGCTACGTATAGGTTAGAGCTCGGTGGCTCAGTGGTTGGGTCATTGGACTTGCGATACGGAGGTCCCAGGTTCGATTCCCAGCCAGGGCAGCCATTATTTATTATTATTTGATATCACAGTGTTGGTACACGCCCAAGGGTCACTGCGACCTCAAAGGTCTATTGTGGCCGCAGGGCACAGGGCAGCCATGTATCAATGAGTTAGCCTCGGGTTTTTCGACGGAAAAACTTATGTACATTTACCGAGTGGTCTCAAAACGGTGAAGGAAAACATCGTGATGAAACCTGCATGCCGTAGAAGGAAAAAAACTAAGGCATGTGAAATCCGCCGCACCGCAGTGGACCCGCGTGGTGGATCATGGCCGGAGCTCCCTCGATGTAAGAGAAGGTCTGTTCCCGAGTCAATATAAATAGACTGATGATGATAGGTAGGTACTCCTTATACCAAGAATAAGTTTCGCCAGATCTAACCCCACCGTCTCCCCCAGGGCACGTCTGGCTTCGAGCGCCACATGGACCACCTGATGGAGATGTCTGAGTACATGGTGCGCCGCATCAAGGAGCAGCCGGACCGCTTCTACCTCATCCTGGAGCCGGAGATGGTGAACGTGTCGTTCTGGTACCTGCCGAAGCAGCTGCGCGGGGTACAGCACTCCAGGGAGAAGGAGACGCTGCTGGGGAAGGTCAGTTTCATCATCAGTCTGTGTAAACTACTGCTAGATATAGTAAGCCTCACAAGGGGACACGATTCTATAACTTTTGAGCACGTTGTCCGAACGACGTATGACCGACATAACTTTTGATCGACACTACAGGTTGATAGACACGACTTTCGCCCGACAGACATATGGTCGACATAACTTTTGACTAATCAAACTTGCCAAGAACTGTCGAAAATTAAAAGAACTGTCGAAATTTTGTCAATTTCGACAAAAAGACTGTAAAAAATTACAATGACTGTCAGTCAATAACTGTCAAAACTGACAAGAACTGTCAAATAATGACACGGACTGTCAAATAATGACACGAACTGTCAAATAATGACACGAACTGTCAAATAATGACACGGACTGTCACAAAATGACAGTAGTAGTATTTGCGCGCGGACTATAACAGAATACACGGGTAGCACAGTCTACCGCAGCCATTACGCGCTGGACATCCCTCAATTTAGTCGGGGGGCGTCCCACACTGCTTTTTCTTGTCTTCCATTCGAGAACTCCTACGCATCGGAAAAAGACTAACTTAATATGATATTAGGTACTTAATATGATACGATTCTGGGCTAGAAAAATGTAGGGAGTTTTCACGGGTTAAGCCGCTAAATCTAGAGTTATCTTTTATTACAAGCGTGCCTTAGGCCTGTATTAATAGTCTGAGCTCAAACCCTCAAGAGCGAATTCAGCTAATACATTCTCAAGACGTGATCACCATCTCAAGTATGTCATTTATTAATAAACCAATCTTGAGGGCGTATCACGTGGTCTTTCTCAAGTAAGTAAGCAAATACGTTCTCAAGTATTTTTGACAGTTCTCTTGAGAACTGAGTTTTGTTTATTAATACGGCGTTACTCACGTACAAGATTCCTAAACGCGCACCTAAGTTACGTTTATTAATAGGAACGCCATCTTGAGGTGGTTCTCAAGATTGACTTTTGAGCTGAGAGTGATTTATTAATACGGGCCTAAAACTGTTCTCAGGTATGCGCCAAGCTGAAGGGCAAGATGATGCAAGCCGGCACCATCATGGTGGGCTACCAGCCGGACGACCGCCGCCCAAACTTCTTCCGCAACATCATCTCTTCAGCTGCAGTCACTGCTAAGGACGTGGACTTCCTGCTGGCAGAGATGGACCGCCTCGGACACGACATAGTTGTCGAGTAAACTGGAGGTTGAAAAGGTGCGGGGGTCGCTTCGATGATTAGACTTTCGATTCGAGAGATTCGCTTCGATTGACTTTGATTGTTGTTTTTTATTTTATGGCTTGGTTACGACATAAAAATAACAGGAAACATACATACTTAAGGGCTTAAATATTCTTGAAATAAGGTTCAGTAATAAGTTCAGTAACCTCGCTTCAAATATAGGATGGCAGTTAATTACCGTTGTCATTAAAACTGGATACTTAAATATCATTGAAAAATAAACTAAAGTAAGTAAATGTTAATGGAACTAGTAAAAATGTTAGCTATAAAGCTTTTTCCGGAAGCATTCCACTTAAACTCTAAGGCTGTTATTCATAAACGTGATTTAAAGTTACTCTGTCCCTTTCTATCTTAATCTTTTTTGACGAAGTGTGAAAGGGATAGCAACACGATTTAAGGGAAGTGGGTTTAACTAGGTTTATGAATAACAGCATAAAGGTTTCCAAAACTTTTCGAAAGTCAATGGTGTCGAGCGAAACCCGTACTAACATACTTAGTAATATCTTACGCGCATCTTTCCGAATCTTTATTTAGATGTAGTTAAAATATACTTATGAATATTATGAATGGTAGGAAATGCAAGAAAAAGAAAATGCCAATAAGAAAGCTCAAAATATATAGAAATTAGCTTATTCGTGCTGAAAGTTTTCGTAACCAAAAATGATATTTTTCTTTTAGATAATGCGAATTTTAATGATATTTTTGAGAATTTTTTAAATATTTATCGATCGAAGGTGCATGAAAGTTAGGTATATTTGTAGCTCGAATTGTTTATTTGAAAAGCCTGAATAACGCTATTATTTAATAATTATAAATAGATTTTTAATAAGTATTTCGAATTAGCACTTACAGGAATTCCAAATTAGTTTATTTTAAATGTCTTATATGAACGAATTATTGAGTGAATACGAAACGATTGAATGCCAGTAGTTGTTGTATAGAGGTCCACTTCTTCCTAAATGTGTATAACTGATTATTAATAAAACAGTCGGTTTCGTCGACGAAATATTTGAGCCGCCTTTACAGTTGGAGCCACGAGAAGTATAAAAAAAATCAGCACAAAGTTCTTAGAACGATTTCGCGGCTTTTTTAGTCTATTTCTTATTGAAGCAATCCGTGATTATAATAAAATATTATTTATAAACATTAAGGCCCAAGAAAAAGTATACCAAGCAGAAGCACCTAAAGTGAAGTTTTAAAGTTATTTTATCAACGATGTATTCACATTTCGAGGATCCCGGCGTAAACGTACGTAAGCAAGGATGTTGTAGTCACGTAGGTACGTATAAACAAGGGCTTAAACACATTTCTTAACGTAGTTTCAAAGGCTAAATGAACTAAATCTGCTGCCTTACTGCTGCCGAAATATATAAAGAAAAAAAGACCTAAAAGTAACTCTAAAAATCAGACAACGCGTTATAAAATCTCGGGATTTAGTAAAAAGACATTTTGGTTTCATTCTACTATTCCCGTCTCGGGGCTACAACTTTAAAAACTTATTCCACAACTAAACATGACTTGTAGAAGTTACTTGCCTGTTCAAAGTGACTGGTTCAAGTTGTGGCTTAAATGTTTAAAATTATATATGTATTAATGTTGTTGAACCACATGTTGTACTTATTCGATGTTGTTATTGACAATGAAAATATATTTTCGAATAATAGTTATAACGAATAGATCGATATATCTACTAGTTATTTAGGTATGAAAGATTTCCAAAGTAAGGCCTAATTTTGGTTTATTTTACTAGTTTTAGAGTGAAGCGACTCACGTATTATTTGAAAAAGATTTCGAAAGTCTTCCATTTTTTGCAGAATAATCGTGTATATTTAAAAATATTCAAATATATATTTAGTATAGTTGATAATGTGTCAAAGTATATTGAAAGTTTCTAAAGCTGAAAGTTGATGTAGGAAAGTATACTCGAATGTTAAATAAATGTGAAATAAACGCGAGCGTTTCTTAATGTTTTAAAAGTGGTTCATTTCTTGAATAATATCGTACGAAAATTAAAAAAATAAACTTTGGTATATTTTATGTTTACTTTGGCGAAATAATTAATAACTATCGGGTTTGATTCTCACCGTTGAGCAAATTTTTCATCAAATTAAGTGTGAAAAACTATTATTATAGCAAAAAGTAAAAGAAAAAATTAAGATAAAGGGGTTCGAACTTTTCACTGTGGAGGTTGGCATCTGGCAAATATTAACAATAGTTGTTAGTCGAGAGCAATTAAAAAAGAGGTCGATTTTTGAGTTTTAGAATTTGATGTGTCTATCAAAATCTGTTTCTAATTAAGTAAGTAATAAGTAAGTTAGTAGGATTTGTAGAATTATATCAGTCATATTATATACGATACATATCTCCCATTTTGCCAATTAAAAAGTATATTTTGTATATTGTGTATTTAGTGCAGCTTGGAGTGCTTTTGTATGGACAATTTAGAATAAAGTTTGTTTCCAAAAAAACTGCCAAAAGCCGGCTTGTTTCTTGTTAAGTCGTTTAAATTGATTTTTTATATTGTAATGTGTCAGATTACGTTTGTATACGTAATTTATTTTGTAAACGCTTTAGCCTGAAGATCTATAATTATCTAGTTATGTATGTGCCTAGTATTTACAGAACAGGCGAATTTTTAACTTTATCTCGTAGATAACACGCACTTTCTTGGGTGAACTTGGGTTTATTTAGTTAGTTTCGAAATTTAAATTTAAACACAGGCTTGTTTCTACCTAAAAAGTGAGTGTTTCCCATGTAATACCTATATAATTATTTGATCACATGCTTGAAATCAGAGGCAAAAAGGTGCATTAAAAAACTATTTAGCTTCGCTATTATTTAATGTATTAGGTAAAATATATGTATATTAAAAATATTGTGTATATGCGCAATAAATATTGATAATTCGCATTATATCATTCGCCAGTACATTTAAGATTTATTATTAAAAATATTTATTCGATATGAGTGTATTTTGAAATGTTTATATTAGAATATTATTCGAACTATGTTTGTTTTATGCATTCTTACTACTATTTATTGTAATCTCGAAATATCTTCACTTCATTTTAGTTTTCGTGTCGAAACTTGACTTCACGTTCGAGTCGAAACTCGACTTCACGTTTCGTATCGAAGCGAAACGAAATCCGTTCGACACCTTTCTTCACTCCTTTCGTACTTCCTTTGTTTATTGTTTGGGATATAACTGTCAGTACCTATTTATTAATTTGTTATTATATTTGTAAAATAGGTAAGTTATTATAAGTACATGTGTAAGTCGAAATACTCGTGACGATGACAATAGGAGAAACGTAGAATTAGTTGAGGAATACCCTCTTTTGTGCGAGGTCGGTTAAATCGATGTTGCTTGTGATGTGTGGCTTAGCCAATTATTTATTATTAGTATTATATTACATTTAGTTTCATTATAAACAAAAAAGTATTTTATCAATTTTCGACAATCTATTGACATCTAGCGGTGTGTAGCAGAACTAATGTTGTTTGATTTCTAAATTAGTGTATTGAATGTTGTTTGGCTAAAAGCCGATTTATTTAAATATTGAAATGAAACTATCAGTCAAATTATGAAACAATAATTGTAAATATGTAGTCTGTTAATTAAAACGCAGTGTTTTAACAATATTATACCAGAGGCTTACCAGACAATACAAAAGTTCAATTACGTCATACTAGATGGCGGTATAACTAATTAATGCAAGTAAAGATAGATCATCAACTTATTAACCTATAATATACTTGATCGAAACTGGTTACGTAGAAGTAAAAATAAAGCCTCCATCGAAACCGGTTACGAAACTCCGGTTACGTAGGCGGCCGAAGGGAATTTAATTTAGGTATCTGTTACAAATGAGTAATTCAGTAAAAAATGTTATTTCAATTATCTACAAGATAAAAATATTGTTAAACGCTTCGAGGTTAATTATTGTAGATCGGTGTTGTGCGAGTCATAATTTATTTCAAATACTAATAAGTTATTTAAATGAATTTGACGGTTTAAGAGCGTCGAAAAATCATTGTGCTTCCATATTTTGTGAATTAATAATTAACTGTTAAGTTAAATAATATTAAAATGTGAAAGGAAATATATTTTCAATGTCAAACTAAATATTAATCGAAGTCTTCCAAAGGTCTTCCTCATATAAAATGTCTTATATAAATATTTTTGTGTTCATAATTACAACATATATAAATAGATGTCTATTTCCCGTATTTATAACAATATAAGACGTATGTAGGTAGTATTTCTAAAGGTTAGTTTAGATGCAATGTACCTACACGTTCACTCTTTCATAGTTATTCACTTGTAACGTGAGTAGCCGACTCCCTATTGACTGTTGCTATATGTAATAAACTGTATAACCAAATAAATGGTATTGTTGTTAGTTTGTATGCGTTTTATTTTCATAAACTCCATCATATCTATAATATCTTCCAATTTAATCATTTTTATTAAAAAAGCTAAGTACACAATTAAAATCTAATTAGGTTTATTTTTTTTAGTTTTATTGTAATAGATTGTAGTATATAATGTTATTAATAATAAAGATTTTATTACTTACAACTATTTATAAAAATAAATAAATTTATGTTTTTAACATAAATTGTAATTATTAGGTTTATACAAGTAATAATAATAAAAAAGTACCTATTTACAAAATATTTACATTATAAACATATCGCCTACGTCGCCCCCATGCGGCAGGGTTCCCAGGATGCTGGCGGCATTACCTCGCTGAACGGCTAAACTCAGCAGTTGAGCGAAGTAAGCGCCAGCCCTGAGATCCCCTGTAGCGAGGGCTTATCGAGGACCAGTCGTGTGGATATATTCTTAGAAAATATTAGGATTAATACTATTTTTCAATATACAATACATGACATAATTGCGACATGCTAAGTAGTCGTTCACAAATATACCAAAAACGGCCGTTTTTCGCAATTATGCGAACTACAACTTACCGAAATTGAATCACGTTATAAATAAGCATTTAAAAAATAGTATTTCTCGTAATAAACATTCTGTATATAGCTTTTTTTAATAGAATTGATTAAGTATATTGGAAGATGTTAGTTTTTTAAGATTGGCGGCGCTAGTTGGCTCATGGAAGGCCATTAAAGCCACCGTGGAATCGAGGGGTTCGTAGTCCAGTTGCGAGTACACGTTGAAAACTATCGTACAAGTGAAGTAACGTTGAGTGAGGTCAGGACCTGGATGGGCGACCGCTAGTGACACTTTCATCTGAGCCCCTCCGTGCCTCGAGGCGCACGGCAAGCAGTCGGTCCCGGTTGTTGTCGCTTGACAGCAGTCGTCAGGCCACGTCATAGGCCTACGGGCGGCCTGAATAACTCTGACAAATAGGTTTGGTCACTAAACCACACGAGAGAAGAAGAAGACCGTGGAATGAGTGGTAAATAATTCTGAACGGACTCCGTTTTAATGAAATAGTTTCACATTTCCACAAATAAAGCATTACTTTTAGAACTTTTAGAGAACACGACAGAATCACCACAGCTGACTCTGAAAGGACATTGCCAGATTTCTAAAGGAAATTTGCCCCTATAAAACGACTTACAAACAAAAACAAGTGATTAGGTGTAATATTTAATGTTTATTCATTAGCAAATGTAATTAAAACATTATCAATGATTAGAACATCATGAAAAAATTCTTGCCGTGGGCAGGACTTGAACCTGCGACCTTGTCATTCCATGACACGCTCTTACCAACGAATGTTACCGAATGTTAGACATGGTTGTCGGAGTAATACTATTATTGTCCGATAGATGGAGTTGCGTTACATACCCTTTAAGTATGTATAATACGATGAAGATTTTCGGTGGGCGTGGCCTGTGGTGGCTCAGTTGGTAAGAGCGTGCCACGAAATGGCGAAGTCCCTGGTTCGAATATGGGTAATGTTGAATTTTCTCCATTTCTCATTTATAATAGACCATTAAATCCCAGCAATGGAATTATGACTGGTTTTGGTGTTACATCCACAATTAGACCGCTAGCCGGAGATCAGACTTCGGACCTCTGCATTATCTCCTGTTTTCGTCTATGGAACGGGCGTGGTCCGGGCACCGGTATAGCTTGCTGAGGTCTTTCTTCCAGAACCGATTTGGATTCCGCTTGATGTGTACCAACCACAAGTTTTACATGTCGTTTTGCCTTCAACCAACACGGATGACATACCGATGCAATATTTGACAACACCTAAAATAATTAATATTTATTAAAGTAAGTTTCTCTTGAAAATGGCGGGAAACGACAGTTGCGAAATTATTTGATAATTTTCCTTTTAATGTCTACAGGGACTATTTTGTGTTTAATATCACGTTAAATTATTCAGAAAATGTTCGCGAATGACAGTACGGTGAAGTTATTGGATATTTATACAAGATCTGAAGTTTCAAGGTTTTATCAAGAGTTCCCGCTATAAGCTCGGGAGTGAACGTGACTGTGGAGCTGCTTCGTCGAGAGTGATGACGCTACGGCGTCTCCTCTGGATGAAGACATGAGGACGCGGCTACCCAGGGTGAAGACGCTACTGCGACTCCCTTGGAGGAAGATAGGAGACTATTGAATATATTGAATTTTCTGTAACATGACATTGGCAAATGACGAACAGTCGAGTCCATTAATAAAATAAATAAAATAAAGTAAGAGTGTAGTCGACTGACATTGCTTATGGAATCAGCAAACTGAAGAGTCAGGGTCACATCTGTCGTAGAACCGATAACCGATGGGGAGACGAGTTCTCGAATGGAGGCCACAAATGGGTAAACGTAGGCCCGTATTAATAAATCACTCTCAGCTCAAAAGTCAATCTTGAGAACGACCTCAAGATGGCGTTCCTATTAATACACGTAACTTAGGTGCGGGTTTAAGAATCGGGTATCACGTGAGTAACGCCGTATTAAGTTAGTAAATGCCTTTATAACTCTCCTGTACACCTTTCTCTGAGTTCCACCGTATATATAGTTTTAGTTTAGTTTAGATATATTTCAGTAAGTACTTTTATTTTTAGTTACTTTAATTATATTTGATTAATAATCAATAAATAGAGTTTCTAACCTCATTCTGTTCATCCCATGAAAGTACAGTAGGTAATAATGGATCCTTTGCACTAAGTATATGATGCCGTACAGGGTAATTTCTTCCCAAGACGGAGCATCCACAGCCAATGCAAACCTGTGTGTGCCCAAACACTCGATCTTGACTTCCGTTCCCATGTGAAAGGAGTCGGGTTAACACTATCAAGCACTCCTGGCATAACACTACGTCTGGTGGCAACTGAAAAAAAGTACTCTTAACTAGCTTTTGAAAATGGCAGGAAACGACGGTTGCGAAATAATTGAATAACTTTCAGTTTAATGTCTACAGTGGGCGTTTAGTGTTTAATATCACGTTAAATTAATCAGAAAATGTTCGCGAGTGACAGTATGGTGAATTTGTTGGATAATTTGAGCAAGATCTAGGGTTTCAAGCTTTTATCAAGAGTCCCGCTATGAGCTCGGGAGTGAGCGTGACTGTCGAGCTGCTTCGTCCAGAGTGACGACGCTGCGGCGACTCCTCTGGATGAAGACAAGAAGACGCGGCTACTCAGGGTGAAGACGCTACTGCGATTCCCCTGGAGGAAGATAATTATATATTGAATTTTCTGTAACATGACTTTGGCAAATGACGAACTGTCGAGTCCATTAATATAATAAATAAACTTTTAACTAATAAAAAATACCTATAAGTATGTATCATCATCATGTCTATTTATATGTCCCCACTGCTCGGGCACAGACCCTCCCTTACAGCGAGGGAGCTGGGGCCAGGATCCACCTAATTTGACAGGGGTTAATCGGACCAAAAAATTACCTTGACAAAAAATCATCCCCAAAGAGAAAAATTATACCCTTCCGTTGGTATCATAAAAAGGCGGGGTTATATAGAGACGAAAAGACAATGCCAGATTCTGCCCCACCATCAACCATATGATGTACAAGATAACGAATAAATATAAAAATATCTCCGTTTCTTATTAAAATGATTGGTTTAAAATAAAGTTATGTACATCAAGCGAGTCGAAAAAAACAGCTTAATTAATAATTCAGAAAATAGTATGAAATCGAAGCGAATTATTCATTGTTTTTGTTTTTATTTTCTACTACTCTCGCAAGTCCTACTGATTATGATTATGTAATATGAAACCTGTAATAACTCCCCCAAAAAATGATAGGTACAGCTTCAATGGTCACGTAGTTTTGAAGGTGGGGCAAAGCTCCATTGAAATGTGGCAATGTTATTTTCGATCAAAAAAAATTAAGTCTTTTTCCTCAGTGCCCCCTTAGCGACACTAACCCCATGATTATCAACAAGGTGTTGATAAGGTGAGATATCATACCTGTTCCTGTTCTGCGGACTTCCATCTGGCAATAATAGTTCTAATTTCCGGTAATATTGAAGATAATTTATGTCTACGTATACGTTGTACACAAAGACGACAGTTAATGCACCTCAATTTCGTCATTTTTAGTAATCCGAAGTCAGGAAATAAGTCAGATAAATCCTTTAATCCAATAAATCAGTCAGTCAGTATCACGTCAGTATACAAGAAAATACAAAACAGACTAAAATATCAAAACAAAACGAAAAAAAAACTTCCAGAGGGAAAAGCAAGGCTCTTAGAGTATACAGCCTGGTCTAGTCCGTCTAGTGTTAAAATCTTGTTTATTTTTTATTCCGTGGCTAAAATAATGTCTTTTCTTATAAATACATAGTAGTACGGCGGAACACAGAGAAATACTCTCCTGTACATGAGAGTTTTTAAGGTTGTGATTATGTCAAAAACTACTTGACCTATTGCAGAAATTCTTTCACTGTTTAATAGTTGAAACTATGTAAAAGAATTATTAAATTCGGTCCAGTAGTTTTTGAGAAAATCTCAACAGTATTGGGGGCCCCTGTATACTGATGTCTTCGACTGTACATACCTACATATATACGTAGTGAGAATTTCATTCCCACCAGTGGGATAACGGCGACTCAATCGTTTCCATTTTGACACTTGAACGATATACATTGCTGCGTTTCGTTGCAGTTTGTTAAAACATGCAAAAACATAGCAGCAATGTATAGCGTCCATGTGTCAAGATGAACGCGATAGATACTCTCTTTACGCGATAAACCCCACTGTGGCGTGACCGTAGACGGCGTGACCGCGTCTTCCAATCGTTATCGCTTTCATTTTGACACATGGACGCTATACATTGCTATTGCTACTATGTTGTTTATCAAACGACAACGAAACGCAGCAATGTGTAACATTCAAGTGTCAAAATGAAAACGATAACCATAACGATTGAAGTCGCGGTCACCCCCATCCACAGACCACTTACCCCATTGTGGTAAGTGGTCTGTGCCCCCATCCATGTGGACTGGCAAACGACTACCCCTTGTGGTATTTAAATAAAAGAAGGCATCGATTTTAATAATTTTATTGGAAACAAAATAATAATTATGCTAAAGTATATTGCACGTGACTCTGTAACCACACGTTGAGCAAAACCCACTTACACTTACAACATGCGCTCGCCGGCCGCTGCGGTGCGCGGCCAACAGCTGGCAAAGACACTTATGACATGTCATTATACAATGACATAAATTTCCATGTCATTATATTACTAAATTACACAGTCCACTTCCCCCCTATCCCTGTAGCAGGAGCGCGCCCGTGTCTGCCCGCACATGAGCGCAACATTGCCTCGCGACACGTGGCACCTCTAGAGATATTATCCACATGGACGCATCTCTTTAATACGGCACCATCATAAACAATTTTGATCTATGCTCGGGTCTTAAGACTGTTAAAACTGTATGATATCTGACAGATCGCACTCACTTGAACTCAATTTTCTATGAATATCGGCCTCAGAGACATTTTGAGCGCGAACTTAGTATGAGCTCGCTCTTACAACTGTCAAGTCTAGTTGAGTGTGATAGTCATAGACAGTTTTGAGTATGGAGTTCGGACTTACACCTGTCCGTTTTCATACAACGTTGACAGTCGTAAGTGCGAGATCACGCTGAGTTCGGGCTGAAAACTGTTAAGTCTTTTAACAGTTTTCAGACCACATACCCAATAGACATGAAATCGGTAAAAAAAATCGCACGAAACATTCTGTCACCGATGAGCGCATAGAGATGAAGCGGGGGTCAGGGGTGCCGTATTAAAGAGCTGCGTCCATATGGATACTATCTCTAGGTGCCACGTGTCGCTAGGCAATGTCGCGCTCATGTGCGGGCAGACACGGGCGCCTCCTGCTACAGGGATAGGGGGGAAGTGGGCCGTGTTTATAATGTACTCAATCGCGTTCTTATGTATTTACTTCATTATCTCCACATAAACGCAATAACAGAATATCGTCACACGAAATAATTCACCATTTTGTATAGAATATACTTAAAATTAGAGAGATTCTATGGAGTTGATTGCGGAGAAAATATTTCGTGTTTCGATTTACAGTTTTTGTTATTTCAGAGCCTGAATAGTTTTTAAGCGACTTTTTAAACATGAATAATAGAATTTGGTCATCGCCTCATTATAAATCATGTTATTGTAATTTAAAATAGAAACAAAATCGGCAATATTTTAATAGCCTGACATGAGCCAACTAGCGCCGCCAATCTTAAAAGTAATATCTTCCAATTTAATCAATTTTATTATAAAAAAGCTATGTACACAATCTTTATTAGGATAAATACTATTTTTCAATATACAATACATGTCATAATTGCGACTAGCTAAGTAGTAGTTCACAAATATGCCAAAAACGGCCGTTTTTCGCAATTATGCGAACTACAACTTACCGAATTGAAATCACGTTATAAATAAGCATTTAAAAATAGTATTTATCGTAAAGCTTTAGTATTAAAATTGATTATATTGGTAGACATTTTTTTAAGATTGGCAGCGCTAGTTGGTTCATGACAGGCCTTTAAACGAATTTGTAAAATATTCTACGACGCCATTTTGTTCAAGAATTTGACATTTAAAAATGCGACCTGTCAAATTCCTGTCAAAATGCCGTCAAATGTTGATAAATGTTAGCCATAAATAGTTCTTCATTTCCCTTACACAGTGTTTTACGATTATTACTTCGTTAAAAAAAAGTTAGAAGTATGGCTTAAACTGTGGAACAATTAAGTCACTTTTATGGCTAACAGTTTCAACAGATGCCACAGAGTAGTCTATTTTTCTAATATATCAAATATTGTTGAGATAATATTATCTTCATAAATATCTATACAAACTTACCCATTAGTTGTAGTAAATTCGTTCGCTATCGACTGCGTTATAACATAGTCCATGATTGAAGGGACTAGTTCCGCTATTGGCCGCCAGTGGATAAGAACCAAGAATCTTGTAGCTAACGTTTAACCGTAGACGTTACCGAGTGAATTTACTACAATGGAATGATTGATAAAGTCCAGGCGAACACTCTTAGCATATTGAATTAAAAAGAGAAAGGAATACCTATCATTATGAGCCGCGTCTTTGGAAAATATCAATCCCTTCAGTATAGATATCTATATCTCTACACACATAGAAGCGGTTGGGTTTTGACAAAACAAAAACTAGAAAGAATATCAAATTCATACACTATGGTCCCTTTACCTTTTGGGATGCTACATACAACTTAATCACTTGGCTTTGCTTGTAAAACTCAAGCAATTTTAGTGATAAATGAAAATAAAAATTCATTTATTGCAATAATGTCAAGAAGCTCATATATTGGTGATTTCTCATACAAATGTAAACAATAATTTTTGGTATTATGCTCGAGATGTTCTCAAGAAATACTTGAACGATTATAAAGAAAGTAGGTACGGTACACATTCAAAAAACAGTCAAGTACTTTTTTGATTAAATCTCAACCTTAATACACTGGAATATGTTTGATTTTTTCACGGCTGCATGAGATTGCAGACATGAGTATTTGGTATTAATTTCAACTTGATCCGTCCACGCGTTTCTGAGATATAGGTCTTGACAGATAGACGGACAACAAAGTTATCGAAAAAGGGTTCCTTGTGACGTACGGAACCTTTAAATTACCCAAATATATGAGCTACTTGAATAAAAATTAAATGAGAGTCAAAATTGATTTCACTTGATACACCTAAGTCATTGAATTCCATTTAAAAATCCATATTTGTAACTAACTTAGCTTCAACATGATTTCATTTACAACAAATAAAATGCAATATATTCAAAATGACAATGCCAGATCCTGCCCCACCATCAACCGCTACATGTACAAGATAACGAATAAATGTAAAAATATCTCCGTTTTTTATTAAAATTATTGGTTTAAAATAAAGTTTTGTACATCTAGCGAGTCGAAAAAAACAGCATAATTAAGAATTCAGAAAATAGTAAGAATACGAAGCGAATTATTCATTGTTTTTGTTATTCTTCTATAGGAGTTGCGAGAGTAGTAGAAAATGATACTGATTATGATTATCCAATATGAAACCTGTAATAAGTCCCCAACAAAATGATACGTACAGCTTAAATGGTCACGTAGTTTTGTAGGTGGGGCAAAGCTCCATTGAAATGTGGCAATGGCATTTAAACGAGGCTACCCATTAGGCAAACAGTTTGCGGGCTATATGCCTCCCATGCATTTTACATGGCGCTTTCATACGCTCTAACACAGAAAAGTGTACAGGAGTTTTTAAAGTTGAGATTATCTCAAAAACTACTTAACCTATTGCAAGAATTCTTTCACTATTAGATAGATAAAAGTTAAAACTATGTAACTGTAAAAGAATTATTAAATTCGATCCAGTAGTTTTTGAGAAAATCTCAACCTTATTCAGACTGTCTTCGTGTATACAATGCGTACTGTTGCGGCGTTACGCTTGCAAACTCATTCAGTCAGCGGCCGATTTGAAGCAAATCTCAGTCGGCTCGCTCGCTATTCACTTTGCCTGCGTTACGCAAGCAAACTGACTACACTACGTAGCTCAGAGACAGCTAGTCAACAGTCAGCCGCAAACTATTTGCCTTTAAGCGTCTCCAGCCTTAGTCCTTTGTCGTATTAACTGATTTGGAGTTGTTTAAGGAATTGAACCGTGTACACGAGTTAATTCGACAAAGTACTAAATGTGATATACAATAGATCAATGTTACGACTGTGGCACGTTAGATGTCACTGCAAAAGTTTGAATGTCGGTAAATCCAAGGATTTAACGGTATAAGGTTTATTATAAGTTGATAACTATGGCTGTTACTCATAAACGTGATTTAAAGTCCCCATCCCCCTTACCATGAACTCTTATAGCAGGATTACTTCAATAATACTTTATTATTTCGTACAATGACGACCTTAAAGTAAGCTTATTAAGGACGTCATGGTACGAAATAACATAGTATTATTGAAGTAATGAGTTCATGGTAAGGGGGCTGTCCCTTTCTATCATAACCTTTTTTTAACGAAGTGTGAAAGGGATAGCAACACGATTTAAAGGAATTGAGGTTTAACTAAGTTTATAAATAACAGCATACAATTTCAAGGATTCACTTTTAAGGATTAAGTCTAAAGTACCAAATCTAGTCAAACTTTAAAATACAACTTTTAGCAAATCTAAAAGTCGCTAAGCGAATGAAATTCAATGTAAAAGTCCGAATGCCTATTAGAACCTAGGTTATACCGGTAAATGCTAAGTTATACTAGTAAATCCTTGGTTATACCGGTAAATCCTAAGTTATACTAGTAAATCCTTGGTTATACCGGTAAATCCTAAGTTATACTAGTAAATCATTGGTTATACCGGCAAAATCCTAAGTTATACTAGTAAATCCTTGGTTATACCGGTAAATCCTAAGTTATACTAGTAAATCATTGGTTATACCGGTAAATCCTAAGTTATACTAGTAAATCATTGGTTATACCGGTAAATCCTAAGTTATACTAGTAAATCCTTGGTTATACCAGCAAAATCCTAAGGTATCAGTAATTGTGTGCCCAACAGGGTCCGTAATGTTATATTAACATCAATTCCATAACTTACGGAATACAATAAAGAATTTGAATCCTTGGTTATACCGGTAAATCCTAAGTTATACTAGTAAATCCTTGGTTATACCGGACACAAACCCTAAGTTATACTAGTAAATCCTACTATACCGGTAAAACCCAAGTTTTACGGATAATCGGTAGGTTATATTGTTGATAAATGCTAGTTTTCACTGGAAATTGTCCGGAATTACAGTAACACGTGACTAAATACCAAAATAAACAAGAACACGCCTTGAACATGTAAAGGCCACTTCAGAATATAACTCGTTACAACTTCAGTATAACATAAACCTTATATTACACAGACCACTGGACGGCTGACCTGACACTAGCAATCGGAGGACTTTCTTTCTTTTCTCAATGGTTTAGTGACTACATCTATTGCCAGAGTCAGCGTTGCCGATCGATAGTCGACTATCGATTACCAAAAGCAATACTATCGATAAGCATAGCGATAGTATTGTTTCTTGTAAATAACAAACTATCGATAGTACCGAAGTTCTTGGTAACAATACTATCGATAGTATTGATTGTTTGGGACTATCAATAGTTGGCTAACTATCGATAGTCTAAACAGTATTGGCCAATACTATTGCAAATCTATCGTGATATCAATAGCTATAGATAGTATTGCTATCAAGAACTTCGATAGCGATATTATCGATAGTTTGTTATTTACGAGAAACCTAGGGCGACATGAATAACTCAGATTAGTATTGCCAAACTCTGACTAGTGTTGGCCTATCGATAGTATTGGCTTTTACAGATGAAACTATCGATAGTTTGGCAACAGTAGTCAGAGTGATTCAGTCTGCCCTCGGACTTGCGCCCCGAGGCACGGAGGGGCGAGGATGAAGGTGTCACTAGCGGTCACCGTGGTATCGTTTTTTGAGATTCAAATTCCACCATTATGATATATACAGAATATAATATATGATATATATTCTTTATCTGAAAAAAACGCTGAATTTGCCACAATATTGCCCTGAAATCGCTAATTTTGTCTCTTAATTCTGAATGCAACCAACGGCCTAATATTGTTTTAGAATTATTCGCACAAAAATGTCCTTTATTACAACTAGGTACCCTCTTTGTGTCAGATCACCCATACAGTATCAAACCAACAGCTAAGATCAGTTCAACAAACAAAACTCAACCACACAACGTAACACTAGAACATACATTACTCAAAACAGTATTACCGTAAAGAAAAAACATACTCGAATTGAAAACCTACTTTGTGGAAGTCGTTTAAAAATGCAACGAGATACAAAAATCGGATTTTTTTTAGTTTGTCAGGAAAATTATGGTCACTTTATCCCACCCGGTACTATGAAACGCGGTAAGAGACGTAAGCGATAGCACAGTGTATGGAAAACGATACGTATCGTTTCAATTCAACGGTAACATAATACTTCGGGTCATTGCACGTTTTACCGCCTGCATTTGATACAGTTTTTTCTCGCTTCCCTAATGTTGTTGTTGTCACTTTCACACTTCGTTAAGTTAGAAAGAGAGAGAGGGCATAAGCAGTGGAATTACTTAACGTTTTAATTAAGCTGTGATTTAAAGTAACGCCACCGTTTAGGTCCCCTGTCCCATTCTATCGTAACCATTTTTAACGTAGAGTGAAATAGCAACACGATTTAAAGGAAGTAAGGTTTAACTAGGTTTCGAGTCTAAAACTTAGACTAACCGCGTTGCAGTTGGGTTAACACAGATTAAAGACAGGTAACTCCTATACGAAAGGGAATAATATTTTTCCTGACAATCTAAAAAAAATCAACCAATAATCTCTTTACTCGGAATTAAAACATTCAAAAAAAGTCGACGTCATATTTTTTTATTTATATTTTTTTTCACATTTCATAGACGCCACTGTTTCAAAACCTGCTTTATGTGATGCATTTTAGAGTTCATTTTCAGATACAGCCTAATAATAATAGAAGAGTGTCAAAAAATCAATTTTATTTTATTTTTTATATTTAATGTTAAAGTGAGACAGTGAGATTCTGATATCGCCATCTCAGTCGCTC
Source organism: Tachystola acroxantha (assembly GCA_963506565.1). Lineage (NCBI taxonomy): Eukaryota > Metazoa > Arthropoda > Insecta > Lepidoptera > Oecophoridae > Tachystola > Tachystola acroxantha. Next base: position 6,888,944 of record OY735896.1, read on the forward strand.
CAAATGGCATCTGCCCTTAATACAAGGCTATAATAATAGTTATAATTAGGGTCATTTTTTAAAGAAAAAAATACAATGCCTAGTATTTGAATTTTGAAGTTATTCTTGGTTGAATAAACATTTTTAATACAAAAGAGATCCCATTATTATTAACTTATTGATTTTAGTTATGTAATGGTTTTTTTTCTACTTCTATTCAAACAATGGAAAAATAAATGAGTAGCAAAAACGCCAAAATTCATACAAGAATGGAATCTGCGATATAAATTCTGTATTTTTTAATAAATTATTACGAATATCAAACAAATAGCAATCTTAATTCGTAACACCTTGTATTAAGAGCTATAAAATCATGCCGTTTCATTCTAACTCGCTCGATCTCACACATGCCGTCTCGCTTGCACTCGTACGCGTCACACAATCTCACGTATATATTTTCAATTATTTATATAACTAAGCGGGGACTTTGTGCTGTCTGTTTAGTTTTCAATACAAAATTAAAATTAACAATATTATAGTATAGCGATTACTATTTTAATAGTTGAAACCGCATCAAAATAAGACTAGTAGTACTCGATGAGTCCCAATAAATACATGGACTTAGTACTTTCTTTAATTATTATATATATTTTTTTCATTTTCTTTCTTTTTTCGTTTTCTCCGTATTTTCTATCAAGACTCGTAAGTTATATTGTACGTATACGGAAGCCCAAATCAAGTGTCTTATTTTGTAAACAAATATGATTACTTGTTGTGATGTAACACTGAAGGAACTGATTGATCGAACCTGTTCATCATTGTGAAAATAAAGTGATCCGATCTAATAATCTGAAAATAACTGTGCAATGATCACAACAGCTTAAAATGATAGTAGGATAGTTTTTGTTTACAAAATAATACACTTGATTTGGGCTTCGGTATATTAGACGCAAGTTTTCAAAAGATTATTTACTAAAAACCAGGGATTGTCTTGATTTAATTATATATTAAAGTTTATTTAAGACTTTGTTTTTGATTTAAATTAACTCGATTTCTTACACCATAATATGAAATCTTGACATAAATATAGTTTTACTTATACTTATTAGGAAACAGCTAATGTCTTGATATATTTCATTTTAATCTGTGTATGTTAATGTATTTCTTACCACATTAATATACACAATTCATAACAAAACATTTTTTTTTAAATTACATCCATATTTTGTACCACCCTGTATAACAGACAACACAACAGCCCCCGGTACCTACACTACAAGTGGCTCGCCTCCATCGCTAATACTTCAGTATAGAGAATAGCGCTTTTTAGCGCCGGCTAGCGCTTTTTAGCGCCGATTAGCGCTTTTTAGCGCCGCGTAGCGCTAGCGAACCTGCACAGCTCTACCGTTTGCCGCGTTTATCGTTTAACAATATAGGTTAAGTGATTTTTAAAAGTTTTTTTTAGAGTATTGGAATGAAAATTTGACCAAAAAATCATCGTGAATTTATTATTAATATTATAATAAAATAATATGACACGATAATATAATAATTATGAAACTTATATTTATTGAATAACTAGATCAATTACAATTTGTATATTTGAAAAAAAATATCATTATTTACGGCGTAAGAATTCTTAATGACGTTTATATGTTCTACACAAAAGAAATATGCTAATACAGTTATAATCACAAGTGGCGGTCTTATCGCTTAAAGCGATCTCTTCCAGACAACCTTTGGGTAGAGGAATTTTTTTTTGACATTTCGTTAAATGTAACGAACCCAAACTATTAAGTGTTGGATATTTAACACTGGCTGGCTTTTAAATAATCTTTAAAAATAATATTGAAGTGTTCTATCTGATTGTCGGTGTCATTAGATCGCTGTCGAGAGATTCTTGCAGAATAAAAATCTAAATTAATTTAAAATCTCTGTTGGTGTTTTCTTGTGAAACCGTAGTTTTTCAACCGTTTCTATTTTAGTGGTAGTGCGATAGGTTGTAATCGTTCTTTTAATTACGTAACAGTAGAGAGCTACGAATGCGATAAACAGTAGAGCTGGCAACAAAGACATCACAGTCAAATGTAACGGGCGTACCGACCGACACAACACCATTCCATATAGATAGTTTCATTGTATTACGCTTTGATATTATTATGTTACACTAAAATACACGGACCACCTTAGTAATATAATAAAAAAAAGGTAAGGCTAGTTGGGGAGAGTGTGTCCACTCGGCAAAACTCACGATAATAATTAAAAAATGCCATATTCATCATTGACTTTAACTACGATTTTGTAATAAAAATGTGAGATTTGCTAAATAAAAATATATTTTATTATACTTAAGGTCCGAGCACATTATACGCAAAAATCCGCTCAAATCGCTTTAATACAATTTGTATGAACTATCGCACACTGTGACGGGCCGCAGCGGCTCGCATTATTGCAAGGCGGATTTGCGTCCGTGCGGCCCGTCATAATGTGCGCGAAGTATTATCCTTCAAAAAAAAATTTCCCTTCAAATTCATTGTCATAATCAACTCGCATGATCATGTTAAAAAACACTTCTGAAATTAATTTTTCGATATATCAATTAAAATTAAAGATTCCATAACATCTGTAATAAAACCTACAATTTGTTTGGACTTTATTAAAAGATGAATTCACCGCGCGGACGATCTTACCCCAACTTACCCTATACCATTTTGTATTGCGGACTTGACCAGAGATTCTAAACAGATCTTTATGATTCTAAAAAGATTCAAATCTATTCGAATTGAAATATTTTGGAAAATATTATATTAAAATAGTCTATGTCACTTTTATTCCTAAGAATAACAGTTTAGCGCAAAATTCATATAATCGGTGTAATAGATGAAGAATATTCACAAGTACAGTTAAATAAAGTTTATACGGATTTATACCACAACCCAAATTAAGTGTCTTATTTTGTAAACAAATATGATCGCTTACTGTTGTGATGTAACACTGAAGGAACTGATTGAACGAACCTGTTCATCATTGTGACAAATAAAGTGATCCGATCTAATAATGTAATAATCACAGAACAGCTTAATATGTTAGTAAGAAAGGGTAAGGTTTAACCCCTTCGGCCGTTTAGGAAACCGGAGTTTGGAAACCAGTTTCCAAAAAGGATTTTTTTATCCTTCTACGGAACTGGTTTCCTATAAGTACTATGTTTATAGTATTTAGGCCACCTACGTAACTAATAACCTGACATATGGTTGACGGTGCTGGTGGCACAATAATATTACATTAATAATTACTTAGAATTAATTAATTCTCATTCAACAAACAGTGATTTTAAGTATGGAATTAAAAAAGCTAAATAACATATAGATTTAAAAAAAAAAGTGATCACAATGTAATATTTTACATTGTGATCACTGTTTGTTGACCCAAATAAATTGAAAAAAAAAAGAACAAAAAGGGTAGTTTTTATTTACAAAATAAGACACTTGATTCGGTACGTGATTCAAAATTCCGAATCGATATTCCGAAATTGTTTTTCGAAACGAAATTCCGACTTATGTGGCCTTTCAACAAAAAATCTGTAGTATTCTCATCGAGGCCAAGGTCCATTTATATCCTGCGGTATTCACGTGACTGTAGCTAGTTGTAGCCCGTACGTAACGTGTGGGGGTAGTTGTAGCCCCTAGGTACGTACGTGTGGGGGTGGCGGTCGGTGTACCCTCGGCGCCTCAACGGTCACTTAACGCCACCTGTAAGAGAACAATATCACATTACATATCTAATCCTCAAGGAGCTTAGGATTACGACCAGGCTGTCAACCATCTGTCTCAAAAGGATTCTCGAATACTTCGGTCACATTGTGGACGCAACTATAACGCTGAATCCATTATTAACTTGATAAACTAGCTACGAAGATTTATTTATTTATTTTATTAATGGACTCGACAGTTCGTCATTTGCCAATGTCATGTTACAGAAAATTCAATATATAATAGTCTTATATCTTCTTCCAGGGGAGTCGCAGTAGCGTCTTCACCCTGAGTAGCCGCGTCTTCTTGTCTTCATCCAGAGGAGTCGCCGTAGCGTCATCACTCTGGACGAAGCAGCTCGACAGTCACGTTCACTCTCGAGCTTGTAGCGGGAACTCTTGATAAAAGCTTGAAACTTCAGATCTTGCATAAATAATCCAATAACTTCACCGTACTGTCACTCGCGAACACTTTCTGATTAATTTAACGTAATATTAAACACAAAATAGCCCCTGTAGACATTAAAAGGAAAATTAGCAAATAATTTCACAACCGTCGTTTCCCGCCATTTTCAAGAGAACCCAGCTACGAAGGTAAAAACATAACTTTTCACCTCAACAGCCATTGTTTATTTGTCGTCATAGCAACCGCTACTTATAATTTTACATTGCTCCAAAGAGGCTTAATTATTAAGGTTTTATGTCGTGAACACATTGCCAGGAAGAGTGGCGACAACCTGGAAAGATTAAGGGGCTGACATGACCCAACTAGCGCCGCCAATCTTAACAAAATAATATCTTATAATATAAACAATTTTATTAAAAAAGCTATGTACAAAATACTATTTTTTAAATGCTTATTTACACAGATTTCGGTAAGTTGTAGTTCTCATAATTGCGAAAAACGGCCGTTTTTGGCATATTTGTGACCTACAACTTAGCTTGTCGCAATTATGTCATGTATTGTATATTGAAAAATAGTGTTTATCCTAATAAAGGTTGTGTACATAGCTTTTTTTAATAAAATTGATTAATTTGGAAGATATTATTTTTTTAAGATTGGCGGCGCTAGTTAGCTCATGTCAGGCCATTATGGTGACTGGCAAGGTAGATGGAAGGAGACATCGCGGACGAAGCCCGATACGTTGATCCGATCAGATCCGTACCAATCTCGATACCGGTTCTTACGATGCTCTTCACGTCGCCCAAGCTGTCGCAATATCATCACAGAAATGATGATCCAGAGGGGTCACGACCCTCAGCAATGAGGAATACGACGCAAGGAGGAGGAGGAGATCTAATGCTCCCACTTCACTTGGCTATTCGTATTTGTCATAATTGCCATGTATGGTTGGTATTCTTGACTATTGGCAACGATTTCTTTCACTGCAATTTGACCTAATGGACATTTCTAAGGTCATTGTGTGACTTGTTGTGAAATTTTTGGCAGTTTTGATTCACTAAAAAAAACCATCTATCTCTATCACTCACTTTCCCCCCTCTATCTCACACACTTTCCCCCCTCTATCTCTCTCACCCACTTTCCCCCCTCTATCTCACACACTTTCCCCTCTATCTATCTCACACACTTTCCCCCCTCTATCTATCTCACTCACTTTCCCCCCTCTATCTCACACACTTTCCCCTCTATCTATCTCACACACTTTCCCCCCTCATATCTCTCACACACTTTCCCCCCTCCTATCTCTCACACACATTTCCCCTCTCTATCTCTCTTACAAATACCTCCCCCCTCTCTCTATTACAAACACATTTAGTCGCATTCCCTCTCTAACTTCGGTACAATGTGTCCGACGTCTCGCTCTACAGACCCGACTATTACTACGATGTTACTACAGTGTTACGTACAGCACTTGGTGCGGCTGCAGCGCCGCGAGGTGCGCGGGGGAGGGCGGCACGCCGGGCGGCGCGGGCGGGAGCAGCGTCTGCGCAAGACCCTCGAACCGACCGCCGGCCTCGAAGCCGTTCTGCTGCGGGGGGGACAGACAAGGGGGGGTCTATTAATCAGTCATAGTAAATTGAACACTTGTTAAGAAGGCGCATTACAGGATAGACGACTATTTAAACGATGAACATGCATGGTGTGTGTCGCCGGGTCCGCACGAGGGATAAACTTACTAACAATAGTAATAGTTACGTACTGTATAGTTATTAAGTAATCATTGTTTTAAAAGATGTGCTGCTGAGAGTTTTTTGCCACTTTTTCTCCTCAGCGTTGGCACCTTTTCCTTGCAAAGTGGTGTAAATGTAAATTCCAAAAATATATTGACGTGCACAAATGTACTCAACGTGCTTACTTGCAATAAAGAAATTTGACTTTTGACTTTGAATTATTTTATTTTACATATCATTATACACGGTTTGTTCAGTTCAGTAATTTATTAATAAATAAAAATGACAATGCCTGATTCTGCCCCACCATCAACCGCAAGTTGTACAAGATAACGAATAAATGTAAAAATATCTCCGTTTTTTTATTAAAATTAATTTAATTGGTTTAAAATAAAGTTTTGTACATCAAGCGAGTCGAAAAAACAGCTTAATTAAGAATTCAGAAAATAGTAAGAAATCGAAGCGAATTATTCATTGTCTTTGTTATTCTTCTACAGGAGTTGCGAGAGTAGTAGAAAATGATACTGATTGTGATTATGCAATATGAAACCTGTAATAAGTCCCCAACAAAATGATAGGTACAGATTAAATGGTCACGTAGTTTTGTAGGTGGGGCATTTTACATGGCGCTTTCATACGCTCTAACACAGAGAAAAGTGTACAGGGGAGATTTTAAGGTTGAGATTATCTCAAAAACTACTTGACTATGTAACAGATAGTGCTGAGCGTTAAACATTAAGAAATCGAGGCGTATTATTCGTTATTTTAGTTATCATTTTCTACTACTCTCGCAACTCCTACTGATTATGATTATGCAATATGAAACCTGTAATAAGTCCCCAACAAAATGATAGGTACAGCTTCAGTGGTCTCGTAGTTTTGTAGGTGGGGCAAAGCTCCATTGAAATGTCAATTGTATCGATTTCATGTCTACGGTGGCTGATGCACGGCGGTGGGGTAGTAGGGGTAGTAGTGCACGGGGTAGCGGACGTAGCCAGGGTAGCACAGGTTGCGCAATGATTGTGCCACTAACCGGTATCATGATGGTCGGCCGCAGCGGCTGTATGGACGGCTGCACGGCGGTGGGGTAGTAGGGGTAGTACTGCACGGGGTAGCCGATGTAGCCAGGGTAGCACAGGTTGCGCAATGATTGTGCCACTAACCGGTATCATGATGGTCGGCCGCAGCGGCTGTATGGACGGCTGCACGGCGGTGGGGTAGTAGGGGTAGTACTGCACGGGGTAGCCGATGTAGCCGGGGTAGCCGGCGGCGGCCGCGTACATGGCCGCAGCGGGGCTGTACATCTGGATATCACATGGTATATGAACATACGTCGAATGTAAGTATATTTTGAAAGATTTGGGAAAATTAAGCGGTTGTCTTGGGAAAGTTAAGTAATAATTTTGGAAATATAAGTGGTCATTTTGAAGAAAATAAGTAGTCATTTTGAGAAACAACGGATCATGCTTGCAATAATAATAATGAATAGTGTGTGTGAGAAATGAGTCGTAATTTTGGGATAATTAAGTGACCATATTGGGGGGACCATATTAAGTGACAGTCACAAACTACAAAACGTCACAAACTATAAAAAGTGCAAAACTTAAATAACTCGACATTTTAAGTAAAACCAAGATGTAATTTTGGGTAAATTAAGTAGTAATTTTGAAAAAAATCAAGTAACTGATAATTTTGAGTAAATGATGTTGGAATTTTGGGTAAATTAAGTGGTAATTTTGGGTCAATTAAGTGGTAATTTTGGGTCAATTAAGTGGTAATTTTGGAAAAATCAAGTGGTAATTTCTGGGTCCGCGTGTTGGATCAAGGCTCGAGCTCCCTCGATGTATGGGGTCTGTGCCCGAGCAGTGGGGACATACAAATAGACTGACGATGGGGATGAAGTGGTAATTTTGGGAAAATCAAGTGGTAATTTTGGGAGAATCAAATAGGTACAAGTACTCGTGCCTTTTGGGAAAATCAAGTGATAATTTTGGGTAAATCATAGGTACTCAAGTACTCGTGCCTTCCCTCGTGGTCGCACTCACCGGCAGCTGCTGGCTAAGCGCCGGGATGGCCTGGTGGTGCTGCAGCTGGTCGTAGGGCGGCGGCGCGTACACGCCCGCGCCGCCCGCACCCGCGCCCCCAAACGTCACGCCGTACGGGGAACCACCGGCCACTGCGCACAATGTATTTATTTATTTTATTAATGGACTCGACTGTTCGTCATTTGCAAATGTCATTTTACAGAAAATTCAATAGTCTTCTATCTTCATCCAGAGGAGTCGCCGTAGCGTCGTCACTCTGGACGAAGCAGCTCGACAGTCACGTTCACTCCCGAGCTCGGAGCGGGAACTCTTGATAAAAGCTTGAAACTTCAGATCTTGCATAAATAATCCAATAACTTCACCGTACTGTCAATCGCGAACATTTTCTGATTAATTTAACGTGATATTAAACACAAAACAGTCACTGTAGACATTAAAAGGAAAATTATCAAATAATTTCGCAACCGTCGTTTCCCGCCATTTTCAAGAGAACCCCGCGCACAATGTAACATAAAATGTAGTATAAGTTCGTGTACTATACAGGGTGATTGGAAATCCAATACATTCCTTGATAGGGGTGTTACTAGAGGTGGTTTGCAACAAGCTGAGAGTTTTTTGCCACTTTTTCTCCTCGGCGTTGGCACCTTTTCCTTGCAAAGTGGTGTAAATGTAAATTCAAAAAATATATTGACGTGCAAACATGTACTCAACGTGCTTACTTGCAATAAAGAAATTTGACTTTGACTTTTACCTTTGACAAATTAGGCCCGATTAACGAGGGGTCGTCATAAGCCTAGATTTTAGGAAGAAAAATTAAGATATTTTTTATATTTTCTTTTGGCATTAGTATCGTGCATATTATCACCCCTGAATTAAACAACCTGTATAATTATTAGTATTATTTGAACTAATTCATGCATTATTAAGAATAGTATATTGATATTACTGGCATGTGCCCGCGCGGTTTCAGCGGCGCATATAACCTCCTTGGAATGGAGGCTGTATGGGCTGAGATCCCTTTGGCTATATACTGAAAAAAGAAAAACAAAATGGCGAACATTAGTCATATTGTCGCCAATTTATGCCCTCCACACACAGCCGCGATCTGCGATCAGTTGAAACGCATGCCCCGCCTCATTTTCTTGATTGGGAGGAGGATTGGGGCGAGATGAAAACGGAATGTTATGCACCAAAGTGCATAACATTAAGTGTATTAACGAAAAACTTGTTCAAATACAAGTCTTGCGTTAATACAATAAAAAAATCTTCATTTCGATAAAATCAATCAATAAATATCTCTGACGGAATATTATGCGGTAAATAGAATTCCAAAGTTATTGTTTGCAACACTGATACAAGTTCCAGGGCCATGTTTCACGGATAGCGTTGGACTTAGGAGAAGCATTTAATTCATTCACAAATTAAACATTGACCGTGTTTATGTCAGCATTATCAGCATCTGGACAAACTTCTCAAGTTGTAAGATGCTGGTGGCCAATCTAAATAATGTATTGTTAGAATAGTAATGTTTTAAATAAAAACATGTGAACCTAGACAAACTGTTGAACAATAATTCATAATTCATTTATTCCTTGCTTTGTGTGGTAACATGGTTCTTCGATAGTACATGAAGTGCTCACATAAACCCTGTAAGAGCACCGCAACACTAGACACTTAAACATTAAAAATTCAATTTTGTCAGTCAGTCGGTCAATAATACAAAAAAAAAATATTCAAGTAAGTAAATATAATAACTAGGAAGTAATTCTTATCCATTAAATAAAAAATTAATATTGTCACCATATAAATTAATTTGCAAAATCATGTTCGAAAAACTCTTGCAGATTGTAAAAACACCTATCAATTAGTAATATTTTCAATTTTTTATTGAACACTGATTCGCCTTTTAAGTCCTGTAACCATGTATTTGTTAAATATTTTTATAGACATGAAACATGCACCTGCACGTACAATTTGTAATTTACAAGAAGGTAATAATATTTTTTTCTTTATACAGTTTACTTATAATCGGCGAGCGAGCGCCCACCAACTAAACAGTTTAGTTAGTTAACAATGATTCGCGTGACCACGCCCTTTAAGAACGATGTACAGCTAACAGATCAAGTGCAACACTTTGAACTTCGGACCGTTCTTATTTTCTGCGTCGTAAGATTTGAAATCGTACTGCAAGTGTTACCATTGATCTGCTGTTATCCGTACAATCGATATCGGTGCCTTACCTCCATACTGTGGTTGCTGATGCGGCGGCGCCGGCAGGAAGGGTCCCTGCGGCGGCTGCGGTTGCGGGTACGCACCCAGCGGCGGCGTCACTGCAACAACGCACAGGTCACGCGACGTCACGGCAGCGGCAACGGCCGCCGCGCTGACCTTCACCTCGACATACAGTGATGAGGCTCGAGACTCTTATAAGGGAGTTATAAGAGCCTTTGTGGAGGTTTGCAACAGAAATATTACGGCAATTGGGGGTTAAAATTGCGATATAAATCCTTTAAATTATCAATTGGGGTTTCAATTTTAAAATTGCCACATAAAAGCTTTAGATTATTTTATGATTGTAAATGATAAAACGTTAATATAGGTACGGTCCAACACGGATTAAAGTGCACACGAGTTTTTAAGGTTGAGAATATCTCAAAATCTACTGGATCTATTGCGAAATCCCTAGACATAGTTCCTTGATCTCCTATAAACAACTAGATACACAGTCTGCCTTCTAAAAATGTCCGAGCGCAAAGAAAGCCCAAACGGATGAATGGATGAATCATTTGCTTTATTGGACATTATTTGGACATTTTTTAAATTGTTTTAGTAAGACCTTTGTGTATCTAGTTGTTTATAGGAGATAAATGACATAGTTACATAATGTTATTGCCACTAACGTAGTTTTAAGTTTTACTTAATTAATTTATGGACCATCGTAGTCTGAAAATAAATTATATTATTATTATATTATTGCAATAATTCTTTCCCTGTTAGATAGATAGAAGTTAAAACTATGTAACTGTAAAAGAATTATTATCGAATATAATTAATGGGTAGTTAGTTATTCACAAAATCTCAACCTTAATAACTTTTTAACGGTCTGCTATAATCATGGCAAAAATATTTTCCTAATTTTCTATATTCATCCATATCGATCTCGATTTTAGACAATACCTGTAATACTATGTATAGAGAGATAGTACACCAAGCTAATTATACAGCCTGATTCTTCTAAAAAGCCGCTACACAGCCTTTATATAGCTTGAGCCAAAACAACAGCTATATAAGAAAGCTGATTTATCCCGTGCTATTATAAAATGGTCGAAACTACACAACAATTTGTTTGACTAAACATATTCCTACTGTTTTGTCATTTCACATATTTTATACTTAGGAAAATCAACCTTAACCAGTCTGTATAAGGAGCAGTGTGTTAAGAACTTTCTGTTGCATACCTATGGATTCCATGGTGGATAACAAAGAGTTGAGACCTCATAAAAGTATTTAAATATGCAATGTTAATAATTGTTGCTTTTTCATGTCGATGTGAAAGGTCTGCGTGACAAGCCGACCACACACCCCAAGCCCAAACATTCACGCTTGACGCATCAGTGTTGCCATCCCAATAATGGTATTGCCATAGTTTAAATTACCATCAATTATATGAAAATGATAAATTCAGAAAAGCTACGGCAATTCTTAGGATGGCTTAAATGTGGGTAACATGAAATTTATTTTGTGATTTAAACTAAATAACATTCAATACCGCAGCTCAAATCAAGTGTCTTATTTTGTAAACAAATATGATCGTCTAATTACCTGTTGTGATGTAACACTGAAGGAACTGATTGATTGAACCTGTTCATCATTGTGAAAATAAAGTGATCCGGTCTAATCACAGAACAGCGTAAAATGTGACTATAGAGTATGGTAGATTTTGTTTACAAAATAAGACACTTGATTGGGGCTTCGGTTTAAGTACTTTTATTATTGAAATATTTCGTGTTACCCACATAATTTGCGTTCAGTGTTAACGACAAGCGATGCCCGTACAGAGGCGTTACAATAACACCACAATCAAGATTGTTCGAAAAACAATTCACAAAAAATCTCGATATTTTGGCGAAAAAAACCATCAGAACAATTCAAGCAAAAACACAATATATATTGATTATATAATGAGGGATTTTCAAAGTGACAGTTTTAAGGAAAAAAAACAAGTTTTTCAAGTTGATAATAGATGGTTTTACACCGAAGTGCAAAACCGAAAAAAAATCAATGTCAGCTGAATAATTTATTATTATAATAATAATAAATTCTTTATTGGAGTTACATGTACAATAATGCACGAGCTTGCATGTGGGTGTAGACTTATACTATATAATTATAAAACAAAGAGAACGAATTTATCAGATCGTGCTGATGTAGTGCACTAGCACCCCACACTAGGATTCCCTGTGTTGTGGGGGCTAGAGATTTAATATAGAGTTTGTTTGTTTGTGTAATTTAAACAATACAGTACAAATCAATACTAGGTATGAAATACGAAAAGTCCAAGTTACAAGCAATAACAACGCATTTAATGTTGACATCAGACCAGTCAGTGCCATCTGCCGGGGCTATCGGGACTTTCTTTTTAAATGCAACTTTCTTTTGAAAACCCCTCAGTGTTTGCAGATTTTAATTAGAATTGCTTAAATTGTTCGATGGTAAAAAAAACAAGATGGTAATTTGGTAGGTTAAGTTGTAGATTCAACACAATATCGAGTGCTGAAAACCTACCAAATGTTATTTACATTGGCATTCCCTTACATCTGAATGTAATGGTCACATTGGCTTCAACCGACTATACGAAACGAGCAGTTCCATATAATCAGTGGTATGTTTAGTCAAGCTTTGTGCAGTGTGTTAACCAATGTGACCATCTAACTTTTAAATTGGTAAAAGTCTTAATTAACAAAACAGTCAACACACGATGACCTTCCAATAAGAAAAGGCATTAATTATTTATAACAAGACTGCAAACTTTAGTTTTGGGCCAATTTTCAGGATCAAAAAAACTTGTAATCTCTGAAAATGTAATAAAAAAATATTTTGTAATTTTATTTAAACTGAAAAATTGGCCATTAATATCAAATGATCCATACACGACCTGTTTTATTTTATCAATGACTAAACATATACCGCAGCCCTAATCAAGTGTCTTATTTTGTAAACAAATATGACCGTCCAATTACCTGTTGTGATGTAACACTGAAGGAACTGATTGATTCCTGTTCATCATTGTGAAAATAAAGTGATCCGATCTAATAATGTGCAATAATCACAGAACAGCTTAAAATGTAAGTAGGGTAGGGTAGTTTTGTTTACAAAACAAGACACTTGATCTGGGTTTCGGTTTAGATATTTTCTTTTTATAATTATTTTAATTCAATAGTTCGTGCTGGGATCCTACTAAGTTCAGAGTCACAAAATATGACCACCAAGTACTGGTAGCCATATGAACGATACATCGTGAACATTCCTTCAAAACAATTTATATTCTAATCGAGTAACTAACTATTCAACACTTGTACCAAGATTTATTGTTCAATCGGTTCTATAAAATCACGAAGTTCAAAAAACAATTTACATTTACAACTTTGCTGTTCAAATCTAGAAAGCGGTTAATGCAAAAGCGAAACTCTTAAAAACAACTATGATATGAGTGCGTGGAAGGACATAGAGACATGCGAGTGTGGAACAAAACACAAAATAACTACCGACATCGTTCTATAAAACCAATAAACGTGCGATTTCTAATCACTACTACAGTCTAAGAAAACAAAATTAACATCAAAACACTAATATAGAAATCTGGACTAAGATTCAACGGCAAGCGAACGTACGATAAAACAAATTCATGCTATAAAACATGTTGATGTTATTTCTACCAAAAAAAAATTCCTAGAACAGATGTGGTTTAATTTTGTTTTACCAAAATTATATTTGACCACACCAATTCTAACATGTTTTGCTATTTCTAACAAAACATGAGTTTTGGTATTTCTAACAACACACTTTCTTTTGGTATTTGTAACAAAACATGTTATGGTTACTTCTACCAAAACATGGCAAAATAAACATCAAACAGCTGCTACTAAACAGCAAATTGTACTCAAATCTAGTTAATAACCACAAAAAATCCTGGTAACCCCTCGCCAAAACACATTTAATCTATTATTTACTTAAAATCCACTACCAAAAAGTACGCCATTTCAACTGGCCTACTTCTCAATATGGCCGACACAAATACGTTAAAATTTATAAGTAAAGCTTAATTTTATAATTAAATCGCAAGCAAAGTTTGTCGTCGTATCAATCAATAATACGATAACAAACCGTAACGGATAAAAACACATAGATAATTATTTTAGCATTTTTATCCAGGAGTGAAATCTAGAATCTGGATCCCTGGAAGAGATAGGACAAAACCGTCAAATAGACCCAAAAGAAAAATGGAACGATTGAATAAATGGTGGTCCTAGAAACGTGTTAGATAGAAGTTGGTGTACTGAAGTGACTGTAATACTGAAAACCTTGGAGAAAAATGTTACGACCGATCCACTGGCATACATCCCTGTCCTTAGTAAGCTTAGGGTGCGTTTCCTCTAAGGCGGAATGGAGAGGTAAACTGACCAATCACAACTCTCGAAATCTCTTGTCACACTAATGATTGGTCAATTCATTTACCAGTCCGCCTCAGTGTAAACGCTGGCTTAGTTAGGCATGCAGCGCTGTGTGCGACGGGTTAAGCTGCACACAGCTAAACTAATGTAGATCAAGCTTGGAAACGGATGTTTCGATCTGATTCATTTGTCGGTTAATAGGTATCTTGACTTTTTTTATTCATGTATTTGCAGAATAATAATGGTTTGATAACGATTAAGGCATGATTTAAAGATTTCACACAACGGCATGATAATGCATTAAGCTAATGTTAGTTTTTTATTGCCTTAATTTTCACGATAGTGTACCTGTCCGTTGATTGGTTCACGTGAAAATTGCGGCGCCATAATGCTTTTGTCTTTAGTTGTGAATGTAGCTTAAAATAATTCAGTCATTCAAGACTATTTTAGCAAAAAATTGTAGCTAAAAATAATGAAACCGCTATCGATGAATGAATTTTGAATCGATTTCATGTTTTGGTTATTAATTACTTTGTAAAAAGGTAAGATATAATGTAGAAGTAGTTTTGTTACTATTCTTGAAAATAAGAACTTTATAGCTGAACTAGGTATTGTCTGAAATTCATTAATAATTTAATTAAAGAAGATCAAACATTCCGCATGAGTCACGTACCCCATTGCTCCAATAAAATGTTATAATTAATTATTGAATATAGCATTGATCTCCATTAGTTTCTCTTAATATAATAACACACACTAACAATGTGACATTCCCGTTAACATATTGATTCAATCCACGACCAGTGTCCTTCAACATCAATGATATAACAAAGGCGATCAGACGACGAGGCATACGTTCTATTAGTACAGCCAACAGCAGATCAAGGTAACACTTGTAGTACGATTTCAACTCTTACCAGACAGATAATAAGAACGGTCCAAAGGATTACACTTGTGTACTACTAAGATAGCAGTGAAAATAGCAACAGTAAACGTTCATGGAATTAATGGAAAATGAATTCGTTAAGAGCTTTGGTCACAATTACAAATTAGATTTTTTATTTGTTATAATTACTAATATCAAATTCTTTATAAGACTCGTCTAATAAAAGAGAAAAGAAAAACTGAAATTATCTTGCTTGAAGACCATGTTAGAAATATTAGAATCGTAAACAATCTTATCAACCGTCAATAAAAGGAGATAATTCCGCATGCCTCGTGCTTATATCACATTGAATAGTGGAAAGACACAGGTCATATTCTAGAATGCATATGACAACTGTCATATGTAGTCTAAAACGTGTTAATCCTTACACATAGTGTTTAAACATACATGTTGCAGAGTGGCGCACAACAGCTTGTGGCAACACCGTCACCATACGTAATGACCACCAAAAAACTGACCTCAGTGGTCAGTTTTGTGTGATCATTGTAAACAAATCTGTTAATAATTCTAATAGTTTAGTAGGAGTCTGTTGAAAATGGCGGGAAACGACGGCTGCAAAATTATTTGATAATTCTCAGTTTAATGTCTACAGTTGTTGTTTTGTGTTTAATATCACGTTAAAATCAGAAAATGTTCGCGATTTTGTGTGTGTTAATTTGACGAAATATTCTAACTATTCACAGATTTGTTTGATTGTTACTTGTTAGTATTAAACACACAATCTTAATTAGATGAGGCACAACTTTCACTGGGATAGTTATAATTACCAATCTCATAAGTCTTTTCGCAGACGACCGACAAAAAGTCGGTCTCATAAAAGTCGCAGATAATAACATACACTTTAAAAAGCGTTCTGACTGTCTCCGTACAGATCTTAAAATTGTCTCGCGACATTATTGTCCAGACATAAAGGTCAGGCAAACTTTTTCTTCTGCCGACAATTTCGAGATTCTGAGACACGGGTGCTGATCTTTCGACAAACAAGTTCTATTCTACCTAAGACTTTAGTCGGCAGTGTGTGGTGAGCCTGTAATGCGCATGTCATAGAAGACATAATGATACGTTGTACGGTGGAATACAGACAAAGGTGTACAGAAGTGTTTTTAAGGTTGAGATTTTCTCAAAAACTACTTAACTTATTGCAAAAATTCTTTCACTGTTTGGTAGATAAAAGTTAAAACTATGTAACTTTTACAGTTAAGTAGTTTTTGATAAAATGTCAACCTTATTGAGACCCCCCGTATACTTATCTCTGTCTTCGACTATACATGAGTTAAATCGATGTAAACCCACCGACAAAAGTCGGATAAAAATCTGTGACCGACTAAAAACGGTCGTCTGCATCGAACATTACGACAAAATCAGTGAAAGTGGTGCCTTCCACACAAAATATAGAACTATAAAATAACGATATTCTATTTTTGTGCACGAATACTGAAATCTTAAATATAATTAAATGGTTTCTAGATTTTTAAGATTCCAGTTTTTTCGAAGAAAATGATGTGATCATTTATAAATCAACATATTGATTTTAAATATATATTTAAATGGGTGTAATTATTTATTTATTTATTTATTAGGTATAATCCTAAGTCTAAAAGTAATTTTCAATCAAATTCAACATCGCGGAAGAGTGAGCGACGATTAAAATTAGAGTGACACTATTTAGAATCGCTATAAATGTTAATTTCACATCATTTTTTTCTAAATTAATCTAAAGAGTTAGCTTATGAAACTATGTAAGTAAATAAAACAAACAAAACTCAAACAGATGTCCCTATTATAAATATATACTAATAGGGACTCTTAGAGACAAAGAGACAGTCTTTATTCCTTGAAAATATATCTCTAATCTCTTTGCCTCAAGGTGCAATATTTTCTAGCAAAATCTAGTAATGATTAGTCATTTCTGTTCCAAGTGTTTTAACATTGAAGGTTATCAATTTTAATTGACTCCCATTCTCTTCAGCTAAAGAAATGATTAGTCATCACTAGTAAAAAAATTAAAAATGTTAAAACAAAATTCAAAAAATAAGCTGTGAACTAAAATGGAGAAATAAAGGTAACTTGTAACTATAAAAAAACACCAATTAATATTAAAATTATAAAGAATTCTGTCCTTTTCATAAATTAGAGTTACTATATTAAGTTAAGAGACAAAAAGAACAGTACTCCGCTTAACACAACTTATTTTTTAAACGTAAATGTTAACTATTAAATCTGAAAGTGATTATATTTTTTTTCAGTGTATTCTTTTATCAGCAAGGACTTTTTAATACTATACAGATAACTTAAAGCCAAAAACATCTACGCTGTTAGCCGTAAACCTGACTCAAAAGTTAATCCATGGTTTAAGCCACATTCCCTTTCAAATTTAACGTTTTTTAAATAATTGTGCTTACTTATGACACAGTTTAAGGGAAGTGGGGTTTAAGCTATGTTTATGACTAACAGCCCTACTGTACAGCCAACCATTTAGCTTCAAGTCAAGTACCTTCGTCCCAGCAGATAAGTTACTTCTAAGCTGACATTAATTAAGTCGGAAAATAATTATTATATTTATTTCTATTGAAAATATAATCACTCATCAGATTTTTGAATAAAAAACTTATTAATGGCTTGATTGCTAAGTCTTTTTTTCTAATAAATTATGCTTCGGAAATTGATATTTTATTTCTAGATTGGCAAGTTAATTCAAAACCAATTTACCTACTTTACACCTACCTACACAAAATATGTAAGTTAGGACTGCTTATATTCTCTACTGTAGATTGTCAGAATATATAGTTTTTAATAGCCTGTACTGTCCCACTGCTGGGCAATGGCCCTAACCCTTCCACTCATCTCTGTTCTGCGCAGACTCAGACCCTCTCTTAAAAACGTCTTAAGGCTTCATAAGGCTATGGCACCATCTACTAAAATTAAACGTCTGAATTTTTTTATAGATATCTTGGGGTGTCTATTTAGAGACTGATGAATACCGATACACGATTGGGCAAACAATTGTATCTAAACCGAAATAGTTATTCATACAAAATATATATCCGCTGCGGGACATCTTCTGTCTCACTCTTACTTTTGACAACCATATAGCGCCTTAAGTTACCTACAGTTAAATAGCAATGGCAAGCCTAACCATACATTTAATTGAAATGATTATGTTCTATTCTATCGACCTAAAGCCATAATTATGATTTAATATTTCGATTTATTTTTCTTTTTTTAAATCCGAACTCCGCCATCAGACTTATATTTTATTTTTATGTATTAGAAAAACACCTTTCATATACGAAATGAGTTAAAAACTTTAAATGAAAACTAACCTTTTCGCCTAACCACACAAGATTCAAAACCAAAGCAATCAAACCACCATTTCTGGGTTACAATGGAATCAATAACACATACGATCGTCCACACGCCGTTACGCACATATCATATTGGTCACTTTAACTATTCCAAAAAGAAAAAAAATAAAGAAAAATTCTATATGATATCATTACATGGTCGCGACTATGCGGCGGCGGTGCGGCGGGCGGCGCGCCGCGGCTCGCTGGCGCGGGGCTGGGAGGCATGGAGTCACGTTATACAACAACTCACTCGCAGGACTCGCGCGGGGCCTTTAGTAGACTAGGGGACATCCTTAGGAGGCTAGAGGCCAGTCTTAGGATACTAGAGGCCAGTCTTAGGAGGCTAGAGGCCAGTCTTAGTAGGTTAAATGCAACCTTAAGTGGGCTAGAGATACCTTAAGTGGACTATAGGCCGACCTTAGTAGGCCAAAGGCCGCCTAGTAGCGGTCTTAGTAGGCAAAAGGCTACCAAAAGTGGACTAGAGGCTAAAGGACACCTTAAGTGGGATGGGTGCACCTTGAGAAGGCTAGAGGCCAGCCTTAAAGAACACTTTAAGTAGGCCAGAGGCCGGTCTTAGTAGGCTAAAGGCAACCTTAAGTGGGCTAGAGATGCCTTAAGTGGACTAAAGGCCGACCTTAGTAGGCCAAAGGCCGTTTTGTTGGCTAGAGGACGGTCTTAACAGGTAAAAGGTTACCATAAGTGGACCTAAGTGGGCTAGAGACACCTTGAGAAGGCTAGCTTTAAGTTAAAAGATTCATTGAGTGGCCTTGAGGCCAGCCTTAGTAGGCTAAAGGCCATTTTTAAGTGGGATAGAAGCCAGTCTTAGGCTAAACAACACCTTAAGTGCGCTAGAGGCCAGTCTTAGCAGGATAAAGGCTACTTTAAGTGGGCTTAGCACATAAGTGTGGTAGACTTTGGCCTTAGTAGTCAGAAGGCCATCTTAAGTTACGTAGATGTCGCCCTTAACTGGGCGAAATACTGCTGTAAAAGAACTACAGCCATGTAAAATGACTAAAGTCCACTTTAAGAGCACTAAAGTCAGCTTTAAGAGGCTGATTTAAGTCGACCAAAGGCCATTTAAAGTAGACTAAAGGATACTTAAAGTGGCTATAGGCTACTTATAAGGGAAAGACTGTAAGTAGACTATAGGCTGCTTGAAGTGGGCTAAAAACCATCAAGTTAAGGCCTCGAGTGAGTTTAGAACCTAACAACGGGCACAGTAACTAAATCAACTACAAATTCTTTAAAGTTATTTTAGAGACAGTCAATTTTCAAAATTTAAACATATGCAACATTGATATGGTAATAATTATCGGTGTTGCCAGTATTAAATGTATATTAATATAATTTACACTGCAGTTTGACTTGGAAACTATATTTTATTTAAAAATTAAGCAGTTTTGTCTAATAATGACAGCTTTATAAACTTTGATTTGTTACTGGCCGTTGTTCGATTTGTCTTTTGAAATACTGACCACAATACCTTTGGAAATATGTGAAATAATCAAAAACAAATATTTCCAAGCGTTCATGTAGGCAGTTATGATCTAAGAGCACAAAATATTAAAACGTACGTTTGGCGTGTGTAACATCAAGGCCGCGTGGTAATTTGTTTTTATATTGATCTAATAGCTGTTGCACTGAGTTTTTGTAAACTAATCTGTATATTATTTAGAGAAAAGACAGAACATTGAAATGGATTTCATAGTCGTTATAATGAAAGATTTAAATCGTCAGACAGGCCCATGCTATACATCAACCACGCGCAGTCGTTTAGTGTGAATTTCATACAGCAGTCATTAACTGCCAAATATCCTGATGTTGGTTTGGGCACAACTGACGATTTGAAGCTTTGGTTACATTACAACGTTAAAGTTTTCTGATGTCAGTTAATTTCTTCAATAACAAATAGGAAACTGTCGAGCCTTCTGATAACAATCCACGTTGGATCTGTTCCGATGTCATGAGTTCGCTGTACTGGCTCCCGCCATATGTATCTATATAGGCCCTCAGGCCAATAGCCATATACAATTTTGAGCACGAACTTAGTGTGACCTCGCTCTTAAAAATGTCAAATTCCATGGAGTTTTGACAGTTTTAAGAGTAGGCGAGCTCGGCTCTGCTCAAAACTGTCTAGTTAAAAGTTCTAAGCTTGTTTCCCCTTCAACTCATACTGGATTTAAATAATTTCTTGGGATTTTTGGTTTTCAAATAAAAACATTTCTTTTTAGGTCTGGCCTTGTAACTGAATAGGCAAATAATCTTACTAGAGAATGTTTGAATGTTATTTAAACGACAATTAGTCCATTGAGAGTACAATGAAATAATGAGGCAGATAATTATGGATTTTACAATTAGGTAGGTAGGTACCAAAAAGTCCTAAGTTTCGGAAGATTTGAGAGAAATCCGCTTGTAAAGGAAGCTTTCATTCAGCCAATTAGCTGATATGATGAATGGAGACTAAATATAGAACGCAGGAAGGATCTAAACTCAATTTCGCTACCATCCGTGGACCAAGGCGCAGTCATCCATCTTGAATTTTTGGCGATACGTATTGATCCGCCGCGCAAAACTACGACTCAATTTCAACGTGAAAATTACCGCAAATCCGTCCGGATTGTTGCAATAACTTCACAATTACGCGTAAATCTGTCGATTTCTAACATCTAAAGCTCGAAATCAAGGCCTTTGTATGACGTTACACATGTCAAAACGCCTCGTAAAGAAAGAACAAAGGAAATAAGTAATAAAGCGCATAAATACCTTTCTTGTCTGCCATTTATATAATTAACAAAGTATTTACTAGTTAAATATTGTGCACTAGGATTATCGTGAGCGATATTTAGCGAGAAATTAATGATTTATAACAACGCAGTCGCAGAACGGATGCAAGCTTCGATTCTAAACGACGTCTAGTGATGTGCCGCAACCGATCAATACCGAAATGACGTTTGAGTGTGGTTTGACAGCAAGTATAATCGATCGATTATAGTATTGAAAGCGAATAATATTATCTTTTTCAAAGATTAGATTATTTTTACAAAGCGTGTATTATTATTTACATCCGCATTATTAAAATTACGTAAATTTGACACTGAATGAAACGTGGATGAATTATGAAACTATCTTGGTATGTAGAAATTCCTCAGAGAAATTCAAATAAATCGCAGTTATGTCCATAACAACGTATGATGATAAATCGAAACAGCCTTTATTTGTAGCACATAAAGGTGTATAATCATATTTTCCACTGGTTCTGTGCACACTTGCGTTTTTGAGGCGTTTAAAAATCGACAAAGCGTCCTGGACCGTGATCTTTAAGATTTCATTTATTAAATTGCAGATACTCATGTACCGAGATTATTAAAAAGTAGGTTTATAAAACTGTTGTAAGAGCACTTGTATCCGAACGCAAGATTGTTGATTTGCCGCGTTTTCGGATGACAGCTGTCACCGGGTTTGTTCAGTAAAGAGTTTCAGAAGTACAGATATTAGTCTTGTTATTTTAATCATAAAACCCTAACAAAACATGGTAGCAGCGGTTAAAAGAGTGTAATTCAGTTCAGTAAAATAGTAGCAGTCGATTCAGTAGTGAAATGTCCAACGATTCGGATACGAAACAAAAGGAAGCCGTAGGAGCAAGGAACAAAATGCATCAAGTAACGATACCGGAGCGGTTTTCGTTCGAACCTCTGGAGTGGAGTACGTGGAGAAGCCGGTTCACAAGATACATGAGTCTCACGGGCAACGACAGCATGCCAGATGGGGATAAAATAAATTGCTTGTTGTACTGCATGGGGGAAAAAGCAGAGGACATAATTATTCAGTTTGGCCCAAAGCAGAGTTACAGCAGCTTGATCCAGTGTTTCGACAATCATTTTACGCCAAAGAAGAACATAATCTATCAGAGATTCAAATTCAACTCCCGGATACAAAGAGAAAACGAAAAGGTGGACGAATATATTACTGAATTGCACAAGCTTGCAGAGCATTGCGAGTTTGGAGCATTAAAGGAAGAGCTTATTAGAGACAGAATTGTCATAGGGATAAGGGATAAGAAAACCAGCGAGAGAATGCAGCTAAAGAATGATCTGGTGCTAAAGGATGCAATATTAATAAGTAAACAAGCAGAAGCCCAGCAAGAGGAAAGTAGAATACTGCGATCGGATGGAGATGGTGAGGTCATTAACCGGACTGCAAAAGAGCAACGATCCAACAAACCAAATAGCTGTTGGTTTTGTGGACGGGAACGTCACCCAAAGGAGCAGTGCCCAGCAGCAAGAGCAAAGTGCCATAACTGTGGACGCACCGGACACTTTGCTAAGTTATGCAGATCTAAATCAGTTAGACAAGTACAGGAAGAAAAAGAATATGGAGAAGAAAGAGTGTTTGAGGTTAGTTTTAGTAGAAAATCCAATAAATACAATATTGAAGTTAGCGTATTCCAGACAAATACATTTATTAATAGGATGCACTTCTTGATTGACACAGGAGCAGACATAACAGCAATACCAGAAAGTGATGTTACCAGAAAATTACAGCTTGTGAAATGTAGGGACCAAATTAAAGGACCAGATGGTACACGATTGAATGTGATGGGGACGGTTAATTTACGACTTGAGTATAAGAACAATATATATGAAGGTAAGATTTATGTAATTAAAGGTTTGAAATGTGCTATACTGGGCCGACCATCCATAGAAAGTATGAATATTATATCTATTTGTTCAATGACCATGCCAAGCGAACACAGTGCTAGGAATACAGTACATAGATCAGGGGTAGAAGTAGAGAAAGAATTTCCTAACATTTTTAATGAACTAGGAGTTTTTAAGGATCAGTTCGACATACAGTTAGTAGATAACCCGCAATCCTATATACAAGCAACACCGCGAGCAGTCTCTATTCCATTAATATCGAAAGTTAAGGAAGAGTTAGACAGATTAGAAAGTCTTGGCGTTATAAGCCCAATAGAGGAACCTACTCAATTTGTGTCGCCAATTGTAGTGGTTTTAAAAAATGATAAAGTAAGATTATGTGGAGATTACACAAAAGTAAATCAGAATATCTTAAGACCGGTTTATCCTATTCCTAAAGTAGAGAACACACTTGCCAAGCTGAAAGGGGCCAAATATTTTTCTAAAATTGATGCCACATCTGGTTTCCACCAGATTCGTTTAAGCGAGGCCTCACGAAAGCTTACCACGATAATAACACCATTTGGAAGGTTTGTGTACAATAGATTACCCTTTGGACTAAATTGTGCGCCAGAGTACTTCAGTATGAAGTTCTCAAATTTGTTTAAAGACATAAAAGTAGCTATTCACATGGACGACATTTTAATTTATGAGGACAGTATTGAGGAGCATGATAGAGTTTTAAGAGAGGTTTTAAAGAGATTAGAAAACGAAGGCATAACTATTAATAGAGACAAGTGTGTGTTTGGGGTGAGGGAGATAAAATATCTGGGTCATGTTATAAATGAATCAGGGATAAAACCAGATCCAGGTAGAGTAGAGGCAATTAATGGCTTCAATACACCTTCAAACAAAAAAGAGCTGTTGCAATTCCTCGGCATGGTCAACTACGTCGGCAGGTTCATTCCAAACAAATCTCATATTCTTGAACCATTGCATGCATTACTGAAAGAAGCTAATTTATTCATGTGGGGACCCAGACAAGAACAGGCTTTCAGTCTTATAAAAGATAATCTTAAAGAAGCGCCCACCTTAGCACATTTTAATCCAAGTAATAAGATTATTGTGTCAGCAGACAGTAGTTCATTTGGGCTTGGAGGGGCATTAATGCAGGAGGATAACACAGGGCATAGATCCATTGTCAGTTATGCTAGTAGAACGCTCACAGATACGGAAAAGCACTATGCGCAAATTGAAAAAGAATGTTTGGCACTAGTGTGGGCGGTGGAGAAATTTCGAGACTATGTAGTAGGCATACATGTAGAGCTAGAGACTGATCATAAGCCTCTTTTACAAATACTGCAAACTAAACCTCTGGACGATTTGAGTCCAAGACTTCTGAGGTTCAGATTAAAATTAATGCGTTATGACTATAAAGTAAAATATATTCCCGGCAAGTGCTTAGCCGTAGCTGATGCTCTATCAAGACAGCCCCTACCAAGTGTAGATCCCATGAAGACTGACAGTAAGTCAGAATCAAATGTGTTATTAAACATGTGTGCTGTAGAAGCTATTCCCAATGAAACTTTAGGTACATTAAAAGTAGAACAAAATTGTGATGAGGTCTGTGCTAAATTAAAAGAATATACAAGACAGGGTTGGCCTAATAAGAATAAAATTGAAAATGATCTTAGAAATTATTATCAATACAGACATAATTTTTCTCTAGAATCAGAATTGTTATTATTTAACTCAAGAATTGTAATACCCAAAGCAAAGCAGAAGGAAGTGTTAACTAAACTTCATGAGGGCCATTTAGGTATTTCTAAATGCCGGGAACGGGCCAAACAATCAGTTTGGTGGATAGGGTTGTCTAAGCAAATAGAGGATGTGATAAAAACATGTCCCAAATGTATCGAAATGTTCAGAAATCACAAAGAAGAAATGATCATCGACCCAGTGCCAGACAGGCCTTGGCAGAAAATTGCCTTGGACCTTTTTAAATTTAAAGACAGATGGTATTTAGTTATAATAGATTATTATTCAAGATTTTTAGAAGTATTACAATTAAAGGACTTAACTGAGGACAGTGTAATAAATAAATGTAAAGAGGTATTTTCTCGCTACGGAATTCCTGAAATTGTTCGCTCTGACTGTGGAACCCAGTTTAAATCTAAGTTTAATTTATTTGCCACGGAGTATGGATTCAAGTCAATAACTAGCAGCCCATATTACTCCCAAAGCAACGGTCTAGCAGAATCTGGGGTTAAGATTGCCAAGTCCCTGTTATCAAAAAATGAGGATATTTACATGGCTTTATTGATTTATAGAAACACTCCCCTAGAGTCTGGCTATAGTCCAGCAGAATTGATGTTTAATCGGAAATTAAGAGACAATTTACCAATAGTACCTAGTAAATTGAACAGTAGGGTAGCAATTAGCCACAAAGCCAAAGAAATCATGATGGAAAAAAAGCATAAAGATGCATATTACTATAACAAAAGGCACAGAGCGAGCAATTTAGAGGACCTAAATGTAAAGGATAGGGTTTGGGTAATTGATTTAAAATGTTATGGTACGATTACAAGCAAATGTAATGAGCCACGTTCCTTTATTATACAAACTGATAGAGGCAAGTTTAGGCGGAATCGTTGGCATTTAGTCTTGGCTCCTCATGCGTCTACAGGAGCGCAAGCGGATCCTGTTCTGAATGATTTGGACGATTACACAAGTCTTTTAGATCCACAAGAGGGTGAAAACGCTACGGGGTCGATTGAAGGTGAAGATATATTATTAGAAGGTGAATCTCAGGTTGCAATGGGAAGTTCGGAAAGTAGAAGATCTAAAAGGCTTGTAAGGAGGCCACAATATTTGCAAGACTTTGTTACATAGAATTAGTTAGGGTTAGTCTTTGTACAACCCATTTATTTAAGGATTAACTTTAAGGAGTATTTTAATTATTGATACTTATCTTAAATTAGAAAGAGGGAGATGTTGTAAGAGCACTTGTATCCGAACGCAAGATTGTTGATTTGCCGCGTTTTCGGATGACAGCTGTCACCGGGTTTGTTCAGTAAAGAGTTTCAGAAGTACAGATATTAGTCTTGTTATTTTAATCATAAAACCCTAACAAAACAAAAACACAGCATAAGAGTTTAGAAAATAAAATCAATTTGCACGATCAATGTCATTTATTCAATATATTTACAATACACTGTCATTCATTTCGTCACGTTACTATAACATAATTTAATTAAAACATTGACAATTTGACACATATACTCTTACTTAACAACTAATTAATTATAATTTATTATGTAACATTTTATTAACAGATCATTTTAATTGAATTACAAATTAGAAAATAATGACCATTTCCCGCCGCATCTGTAAAAATGAGAAAAATATTTTAGTAAATACTTTAAAATGTTAAAAATTCACAAAATAAGAATAACTTTATATCTCTATAAACTTTGGCCATTTCTTCCAAAAAGACATTCCACTCTTATACCTGGTTAGATTTTGAGTTTTGTTTGACACTTGACCAGAAACAGTGACATCTATCGGGGCGATCGGTACTTCTATTTACATTTACACTACTTTTCAAGGAAAAAAAATGTTATGACACCAAAGTTTTCCAATAATTCTTGTATTCTTTACCCGACTGTGCAAGAAGGAAGTTTGTTTTTCGAGTGTATGTATGTTTCTCTGACACGCCCTGCAGCCTAAACGGCTGGATGGATTTTAACATATTACTTGTACTTCATCTTGATTGTAAGAGTGACATAGGATATAAAAAAATAATTAAAAAGGGGCTTAAATTTTATACAGCCCTTTTTTTATAATTTCTGGTTGTTCAATTATACTGCCAAACCTGTGCAAACGCGCGTTTATTTACCTGCACGCGTGTATGAAGCGCCCGTCGTACGCGCGCTGCAGCGGGTGCCTGGCGGGCTGCGGGTGCGGCAGTGCGCGCGCGCCGCACCGTCGGCAGTGGCGCCAACGCGCAGGCGCGCTGCCGCCGCCCAGGTACATGTAGCTACGACAACGGTATGGCAATCATATCAAATAAACAACCTTTATTTATCGAAATACTCCTTTGCTGATATTCATAAACCTAGTCAAACTACACTTCCCTTAAATCGAGTTGCTATCCCTTTCACTCTTCATTAAAACAGGTTAAGATAGAAAGGGATAGATTCCACAATAAAGATTAGAAAAATATTGCATTTTCAGCTTTTCTTTCTTTTCTCGTGTGATTTAGTGACCAAATCTAATTTATTGGCGGCACTTCACTTGGCTATTCGTATTCGCTATTGGGTGTTTGTCGTATTTGTCAAATACTTGACGTACATACAAATAAGACGAATATTTTGCCAAGCATACCAACCACACATGGCAATTATGACAAATACGCACATACGAATAGCCAAGTGAAGTGACACCATCAGAGATGCAGGCCTCTGACGTGGCCTATTAAAAATATAGCATTATCAGCTATTTCTCACCGTATGGAGTCCATGTTGATAGACGGCGTGGTGTCGCTCTGCGCGTGCGCGGCGGGCGGGTCGGCACTGAACCGCAGCGCCTCGGGCTCCACGCCGTATTGCAACTAGGGGAATCGATCGATTGTGCTCAGTACCGGTTATGGACATCACTATTGTTCAAAAAATGGCGGGAACGTGACTTGCAAAATTGTTTATTATTTTCGGTTTCATATTTATTGTCTAAAAATGATTGTTTTTGTGTCTAATTTCACGTTTAATTAAGCAGAAAACGTTGTTTGCGAATAGCAACGATGAATTATGTGCAATATCGGCAGTATCGAGCTTTGAGTCACTACAGAGTTCGGGCTACTAGAGTAGACACGGTTCAGCGACTCCTCTAAAGGAAGAAATGAAGACGCATGATGCAGAGGCTGAACGAGGCAAAAAGGCAGTTTTGTTTTAATTTTTACAAATCTATAAGCAAGAATTATTTTTATTGCATTAGATCACGTAGTTTTTATGAAAAAGTCAACCTTAAAACTCTCCTATATACCATTAGACCACAGCTACATTTACGCAAAGAAAACATTACAAAGTTGTCTGGAGGAGATCGCTTTAAACGATAAGACCGAAATGACAATGCCAGATTCTGCCCCACCATCAACCGCATGATGTACAAGATAACGAATAAAAGTAAAAACATCTCCGTTTTTTATTAAAAATATTGGTTTAAAATAAAGTTTTGTACAAGTTGCAAGTCGAAAAATCAATTTTAAAGTTTTTGTACGTTTTCCTCTTAGTTTTTCCGCTAATCATTCATTGTAATGTGACATATTTTTTATTGTGGGCCCACCATCAGACAATGTAACAGATAGTGCTGAGCGTTAAACATTAAGAAATCGAGGCGAATTATTCGTTATTTTTGTTATCATTTTCTACTACTCTCGCAACTCTTACTATGATTATGCAATATGAAATCTGCAATCAGTCCCCCAACAAAATGATAATGTACACGCAGTTTTGTACAGGTGGGGCAAAGCTCCATTGAAATCCGGCAATGCCATTTTGATATTAAGGGTCTCTTGCAATATCGGGATAACCCTGGTGTTGCGGATGCAACATCTCTATGAAGTAGAGTAGTAGAGTGTAGTTTCATAATTAGAAATATTTTTAAATCTGTTTGTTTGGAATGTTTGGTTTTTATTTTTGTTTTTTATGAAGGATTTTGTTTTAGTTTGTTTTGAGTCGATTACAAGTTTTCATGGCAGCAAGTTGTGTTTCAATTTATCTGGTCTGCCTCTGGTCTTCCGGTCGTCTTCACCTGGGTTAAGTACTTAACCAAAATTGTACATGCTTCTCAATTATGTAATTAATACTGTATTATGGTGCAATAAAGTGTATTTATACTTAACCCGAGAAAACTCCATACATTTTGAAGGGAGTCACCTAAAGTTATCTTATATTGCAAGTGGGGGTTACTATATTAACCTATTTCTTTTCTGCAATAAAGAATATTTAGCTTATCTTATTATTTTACTTATTTATTGTCGTCGTGAGATTAACGAAGTACTCACGTATATCGGCAGGTGCCTGTTGTGTGGCGCGGCGACGCTGCACCGCGGGAGCGCCTCCCACACGCGCGGAGCGGACATCTGGCCGAGCAGCGCGGCGCACTCCTCTGCGAGAGGACAGGCATGTAATGAGAGAAGTTTTGGGGGTTTGGGTGTAATTTGTGTCTGGATGTTTTTGTTCGTGCGTCTAGGTGTTTTTGTGTGTCAGGGTATATTTTGTGTGGTAGGGTGTTTGTTGTGTGTCAGGGTGTTTTGTGTGTCAGGGAGTTTTGTGCGACTGGGTGTGTTTTGTGTGTCAGGGTGTGTTTTGTATGACTGGGTGTATTTTGTGTGTCAGGGTGTGTTTTGTGTGTGATGTGTCTGTGTTTTGTGTGTTTTGTGCGTCTAGGTGATTTTGTGTCAGGGTGTTTTGTGTGTCAGGGTGTGTCTATGGGTTTTTATGTGTCAGGGTATGTTTTGTGTGCCAGGGTGTGTGTTGTGTGTCTATGTGGTTTTGTATGTCATGGTATATTTTGTGACTGGATGTGTTTTGTACGTCAGGGTGTCTTGTGTGACAGGGTACTTTGTGTGTCTGGCTGTTTTGTGTCAGGTTGTGTTTCAGGGTGTTTTGTGTGTCAAGGTGTGTTCAGGGTATTTTGTGTGGGAGGTTGATTTGTGTTTCAGGGTGTTTTGTGTGTCTGGGTGTTTTGTATGTGAGGGTATGTTTGTGTGTATCGGTGTTTTATGTGCCAGTGTGTTTTGTGTGTAACGTCTGTCCGGGTTACCCATGATGTCCGTCTTGTGGTGCGTGGCCGCGTGCAGGCGCGCCAGCATGCGGCCGGCGGCGGCGTGCTGGTCGCCGCACGCGCCGCGACACAGCACCAGTAGCTTGCGGAGCAGGTTCACGGCTACAGGGTCACAGCATAGCTCGTACCTGACAATACCATCATCAGCCCGTATCAGTCCACTGCTGGACGCTGACCTCTCCCAAGACACGACCGCATGATAATGAGACTCTAGGCATGTCATAGTGTCCTGGTACTTTTCACTTTTTGTACACACGACGACAGAGATAAGTATACAGGGGGCCTCAATAATGTTTAAATATTCTAAAGACCTAGACCAAATTAAATAATTCTTTTACAGTTACATAGTGTTAAGTTTTATCTAACAGTGAAATAATTTTTACAATCGCACAAGTGAGAAAATATCAGCTTTAAAAACTCTGCTGTACACCTTTCTTTGTCTTTAACCATATACTTTTATAGATCGGTTACACACTCGTTACAGGACGGTTACACACCCGTTACACGATGGTTGCACACCCGTTACACGATGGTTACACACCCGTTACACGATGGTTACACACCCGTTACACGATGGTTACACACCCCTTACACGATGGTTACACAAATAACTCACGTGTGCGCGTGCATAGTGTTTGCGTGCTGCGCGTGGTGCGCGTGTGCGGCTGCGAGCGCCGTGGCCGCGATGTCCGCCGCGCGCTGCAGGGGCCGCCGCAGCGCGTGCAGGGACGACAC
Organism: Tachystola acroxantha; assembly: GCA_963506565.1. Lineage (NCBI taxonomy): Eukaryota > Metazoa > Arthropoda > Insecta > Lepidoptera > Oecophoridae > Tachystola > Tachystola acroxantha. The sequence continues at coordinate 6,920,028 of OY735896.1, forward strand.
GTCCACGCACACGTCGCTCTTGGCTTCGAGGGTTAGCAGCGCCTGGGATAATAACAGTTGTAGATTATACTACAGAGATATAGGTTGGAGAGCTAGGCGGCTCAGTGGTTGGGTCAGCTACACATACATATAATTGTTGCCTGCCAAAAATTGGCGAAACATGTGCATTTTATTATTTATGACACTTCAATATGACCTAATTTACCATGTTTCTTGCAAATAAATTTATTTCATTTCATTTCAATAGACTTGCAATACGGAGTTCCCAGGTTCGATACCCAGCCAGGGCAGTTATCCCAGGTTCTTTTTTCGATTGAAAGCTTACGTACATTTATTGAGTACTCTCAAAACGGTGAAGGAAAACATCGTGATGAAACCTGCATGCCGTAGAAGAAAAAAATTCTAAGGCATGTGAAATCCGCCGCACCGCACGGTGGATATGACCTTGTCATGTGTGACCTCACTATGAGTGACCATGTCATTGTCGCTTAGCTGTGTATGAACTTGTCAAGTGTATGTGACCTTGTCATGAGCCCCTCTCTGTGTATAAACTTGTCATGTTGCCCTCACTATGAGTGAACATGTCATAGTCGTCTAGCTGTATGTCACCTTGTCATTGTCACCTAGCTGTGTATGAACTTGTCAAGTGTATGTGACCTTGTCATGAGCCCCTCCCTGTGTATGAACTTGTCAAGTGACCTTGTCGTGTTCCTGGTGCTGTTCGTCCAGCAGCGCGGCGAGTGTGGCCACCTCGTGACTATGATAGTGTCAGTCTGCGTGTGATCTTGTCATAATCACCTATTTGTCGTCTTGAATGTGACCTTGTCATGATCCCCCCTCGCTGTGTATGACCTTGTCATGTTGCCCTCGCTATGAGTGACCTTGTCATTGCCGTCTAGCTATATGTGACCTTGTCATTGTCGCCTAGCTGTGTATAAACTTGTCACACACTTGTCAAATTCATACACAGCTAGGCAACAATGATATAATTGTCGAATAGCTGTGTATGAACTTATCAAGTGTGTGACCTTGTCATGTACCCCTCCCTGTGTATAAACTTGTCAAGTGTATATGACCTTGTCGTGTTCCGGGTGCTGTTCGTCCAGCAGCGCGGTGAGTGTGGCCAGCTCGTGACTATGATAGTGTCAGTCTGCGTGTGACCTTGTCATAATCACCTAGGTGTCGTCTTGAATGTGACCTTGTCATGTTCCCCTCGCTGTTTATGACCTTGTTATATTGCCCTCACTATGAGTGACCAGCTGTATGTGACCTTGTCATTGTCGCCTAGCTGTGTATAAACTTGTCACACACTTGACAAATTCATACACAGCTAGGCAACAATGATATAATTGTCGAATAGCTGTGTATGAACTTATCAAGTGTGTGACCTTGTCATGTACCCCGCCCTGTGTATAAACTTGTCAAGTGTATATGACCTTGTCGTGTTCCGGGTGCTGTTCGTCCAGCAGCGCGGCGAGTGTGGCCAGCTCGGGGCGGTCGTCGGGGCGCAGGGCGCTGGCGGCGGCGGCCCACGTCGCGGCGCACATCTGAAGACTTATGAGGGAGGACGCGCTGCTCTGACCGCTCACTGTCAGTCTGGAGGAAGGGGTAGTCATGGTAACGATAATTTTTAGGGTTCTGTGTCTCAAAAGGAAAAAAAGGAACCTCTATAGGATAATTTTGTTGTCTGTCTGTCAAGACCTATATCTCAGAAACGCGTGGACGGATCAAGTAGAAATTAATACCAAATACTCAGGTATGCGCGAGTCCGACTCGTACTTGGCCGTTTTTTTTTCTTCTTTTCAGGCACAGAACTTTTGATCTCCTATAAACTAAGTTTATTACGATAAATTCTATTTTTTAAATGCTTATTTATAACGCGATTCAATGTCGGTAAGTTGCAGTTCGTATAATTGCGAAAAACGTCCGTTTTTGGCACATTTGTGAACTACAACTTAGCTTGTCGCAATTATGCCATGTATTGTACATTGAAAAACAGAATTTATCGTAATAAACATTTCATAAATAGCTTTTTTAATAAAATTGATTAGGTAAATTGGAAGATATTATTTTTCAAGATTGGCGGCGCTAGTTGGCTCTATGAAGGCTCTTAATAATAACTATTGGTTACATGTCTACGCCAATGAGACCCTCGGTATATCGTCCGGTCGCTGTCGTACCTGCACAGCGCTATCCTGAGCTTGAGCCAGCCGTGGTAGTAGTACTGCTGCAGCGCCGCCGGCTGACGCTGGAACGTCTCACTCACTCTGATAGATAATATAACATAACATGGGGTTAGCGGTGCTGGTGGCATAATAATATTACATTAATAATTATTTAGAATTAACGGCGAGCGCCGGCGTCGGGGCAGACCTCGGCGTAGGTGGAGAGACGATATCGTTAGATACAGGGATGGGTGGCTGGAAGAGGCTCAGGACATGATGGATGGAAGAGGAGGGGGGAGACCTTTGCCCAGCAGTGGGACAATTTATAGGTATACAAAAAAAACTTGGGTTGACTGGAAGAAATCCCCTGAGCGGGATAAGTCCGCCTTTGTACAACTATTCCTACACCCATATTTATTTGATTTTTTAATTTAAGTAAATGTAGTATATTAAATTGTAGTGCCCTTGCAGGGTTCGTGTGATAAATAATAATAATAATAAAAGTCATTTATTCACGACACACACAATACAGTTATAAATTGACTAATACAGTGTGAGTGTCATTAGTAATGTATGTACTACATGAAGCAATGAATTGATTTGATAAATTCCTTGCCGTGGGCAGGACTTGAACCTGCGACCTTGTCATTCTGTGACACGTTACCAACTTAGCTTACCACGGCATTTTTTTTCTTCATTTTTAAATGACAATGTCAGTAACTCGCGCTTAAAATCGTGAATTTTAATCTGACATGTACCTAATTATATTTTATTGTAATTGATTGTAGTTTTGTAGTTATATTTAATTTAAACTGTAGTGAATCATTTTTAATTAGTATTTTAGCAATAATATTGTATACGCCTGGACAGGTAGGATTTAGCGAATGATATATTGTGCAAATCCATCTGCAAAATGTACCTAAATTCTGTACAACAAAGAATTATCTTATCTTATCTTGTCCCAAATCTCAGCCTCAGTGTGCACTTGCCTCTCATACACGTGCTCAGCGAGTCCGTGTTTGACAGTCAAGAGCACGTCGAGGCAGTCGATGCCGGCCAGCAGCGCGTACTCAAGCACGCCGCTCAAGTGCTGCACGGCCACGGGGGTCGCTGAAACACACGACGATAATAATAACGTAAATGCCAATGCCAGATTCTGCCCCACCATCAACCGCAAGTTGTACAAGATAACGAATAAATGTAAAAATATCTCCGTTTTTTATTTAAATCAGTGGTTTAAAATAAATTTTTGTACATCAAGCAAGTCGAAAAAAACAGCTTAATTAAGAATTCAGAAAATAGTAAGAAATCGAAGCGAATTATTCATTGTTTTTGTTATTCTTCTATAGGAGTTGCGAGAGTAGTAGAAAATGATACTGATTATGATTATGCAATATGAAACCTGTAATAAGTCCCCAACAAAATGATAGGTACAGCTTAAATGGTCACGTAGTTTTGTAGGTGGGGCAAAGCTCCATTGAAATGTGGCAATGTCATTTTATTTTATTCACAAACAAAAGACCAACTTAAGTATCCACAAAAGCGGAGACGAGATTTGTTTGACTAACCAATCAGATTTCGTTCCTTCTTTCGAAAATCTATACATATAATAAGACTGTAAAAAAGTTGTGTCTGTAAATTGGATAGTTTTTGAAAAGAATAATTGTAATGTGTTTTAGGGTCGATACTGATGCCAAAACACTATTTTTTAGAATTTTTCTGTGACTTTGTGCAAGTATCACGCCATAACTACTGAAGGGATTTTGATGGGAGTTTCACTAGGAGATAGCTGAAATATCCGGACAGCTCATAGGCTATAAGCCATGGCGGTATGTGATGTGGAAACAAGGATCCAGAGAGGAAGATCTGCCTCCTGATCTCCTACATCCTCCTCCTCTACGCAAACGAAGTTGCGGGGGACAAGCTCAATGTCCTACATACTATACCGAAGCCCAAATCTAGTGTCTTATTTTGTAAACAAAAATACCCTACCTTACTAACATTTTCAGCTGTTCTGTGATTATCGTATAGTTATTTGCATATCTAGTTATATCTTATAGTTAGTTCACTGAACGCAAATTATGTGGGTAACACGAAATATTTCAATAATAAAAGTACTTAAACCAAAGCCTAAATCAAGTGTCTTATTTTGTAAACAAAAACTACCCTACATTACTAACATTTGAAGCTGTTCTGTGATTATCGCATAGTTATTTTCACATTATTAGATCGGATCGCTTTATTTGTCACAATGATGAACAGGTTCGATCAATCAGTTCCTTCAGTGTCACATCACAACAGGTAATTAGACGATCATATTGTTACTATTTGTGAAAACCTGTCATTGGCTTTGTGTTACTATTGTAGTTTATGTATTCTGTCATAGTTGTGCTGTTGGTTTTCCTATGAAAAAAAAATAAAAAATAAATAAAAAATATTTGTTTATAAAATAAGACACTTGTGCTGCGGTATAGTATAGTGTTTACTCACGCACGTCGTGCCAGGGCTGCGGCAGGCGGTACACGTGCAGCTGCGCCCGCGTGTCCACCGACACGGCCACGCCGCACAGCCACGAGATGTCCGCGCACGATAACACGCTGCCGACCACCTCAAATGGATACATACATTACCGGTTTATACCAAAGTGTGCTGATAATTACCGGTTTATACCAAAGTGTGCAACTAATTACCGGTTTATACCAAAGTGCGCTAATAATTACCGGTTATACCCTAAATGTGCACTAATTACCGATTTATACCAGTGTGCTAATAATTACCGGTTTATACCTTAAATGTGCACTAATTACCGATTTATACCAGTGTGCTAATAATTACCGGTTTACACCAAAGTGTACTAATAATTACCGGGTTATACCCTAAATGTGCACTAATTACCGGTTCACTTATACCAAAGTGTGACACGAATTAATATGCTACAAATTATAACAACCTAGCCTAGTCGGTAGTGCGCCTGCTTTCTATGCGCAGGGTTCGATTCATTAAGGGTACACTGGACAAAAATGCTAGTGGCGTAAGAATGGACTAAGCTATTTTTATTTTATCGAGGACAAATTGTTTACTAACGTATAAAAAGTAATACTAACATTTATATAGACCACTGTTGTTCGAAATAAATGATTATTATTATTATTAAGTGTTTCCTGCCTCTATGTTTACCTGTTGTGGTATTCCATTCGCATACTTGTGTTTCTTGGGCGGCGTGGTGGCGCCCGGCGGCGGCTCGCCCCCCGCGCCCGAGGGCAGCGGACGGCTGCATATCTGGTATGGAATATAGAGGCAATGTTATTACATTTTTTGTTTAACTTTAAATTATTGTAGCTTTAATTTTTCGGTTTTTTGTTTTGTTTTACATATTTATTGTTCACCATTTATTGTTATACCTAAGGACACTGGCTAAATAGATTCCAACAAGGAAGGGGCTGGTATTTATAGTACAGGATCTTCCTTTTTTAAATACCAGCCGCACCAGGATAGTGAGACCTACGGCCTCAAATTGTATTGTATTACGTTTATTTATTATTAGTGGTGGTATAAAGTAGCCCATTTTGTTAAGTATTGTCTGTTCTCTTGTGTGGAGTCGAAACATGGACACTGACATTGTCAAGCTTGAAGAAAATTAAATGGCATGAAAAAAAATGTGAATATTATATCGTAGACTCCTGAAAATAGCGTGGCGGGGCAGGGTGATCAAGCTAGATACTCATAAAATGTAGCAAAGCAACCAAAACCCACTCACTTGACTTACTTTTATCTAACAGTGAGAGAATTCTTGCAATAGGTAAAGTAGTTTCTGAGATAATCCATATATATCTTAACCTCAGAACTCTCTTATACTTGTACAGATAAATGACAATGCCAGATTCTGCACCACCATCAACCGCTAGTTGTACAAGGTAACGAATAAATGTAAAAATATCTCCGTTTTTTATTAAAATTATTGGTTTAAAATAAAGTTTTGTACAAGTTGCGATTCGAAAAATACAGCTTAATTAAGAATTCAGAAAATAGTAAGAAATCGAAGCGATTTATTCATTGTTTTATTTATTATTCTATAGGAGTTGCGAGAGTAGTAGAAAATGATACTGGTTATAATTATGCAATATGAAACCTGTAATAAGTCCCCAACAAAATGATAGGTACAGCTTAAATGGTCACGTAGTTTGGTAGGTGGGGCAAAGCTCCATTGAAAAGTGGCAATGTCTTTTATAAAGGAGAGTTTTTTAGGTCGAAATTATATATCTTATATTATTATCATAATCCACTTGTATAGCAAGAATTTTTTCACTGTTAGATTGATAAAGTTAAAACTATGTACGTAACTGTAAAATAATGATTAAATTCGTTCCAGCAGTTTTTGAGAAAATCTCAACCGTATTGAGGCCCCCTGTATACTTATCTCTGTCTTCGTGTGTACGATCGCTTTTTTCATTGTGTACTCGCAACTGGACAGTGTAGCTAATTCTGTAGCGTAAGTCGAATACTAATCGCACTATCACTGTCGTTCATTTGCTACATCGCGTAAGAGCGAGCGGGACGCCTCTCTCTGTAATAGATCGTACAAATCACTCACATAGTGCTGGTTGTCCCTGGCCAGGAGGTGCAGCGCGCGCGGCGCGGCCAGCAGCACGTGCGGCGCGCCCGGCGCAGCGCGCACCACGCACACAGACGCGCCCGCGCTCGCGGGCACAGACCACACCAGGCCGGGCTGCCACACCTTGCAACATCATCGGACCACATGTTAGTGAGACTCTAGGTTTGTCATAGTGTCCTGGTACTTGTAGTGCATCATCATCAGCCCGTATCAGTCCACTGCTGACGCAAGTGCTCCCAAAGCACGACCACATGTTAATGAGACTCTAGGCATGTCATAGTGTCCTGGTACTTTTAGTGCAACTTCATCATCATCAGCAGTGTCTGTTCACTGCTGGCCCCTCTTAAGGCGCGACAACATGTTAATGAGACTCTAGGCATGTCATAGTGTCCTGGTAATTTTAGTGCAACTTCAGCATCATCATCAGCCCGTATCAGTCCACTGCTGGACGCAAGCCTCTCCCAAGGCATGATTCGCCGTCGGTGTTTGCGCCGCACTAGCCCCACAGACAGCATGCTAATGAGACTTCAGGCGGCTCATAGTGCTCTGGTACTTGGAATGTGAGTTAAAGAGCTGAGGCTTCTGACCGAATGGACACAGCGGATGTTGAGTGCGACATGTTGACACTCCGGCTTAGCCATGGGCTCCTAGTACTTTTAGTGTAACCCCATCATCAATGTGAGCCCGTATCAGTCCACTGCTGGACGTAGGCCTCACCCAAGGAGCGACGCTTTGCATGATAACAGACTTGCATTGCGTCTCGCCTACCCATGGGAGGCGGGAGTTTACGTATGTAAATGCAATAAAATAATAAATAATCTTACCACAGTGTTGAAGCAATCCGTGGCCGGTTTCTGTCCGCCGCCCGGCGTCGTGCCGCCTTGTAGTGGCCCTTAAAATACAACAAATTACCGGTTTATACAGTATTATCCTATTAATTACCGGTTTATACGGGATTGTGCAACCAATTACCGGTGTATACATGACTGTTCTATAGTAATTTAGTTCTATAGTAGTTCTATGGTAATTTATAAATTAGCGAGTTATACCAAAACGTGCTACGAATTACCTGGAATGCCTCACTCACATGCGTAAGGCTTCCATTAGTAAACAACTTGTATTTGTAACGTAAATGACAGAAATAAAATCACTTATCCACTGCTATTCCACGACTTATGGTGGACACCTTTATATCTATTTTTAAGTTTTCTTTTGTATGCTCTATAAGAATTACGAAACATATACATATAGTAAACAAATGTGAGGAATTATGGGAATGTGCAACGAATTACCGGTTTATACTAAACTGTTCTAAAAATTACCGGTTCATACCAAAATGTGCCACGAATTACCGGTTTACACTAAAATGTGCTACAACATACCGGAACACGCTCTCAATCCCCCATACCTTTAGCCAGCAGCTTGTGCACCGGGTGCGCTCGCTCGACCAGCTTCCACATGGTGAGCGTGCCCGCGCCGCCCGCGCCGGCCCCCGCCACCAGCAGGCACTCGCACTCGTCGCGCAGGGACCACGCGATGGAGCCTGCAACGATAATGGAAAGTGAAATCCATCTTATTGGACATTCATCATCAGTCTATTTATATGTCCCCACTGCTCGGGCACAGACCTTCCCTTACATCGAGGGAGCTCCGGCCATGATCCAACACGCGGGCACACTGCGGATGGGCGGATTTCACATGCCTTAGACTTTCTTCTACGGCATGCAGGTTTCATCACGATCTTTTGCTTCACCGTTTTGAGAGCACTCGGTAAATGTACGTAAGTTTTTCCGTCGAAAAAACCGAGGATAACTCATTGGTACATGGCTACCCTGGCTGGGAATCGATCCTGGGACCTCTGTATTGCAAGTCCATTGACCCAACCACTGAGCCACCGAGCTCTTTTACTAATTCATATTAATTCATAATTCATTGCTTTATGTGGTAAAATGGTTGTTACCTAATAACATTAGACAACTAAATTTAGTTTAAACGTAAATAATAAATAAGTTATGTAATGCAATAAATATATTGAGTATAAGTGAGTAAGGCTACTCACTGGGCGGTGGTCCCGTGAGCGACACCGCCGGCAGTGGCTGTATGGTGAGCGCGGCGAACGCGCGTCGTGCGGCGGGCGCGGGCGACGCGGGCGCGGCGGGCGAGCGCGCGCAGGACACCACCGCGCAGCGCACCACCGCGCACTGCGCGCCCAGGCCGCGCTGCACGGCCGCGAGGAGCAGGCTGCCGTCTGCGCACATAGACAATGCTCACTAAACCATACGATAAAAGTAACAAAGAAGGAAAATATTCTTTATTTATTTATTTTATTAATGGACTCGACAGTTCGTCATTTGCCAATGTCATGTTACAGAAAATTCAATGTATAATAGTTTTCTATCTTCCTCCAGGGGAGTCGCCGTAGCATCATCACCCTGGGTAACCGCGTCTTCTTGTCTTCATCCACAGGAGACGCCGTAGCGTCAATCACTGTGGACGAAGCAGCTCGACAGTCACGTTCACTCCCGAGCTCGTAGTGGGAATCTTGACCATGGCGCCAAACTTCAGATCCTGCTTGAATTCTCCAATAACTGCACCATACTGTCATTCGCGAACATTTTCTGATTAATTTAACGTGATATTAAACACAAAACACCCACTGTAGACATTATACTGAAAATTATTAAATAATTTCGCAACCGTCGTTTCCCGCCATTTTCAAAAAGCCCAACAGAAAATATTCTTATTTTAGTATAATATATTGTGTAATATAGATAGTATTAAGAATTTATTGTACGTCAGTGTGCCTGCTCAGAATACGATCTCCATTTAAATAGTTTAAGGTTAGCTGTAAGAGAACTCTTTAGGGTTAAGCTCGCCGTTGTAAATATTGTCTCCAAAACTATGTGTTTATTTTTAAGGTATTATGTACAATAAAGAATACATACATACAAAATATGTAAAAAAAACATAAAACCGGACTGCATAAAATTTAAGCCCCTTTGATCAATTCTTTATAGCCTATGTCCCTCCTACACAGAGGCGGCCCGTACTAAGGAGCGCTGGTGCAATGAACTCCCACCTTCAAAATCAAATTATTAATTAAGCATTCGTATTATATTAGTTAGTGGTATCAATAGTATTTATTTAAATAATTAACGACTCATTTATACATAATATCAAATAATTTTCTATAGAAAATAGCATTTGATAGTAAGTGCAGTGCATTTACTATCAAATCTTGATTGTAGGCTACAACAATCCAGACGAATCTATAGACACCTCATATGTTTACAATCCATCAAGCCGTTTAAGCTGCAGGGCGGAACAAAGATTTAGACATACAAACTCACTTATGTACACTCGAAAAACATAACGCTCCGTCTTGCGCAGTCGGGTGATAAAAAGAGTAGCTACAGGTTTTTTGACTATAACTTTTAATTAGTTGTAGTAACTTGAATATAATAAAATAGCGTTGGCTCACTCTTGTGCGCGAAGGCCGCGTGCGTGACGTGTTCCCTGCGCGCGCGCAGCGTGTCTGTGGCGGTGAGCGCGCGCGCGGCCTCGCCCTGCGGCGGACACACGGAGCACACCAGCCCGCTCGCAGTCACCACGCACACGCCCTCGCTGCAGCCGCCGCTGGACGATGCAGGGGTCACACATATAGACAATTGCAGTTTTCAGAATTAAAACTATAGTGACAATTGTCATTTATTCATCATCAGTCTATTTTTATGTTCCCACTACTAGGGCCTTCCCTTACATCGAAGAGCTCGGGCCATGATCCACCATGCGGGCCCAGTGCGGATTGGCGGATTACACATTTTTTTTCTTCTAAGGCATGCAGGTTACATAGCGATGTTTTTCTTCACCGTTTTGAGAGCATTCGGTAAATGTACGTAGGTTATTCCGGCGAAAAAAAAGGTAACTCATTGGTACCTAGCTGCCCTGGCTGGGAATCGAACCTGGGACGTCCGTATCGCAAGTCCAGTGACCCAACCACTGAGCCACCGAACTTATACTACAGTGAGAATAGTGAGCTATTATGACAAAATAATTACCGGTTTATAAATACATGTACTAAGAATTACCGGTTTATACTTACATGTGTTAAAAATTACCGGTTTATACCAAAATTATGTACAGAATAAAACATGTTTTTATATATTATTATGTCTCACCCGAATCCCTTGAGCGTGGGCGCCGGCCGCAGCGCCTGCACGCGGTCCGTGAGGGCCTCGCCCTTCTTGTCCAGCGCCACCACGCGACGCCCGTGGTGGAAGAATACGCCCTTCAATATGTGCTCGCCTGAAAACAAACGGTATGTACGGTGAAACGCAAGAGAAAGGTGTACAGAAGAGTTTTTAAGGTTGAGATTATCTCAAAAACTACTTGACCTATTGCAATAATTCTTTCACTGTTGGATAGATAAAAGTTAAAACTATGTAACTGTAAAATAATTATCAAATTCGGTCCAGTAGATTTTGAGAAAATCTCAACCCTATTGAGGCCCCCGGGATACTTTTTCTGTCCTTGTGTGCACATACGAATATATTTATTTAGTTTATTAATCGACTCGACAGTTCCTCATTTGCCAATGTTATGTTACATAAATACATAATATTCTTAGGATCTTGAATACTGGTCGCATAGCTCAGCTGCTTCAGCCAGGGTGTCGACGCTCCAGCTACTCCTCTGGAGGATGAAAGAACACTATTTCTTCGATCTTCTTTTTTTCTTTTCTCGTGTGGTTTAGTGACTAAACCTATTTGTCAAAGTTATTCAGGCCTTTGGCGTGGCCTATCGCCTGCTGTCAAGCGACAGCAACCGGGATCAACTGCTTAACGTGCGCCCCGACGCCTGACGAGGCTCAGATGAAAGTGCCACTAGCGGTCACCCATCCAGGTCCTGAACTCGCCCAACGTTGTTTAACTTGTACAATCGTTTTCAACGTTGACTCGCAACTGGACTTCGAGCCCCATACTTATTTCTTCGATATCATAGTCTTCTTTGTATCTCCAGAGGAGTCGCCATAGCGTTATCACACTGGACGAAGCAGCTCAGCAGTCACGGTCACTCTCGAGCTCATAGTGGGACTCTTGACTATAGCTCCACTGCAGATCTTGCTTAAATTATCCGAAAAATACACCGATTTCGACAGACTTTATTCACAGTGAGCATATACTGCAAGGTGGTTGGTAAGTCAAAGTCAAATTTCTTTATTGCAAGTAAGCACGTTGTGTACATTTTTGCACGTCAAAATATTTTTGAATTTACATTTACACCACTTTGCAAGGAAAAGGTGCCAACGCTGAGGAGAAAAAGTGGCAAAAAACTCTCAGCAGCACATCTTTTTAAAATAATATATTTTTTAAAAAGACGTGCTGCCTTTTAATTACTATTGTTAGTAATCTAGACTTTATCCCTCATGCGGAACCAGCGACACACACCATGCATGTTCATCGTTTAAATAGTCATCTATCCTGTAATACGCCTTCTTAACAAATGGGTGGTGACGTGATGTGAAACTGACCTGGGAAATTGGCCGAATACAAGCAAGTCCACTCGTTGAGTAGGTAGTCCTTCTGTGCGTACACTGACACCTCGCCTACTGTCGTCGCAACGAGAAGCAGCTTGCCTTCGCCGTCCCATTCCACCACAGACACCTGATAACAAATGTTTTAATTACAAATCAAAACATTTTTTGGGTCTCCACTTTTTGCTGGGATCTGTCTCAAGTGACATTTAGCTGCAGTTTTGGTGCTCGAGTATTAGTCCCAGGTCGTCCAGTGACGAACTAGGAATTGGTCAGTGGTCCGGGAGTAGATTGTACTCCGGTATTCTGCGTTTCAGCCTTCTTGTCATAGGCTCTGTCCTCAAAAGTCTGTTTGCCAGCTGGTTTGGGTGATTCTCTTCTTGTATGTGTTTGTAGAGTTGAGAATCTCGTCCCTTACAAATCTTAGTTTAAATCTCTATGGATGGTTTCTAAAATATGAACATATATACCACAGCCCAAATCAAGTGTCTTATTTTGTAAACTAATAGATCGTCTAATCCGTTGTAATGTAACACTAAAGGAACTGGCTGATTGATCCTGTTCATCATACACCAACGAAACGGTGAACAACTTTAATTTAAATGACATTTATGGCTAAAAGCTCTAGTACTCACCGGGTGTGTTGTGCTAGTGACCTTATGGCTGTCCCAGGGCGTGTCCAGGTCACATACGTACACATGGCCGCCCCAAGTGTCACCATCAGAGTCCGTCAGCTCAGTAGGAGACGAGAACGCGATGATATTACAACTCGAGATAGTACAGATCGGACGAATCACTTCGGGGTCTGAAACGCTGTAAAGACACGTTTAAGCTATTGATTAATACTTCCTAAAGATCTGGTGAAGTAATTAGAAGTGTTTTTACAAAGATTTCGCATTAAATTCAACTAAATTGTAGCTGTAAGTGAAAGACAACGAAGTGGAATTTGAATGACCAAAAAACAAACCTTGCGAAGTGCGGAGGCTCGCATTTCAGTGGCTTTCGCCTCATGGAGTATATTAACTCCATTTTTACTGAATTTGCTCTTGTAGTTCAAGTTTAGAATGCTGGAAATTTCACGAAAAGTTGTAATCAAAATACGTATTCGCATTCGCCTTTTCTTCGGGGACGTTTGACAATTTTTTTTTATTAATTTCAAGTTCAAAGCTAACTATAGGTATACAGCCAAATTTGTTCATGTTTCTTCCATTTAAGTAAGACACATTTGCGCGAAGATAATGCGAGTGTTAGTGACTAATATAGTGTTAATTACAAGAATGCCGTACAAAAGTACATTTTCATTTATATCATAACCGCTCGATTTGATTTCTCGTCACATATTATCGTTTAAAAATCTAAATTCTTAAATCGAGAAATACAAACACAGTACAGCACTAGCCTCGTTCCTAACTTCAGCGTATACAAACCGCAATCTTGTGGCTATGTTCACAGCAATCATAAAACTCTATATCGTCTGTGGCTGGTCCCGGGCATTGCCCTCGTCTATTGAGTTTCCGAACGTACACGAAAATGGCGGATCGTCCGATGTTGTTCCGACGGTGAAGTGTAAAATAATTACACGAAATTACAGTGAATTTTATGTGAAAATGTGATTCGCATGAATTAAAAGCTGTGGTGTAGTGTCTTTACAGTGTGTCTCACAATGTGCCGGACCGGAATGTGTCGATTTGGTTTGAGAACCTGGATATTCTTGGTGGCTACTGCCCATTTGTTTACATACGTTCAAGGTGAGCTCCTTTCTTATTCCTATAAATATTAGCTTTTATTAACGATCCTTATATGAAATTACCAATGTAATACTCACTCCGTTTAATTTGCAGTAAATTGCAATTAAAATGTCATATAAAATGTTAATTTTATCGTTGTTACGGCGCGTTAGTAATAGTAAGTCTTGATTTCTCTCGACAGCTATGAGCTACCCATTTCCCGAGCGGTTATTTACGTTTAGTGGATGCATTAGTAGTTTATTTACGTTTCGGTAATGTTTTATAGGTGCAGTTGATTACGGGAACGCATTAAAATGTCTTATAAAGCTGGCGCGGCGCGGCGGTTTATTCCTACCGTATTTATTTCCAAGTTAGGGCTCTGTTGACGGCTTTAATGCGTTTTGGAGGCTTATTGAGTAGCTCAGGATAATTAAATGCTGGTGTTTTCGTAAACAAGTGCGGGGGAGATTGAGTCGAAGTCTTATTGGATTCTTAATGATATTTTGTAGTTAAATTATTGAGATAATTCTGTTTCCTTGGCGTATAGCCGTGGGTGCTTTGAAATGTCATCTTTGTTACGCCTACGTGAGTTAAGGTACTTGCATAGGGTTGGTTGGCTGTCTGCAGGTTTGTGTTTCATCATAAACAGTCCGTAATATTATTAAAAATTCAACCAATAAAAATATAACGTAAAAAACAAGTTATCTAATTATAATTAACTTTATGTAAGTACAGCATTTAGGAGGACCTACAGCTAAAAGCGAAGTCTTCTTCTATCTGGACAACCATTAGATAAGTATTTACTTTACACATTAGGTACACATGAAGAAAGATTAATAAGTACATAAGTTTAGTAATTGAGATTTTCTCAAGAACTAACTCTCCTGTCCTTCTTTCTCTGTGATGGTTAGAACATACAAGACTAGTGAAATAATTTTTACAGTTTCATTTTCAATAGTACGGTGGAACACCGAGAAAGGTGTACAGGAGAGTTTTTAAGGTTGAGATTTTCTCAAAAACTACTTGACCTATTGCAAGAATTCTTTTAGATAGATAGATAACGGTCAAAACTAAATAACTGTAAAATAACTGTAAAACTAAATAACTGTAATGGTCTCGCAACTCCTATAGAAGAATAAACAAAACAATGAATGAATTCGCTTCGATTTCTTACTATTTTCTGAATTCTTAATTATGCTGTTTTTTTCGACTCGCTAGATGTACAAGACTTTGTTTTAAACCAATAATTTTAATAAAAACCAAAGATATTTTTTCATTTATTCGTTATCTTGTACATCTTGCGCAATCGCAAAATGACAATGCCAGATTCTGCCCCACCATCAATATGGTGTAAGTACCTAGTCATAAACAAAATACATTCCTACCAACTTATGTAGTTACCTAACAATCTGGTAAGTTAATTTTCCTTCAGTTAAGTTGTAAAAATCAATACTAATGCGTTTGTAATGGTCTCTGATTGTTATTTAAGGCCTGTTGTACCATTGTATGGAGCATGCTTTGTTAACCTGTTCTTAAGCGATTTCACTAATAACAGGTGGACTTATTCAGGTGTACAGTTGAGTACTTATTTGATAAGGTCTAAAAATTATTAACATCCTAAAAAACGGATATCACTCAATTATATTGTTGAAGTCGGCAATTAGACCGACAGTTTCGACCGATTTCGACGGTCTCCCCGACAAGATCGATCAACGAATCCAGCTACAGCCATCGAACTCACCTCGTCGTCGGCGGGGCAAGTTATCTCGGAGCGCGCACAGAGGGCGCTCATCCGCAGTGCGCGAAGAAACGTCAACGGCGACGATAGTGAGTGATATCCGTTTATATATAATATTTTGTAGTAATGGCTCACTATAGTTTTAATTCTAAAATACTAAAAGAAAAATAACTTTTCAAGATTTTGTCTCTCTGAATCATTGATTTCCTATAAACAACTAGATACGCAAAGGTCTTACTAAAACAATTTAAAATACGTCCAAATAAGGGTCCATTGTTAACGTCCAAAAAATGTCCACTAAAGCATAAGTATGAGGGTTCATATTCCGCTTGGATCTTCTTTTAATATACAAATTAGAAGCGGTTCTCTTGAAAATGGCGAGAAACGATCGTTGCAAAATTATCAAATATATTTTTTTTATTTTAATGTCTACAGTGGTTAAAATGTCCGATGGCACAGACCACTTACGGGGATGTAAGGAGTCGTCCTTACATCCCCGCCACAACACCCCGTAAGCTCGGCCTGCATTCACTGCGGCACGGGCGGCTCGTAAATCACGCGGGTTCGGTTCCCGCGGCACGTCCCGACGCGGCTTCCAAATGAAATTAACTTTCGGGAACGCTTTTATGGGAAAGAGTTTATGGCGATAATTTTAGTACGGTGGAACACAGAGAAAGGTGTACAGGAGAGTTTTTAAGGACGAGATTCTACTTGACCTATCGCAAAAATTCTCTCACTGTTAGATAGATAAATGTTAAAACTATGTAACTGTAAAAGCATTATTAAATTCGGTCCAGTAGTTTTTGAGAAAATCTCAACCCTATTGAGGCCCCCGGGATACTTTTCTCTGTCCTTTTGTGCACATACGAATATATTTATTTAGTTTATTAATCGACTCGACAGTTCCTCATTTGCCAATGTTATGTTACATAATATTCTTAGGATCTTGAATACTGGGCGCATAGCTCAGCTGCTTCAGCCAGGGTGTCGACGCTCCAGCTACTCCTCTGGAGGATGACAGAACACTATTTCTTCGATCTTCTTTAGTTTTTGAGAAAATCTCAACCTTACTGATTACTGAGGCCTCCTGTATAAAGTTTTTTCGTTCGGACATTTTTATCAGCAAGCTTACCCAAACTCTACCAACTGTCAAACTCGCCGGATAGTAGATTAGCTAGGTACAGTCGACAGCAGATCAATGGCAACACTTGCAGTACGATTTCAAGTCTTACGACGCAAATAATAAGAACGGTCAAAAAGTTCAAAGTGTTACCATTGATCTGCTGTCGACTGTACTACAAGCTCCCGGAAGACAATATATCACCCGGCGGGATGCGATCGCCGTTTACACAGGACCAAGTGGTTTACGAATATCGGAAGTTGGATACATTGTAGTTTTGTAATCTTCGATAGTAAAAATAAGCTATTAAATCCGTGCTTCCCGTACCTACGGCCAAAACTCGCCAAATATTGTTAGAAGTTAAATAGTATCCGATCCCACTGCCGTATTACATGTCTATATAGGTAAGTAGTTAATATTGTAGATTATACATATAACCTGACAAAAAAAACTAAAATTAACTTACAAAATATATTAACACTACCTAAAATATTAAATACTACTTAAATTTACATTAAAAACTACCTAAAATCTACCTAACTATAAAAAGTGGTCCCTCTTGTAAGGGTGCCCATCACACTGGCGCGGCATTCTCGCGCTGGATGGCTAGGCTCAGCCGCTGCGCGAGCGCGCCGCCAGCACGAGGCGCCTCACCCAATAATTAACATGAAATCGGTACAAAATTTTATTTATTTTTATTTAAAAATTTATGATTTTCCCGCGTATTATTATTATATTAATGACTAGCCAGTTCGTCATTTGCCAATGTCATCTTAATTTCATAATCCATTTATTCATTGCCTTATGTGGTAACATAGGTATAGAATATTCTTATGATGGCATAGTCTTCTTTCTTGTCCCGAGGAGTCGTCGTGGTCTCATCACCCTGGGTAGCCGCGTCTTCATGTCTTCATCCAGAGGAGTCTCCGTAGCGTCATCACTCTGGACGAAGCAGCTCGACAGTCACGTTCACTCCCGAGCTTGTAGCGAGACTCGGACTATAGCGACAAACTTCAGATCTTGCATGAATTATTCAACAAGTTCATCATATCATTCGCTATTCGCGAACATTTTGTGATTAATTTAACGCGATACTAAACACAAAACAACCACTGTAGACACTGAAAATTATGAAATAATTTCGCAACCGTCGTTTCCCGCCATTTTAAAGCCTCTTTTCCCGCGTATCGCCATTTTATCGCAATGTAAGCAAGATGAATAGTACCTCCCATAACTTTGACAACCACTCCACAGTATTAGCTCCCAATTCAATAGCCAACTCGCGTTCTAGCTCGGAACCTGAAATAAATATAAAAACATTATTTCCGGGGTCGCCTCACGTACTGCCGGGGGTGGCGGGGGGAGGGGGTGGCTAACTCACAGACACTTATACAGGGGGCCATTAAGGGTGAGATTATATCGAAAAGAATACCGTCCAAGTGCGAGTCTGCCTCGCGCCCCGAGGCTTCCGTGCTACGCAACTTAACCCCGTAACTTTGCTCTAACGAAAAGATACAACTATGTAGATTTAGAGACCAACTTAACTGTGCCATTATCAAAATATTATGTCCATACATCGACATACTACTCATAAGTTTTGTAATAACAAAAAAAATCATATTTTTGGGGAAATGTAATTTCAAATTTACAGTTTTCGAATTTTTTCCTTTACTTTTTTTTTTTTGTTTTCTTTTATTTATTTATTAATAAGTTAAATACAATTACACAATATATACATTACTGCTTATAAATTAAAAAAAGCTATTTACAAAATAAAATAAATACCTAAATTGTAAATGACAATTAAAGTCCGAACACGCCGTCTAACTCCGCACTGCGCGGCAGGGACCCCAGCACGCTGGCGGCGTTGCCCCGCTGAATAGCGAGGCTCAGCCTTTGCCTGAAGTAGGCGCCAGCTCTGGGGTCACCCGAGGCGAGGATCAGGCGGTTGGAAATGTCTCTACAAAATTTCTTCGCGTCGGACGACCACGGGCCGAAAGTCTCCACAGCCAGTGCAACGAACTCGTGATGAGCACTGAGCTGTGAATACTTTCGGCTTTTTAGGAGCTGCGCCTGCTCAGCCGCGGCTCCCGCCCTGCGAGCGGAGATGCTGAGGTGTGACGGCGCCAGAGTGTCCACACAGGTGGCGTCCCATATCAAGGACCGCCCGAGGCACCATGGCACCAGGGTGGCCCCATCTGGTCTCTTGCCGTCATCCCTCAGCATCCCGCTCGGTTCGAGTGTGGAGGGTATGGAAGCCGTGGCGAGCGCCCGCCTGACCAAGTCGTTGATTGCCCAATGGCGGTACAGGCGGCCGGCGCTCCTCACACAGGACAGTCCGTGGCGTCCGAAACGATCCACGCCTCGGCCGCACGAGCAGTGATGAGCCTCGCAAATGTAGGCCCCCAAACGCAGGCCCGCTGCAATGCGCAGGCTATTGGGATCTAGTACGGTGCCCAGGTTGTCGGATGGTAGGGCATGGAGCCAGTGACCTGACTCCTTCTCCGTTACGGCAAGAAGCCTCGCTCGTTCGGTGTCATCTTCAGCTTCTCCCAAAAGTGAAGTATGAATGATTTTTGTGAGCGGTAGGTCCCATTGACTCTGCCTCCCAGTCTCGGTCGGGACGTCGACACCTGGGCATGAGGCGCTCCAGGCCGACAAGGCCTCTGTCAAGCCCGCAATCCGAACATCGGCTATGGGAATATTAAGAATATTGCCGATGAGGGCTAGCGAGCCGTGACAAGAGGACAAGAAGGCCGGGAGAGCCACACTTGAGGTGCGACGGATGCCTAGGCCGCCGAAGGAGATGGGAAGGGTGGCCTGTGCCCACGAACGATCATCTAATGGGAGATTTAAAATTTTGATTATGGTGTCTTTCAAAATAGTATCGACCAAAACAGTTATGGAATGAAAATACCACACAGGGCAACTCCGTAGCAGGTATGTAAATTTTGGTGTAAATAGGCAAAGACGAAGTATGTAAATTGCCATGTGTGGTTTAATTTCGAAAAGGCGAGTTGAATTGTTCTGAAAATGTTCTATTTTTGATGTCATTAGGCTGGGTATGGCGTCCGCGAATATTGGGGCACCTAGTAGAGTAAGCGATGTTTTTGATTGTACTTTTATGTTAGGGCAAAGACGATTGAATTTTTCAGTGAGGTCCGTACGAGTATCGTCAGAAAGGTGATCGGGAAAGAAAATTTCACATTTGTCAAAATTTAGAGAGAGGCCTATGGTCGAGAAATGATCAACAATTGTTTTTAGGTCATCCAATACCGAGGACGCACTCCCACCCAATGATCCATCATCCAGATACCATAAATTTAATTGAGAATTTAGCAATGAAATTAGAGGATGAATTACTAAACTGAAGATGACAGGACCGAGCGGGTCTCCTTGCTGGCATCCTACGCATGAGGCTAATTCTTTGTCACCAAAAAGTAATTTAGACGGGGCACCGTAACATTGCCACATATAAGGGAAAATTTCTGGGATCTCTTTTTGTATTTCCGTTAGTAGAGCACCCCTATCCACACTGTTAAAAGCATTTTTTACGTCAATTTTTATAAATACGTCATAGTCTGTGGACGCCAAGAAAGTCCGCGCCGCATGCACAGCCGCCTCACAACCCGCTCTCACACCAAAACCGAGCTGCCTAGGTTGGAATTTCTCGCTCAATCGTTCCTGAAATGCACGGCAACATAATTTAGAAGTTAGGCGTCTCAAGGTGCTACCGACGGCAATTGGACGAACTCCGCCATCTTTTTTGACTAGCGCCACAAGGTTGGCGCCATATAGGATAGGGGCTATCTCTTCCGGGACCTGCCCGGCTAACATCAAATTGACTAAGGCGGACAACTCCCTGAGCAGATATTTTCCTGCATCACCAACAAAAGGATCAGTCAAATCCTTTAGATGCTGGGGCGTAATACCGTCCAAGCCGCCGGCAGATCCGTTCGGAAAGGACTTGATGGCGAGTAAAGTTGCTTCCTCGTCGATGTGCAAATGCAGTTGTGAGGCCGGGGAAGGCGGGGCCGGGAGCACTGTTGCGGGCGACTGTGCCGGGTGCTTGTCGCACAGAGCGGCGAAAGTCTCGGCGGAATCCGTGGCAAGAGAGTCGCTGGAAAAGAGAAGTTTGGCAGCGCCTCGTACGTTACCGTCTGAAAGTTTATTTTCTATCAATTTAATGTGGCTAGACTGTAAATAATGAGTATGGTCAGTTTTGTTGTAAGATGGGATAAAACGGGTGGCTGTATTGCGCTTTATTGCAGAAGTAAGCGAGCGATGGTTCGAGTCAGCTGCGATATGAAAAGTGTAATAAGAAAATAGTAGTAAATTTTGCCAAGAATCTAGCGAGTTCTCAGCGACTACCTTTGCCACGCACTCCGCAAAGCTGCGAGCGACAGTCACGCGGGCTCCTCTCGGAATACGTTTAATTATTTTAACAGTGCGTTTTAGGTTAGCGAGCCTGCTGGCCAGAGTGCTCGTTGATCCCCCCGCACTACTCGCGGCGAAAGAAACCTGGGGATCTTGTGAAAGTGAAGCCACGTCTGTTCTCGGTACATGGCGACGGCTGCAGTGTATCTTGAGGCCGCGGGGGCCCTTGTACAGTCTGCGATCTGCGCAAATCAAACACTCTAGCAACTCATTTGAAGATGACGACGTGTTCGACTTTGTAGCCATAAATAAAGGAAAATAAAATAATATCTTACAATTAAATAGACTTACAAAATTACTAATATATGTACAATAAATGATTCATCAAATAAAATAAACAAATCCAAGTGGCATTGTTGACGATCAATCAAGTTTCCTTTACTTGTGCTATAAGACCTAGCTTCTTGCCAAATTTCATGATTCTAGGTCTACGAAAAGTACCCTATAGGTTTTGGTTTTCTTGCATTTTCATACAAATATGCGATGAAATGCGTCAAAAACGGTAATATCTTTTGATTGCGTTGTCGTAGAAGGTTGATTTTTTCACTGCTGCATGAGATTGCAGACCTGAGTATGTGGTATTAATTTCAACTTGATCCGTAAACGCGTTTCTGAGAAAAATTTCTTTACAGACTGACGGACGGACAGACGCCGTTCGCTTATCTCACCGTTATTATGTGGTCACAACTTGAAAACTTTCTCCAAACATTTCCCCAAGTAAATTTCCCCAAGATCCAAATCTTTCCCCATAATTTCGAGAAAACCCCTAAATCTGGCAACCTTGAATATATACCAGTTTGGTATCACTGGTTTAGTTACTGTACACCTCAGATCATAAATACAGGGTGTAACGTAAAGGGTATATGAAGCCGAAGGGAGGATGTTCAGAAGCGGTAACTGAACAACTTTTGTTCTACGTCTTTTCAAATAAAAAATAAAAATAAATTAATGTCTCATACAAATCGATCAGCTGAGCGGTACGAAATGTATGAAAAGTCAAAAAATAAATTCGCGAAAATCGAAAGTCGTAGAACAAAAGTTTTTCAGTTACCGATACTGAACACCCTCCCTTCGGCTTCAAATACCCTTTACGTTACACCCTGTATATTAGTAATAACTGATCTGAGGTACACATTTTTTAAAATCGGTCAAATATTTTTTTTAGAACCGTCAACCTGAATGCGTCCCCCTGCGTATGTCTCGTCACGTATCATGGGGTGGCCGGGGGGAGGGACGTTATGGCATTTCTAATAACAACACCCATGGTGGTATGGTGGGACTGTCTGGAATGAGCCGCTGGGAATTCGCGTTCGATTCCGGGCTTGGACACGTTTCGGACAATAAGTATAGGAATGCGTATTGTGAGGTGCTACGTAAACTATGATACAAGAGATGTATAGATCCTTTGAGAGAGAATTTTTTTAATAATATTTGACATATCTTGTAATGCTCCCACTTTACTACAGAAAAGATGCGTCAGGGCATTCTGTGGTGCTGCTTACTTAGACTCATGTAGACCACTGTTTCCAAAATATAAGTTGCTTACACTAACTTGTCTATACATTAAGCAACTTTGCCTCTTCGTTAGGGAGCACCCAGATCATTATCCAAATGAACAATTTCTCGACCGGGTGAAACGACTTCGAGCTAGACCAACGCACAAAGTTGAGATGCCCCCCTTCAATTTGTCTGCGGCAAAACGTAGCGTCTACTATACAGCGGCAAGCGTACATAATGCATTGCCGGATCATTTGAGGGTCTTGTCTGGAAGCATATTTAAAACTAAATTGCATAAATGGCTGGTCGATAAATGCTTTTATTCACTAAATGAGTTCTTTTCGTCGCAGTAGTCAATTATGATAATATATAATAAAAATAAAATAGTTTACATAGTTATATATCAATACAGAATCTAAATATGGAAAATAAGGTAATAATAATAAATTCGAAGTTATAGATTGATTCTACAATGTGGAATAATGACATACGATACTGTTCAATTAATAATGCCTATTTAATTAATTTTATATAATTTCGCGTTGTTCTATTTTAAATATTTGCACGCTTATGTCTAAGCAGATTTTGATTGATCCGCCTGAACCTATCGAACATCCTATTTATTTACCAAAATCATATGCAAATAAATTTATTTCATTTCATTTCATTTCATTTACTGGCTATTCGTATTCGCTAATGGATGTTTGTTGTATTTACCAAATGCATCACTTTTATTTCATAAAAGTAGAAGATGACTGTAAAAAATTAAATTAAAAATAAAATATTGCCCGGTTTTTCACGACACGTCAAAAGCGCTAGTCGGCCATGTTCACGAGATTCGTGACGTCACTGCATTTTAGGGATGCCCGTACAAAAAATTCTGTAATTTTTTGTACAGTGTAATAAAGTCAAAGTCAAATTTCTTAGTAAGCACGTTGAGTTCATTTTTGCACGTCAATATATTTTATGAATTTACATTTACACCACTTTGCAAGGAAAAGGTGCCAACGCTGAGGAGAAAAAGTGGCAAAAAAACTCTCAGCAGCACATCTTTTAAAACAATGATAATACAATTACTTAATAACTATACAGTACGTAACTATTACTATTGTTAGTAACTCTATCCCTCATGCGGAACCGGCGACACACACCATGCATGTTCACCGTTTAAATAGTCATCTATTTAATCTATTAAGAGCCTTCCATGAGCCAACTAGCGCGCCAATATTAAAAAAATAATATCTTCCAATATAATCAATTTTATTAGAAAAGCTATTTACAAAATGTTTATTACGATAAATACTATTTTTTAAATGCTTATTTATAACGTGATTCAATTTCGGTAAGTTGTAGTTCGCATAATTGCGAAATACGGCCGTTTTTGGCACATTTGTGAACTACAACTTTGCTTGTCGCAATTATGCCATGTATTGTATATTGAAAAATAGTATTTATCGTAATAAACATTTTGTAAATAGCTTTTTTAATAAAATTGATTAAATTGGAAGATATTATTTTTTAAAGATTGGCGGCGCTAGTTGGCTCATGGAAGGCCCTTAAATAGAACGATTTTGTTAACTATTAAGGACCAATTTTTTTTGCCTCAACTAGCCTCTTACACAAGTATCTTTCCACCGTAAAGGAACAAACATGTAATATCTCTCTCTACTTATATCTTTTTGTAAAGAAATCTCATAAGCGCGTGGGTGAGTTATTTCAGCGTAGGGAAATTGCTATAAACACAATAAAGGTCGTCGTGTAGGCTTCTAACAACATAATACAGGCAATATGGCGGCCGTCCCCGCGGGCTTGGCATGATTCTAACATAACATTACATATATACACATTCACCTGTACCGTAACAGACAATGAGAGTTTATTCATAATATTAATATCTTCACGGTTCTTTTACATAAATACAGGGGCGTAGCTATCGGAGGGCTAGGCGGGGCAGTGCCCCGGGGCCCCCAAGCCCAGGGGCCAGTCAAGTCAACCTCGAATCGAACTTACCTCGCGAAACTTTTTCCCAACTCAGAACAGTATTAAGCATGGCAACTCGGGTCACGGTTGCATGAGATCACATACCTTTTTTTTTTACTTGGGGAAATGCTTTTCGCATCTCACCGCGCCAATGAGGAGGGGCGCGCGGTGAGTATGTGGGACTCCCGCCATAATACGGTCCTATACCCACTAAAACCCCAAGGTGTTCAACGCATCGCGTTTGGAACGAGGTTGTGGGAACGCAGCGCCTAATACCACAATCTCGTCCGCGGTCGCCCTCGTGGGCCCTTCTCGGGGGTCTACCCCTATACCTCCGCTTAAGGCGCCTCGGAACACAGGACGAGACGCCTTACAGCTCGGGACCTCTAAGCGAGCGCCGGCCCCCCCGACCCGACGCCCGCAAGTCCCCGTTAGGGCGGCAGGCGGCGGACGTACGCCCGTCGCCTGCGGCCCGCTCGCCGTCGGCGGATCGGGAGCGAGAGGGGGTCATTCTCGCGTATTTGGTATAATTTTCAACTTGATCTGTCCACGCGTTACTGAGAAAAAGTTCTCGACAGACAGACAGACGGACAGCAAAGTGATCCTATAAGGGTTCCTTTTCCTCTTGCTTGAGGTACGGAACCCTAATAATGAAGAGCGAAAATGTTCTACACTGGCGGGAAACGACGGTTGCGAAATTATTTAATAATTTTCAGTTTAATGTCTACAGTGGGTGTTTTGCGTTTAATATCACGTTAATTTAATCAGAAAATATTCGCGAATGACAGTATGGTGAAGTTATTGGAGAATTCAAGCAGGATCTGAAGTTTGGCGCCATGGTCAAGATTCCCACTACGAGCTCGGGAGTGAACGTGACTGTCGAGCTGCTTCGTCCACAGTGATTGACGCTACGGCGTCTCCTGTGGATGAAGAGAAGAAGACGCGGCTACCCAGGGTGATGACGCTACTGCGACTCCCCTGGAGGAAGATAGAAAACTATTATACATTGAATTTTCTGTAACATGACATTGGCAAGTGACGAACTGTCGAGTCCATTAATAAAATAAATAAATAATTTTCTTATTAGCAATAAATATATTTGAATTTTGAATTGTTTGTTGGGCCCCAAACTTTGGGGCCCCAATTTTTTTTTGTCCCCGGGCCCCTGGGTACCTTGCTACGCCACTGCATAAATATGATTCTATTCCCATTTTAATGAGCAATCAGCCGCTTTCTTTCCAATTACACCATCCGCAGCTAGCGAGCCCATTGCCCCGTCAGCGGTGACATCTCAATCGGCTGCATCGAGTATCCTTATCACCACTGATACCGGTACTAAGCAGATGTTATCAGAACCAGTATTATTGCCTCTAGAATTACTATTAAAGAAACACTTATTAAATACAAGTGAAGTTAGCACTATTTTACATCTTCCAACCGAAATAGACAACACCCAGGTACGGTCGAAGACAAAGAAAGGTGTACAGGAGAGTTTTTAAGGATGAGATTTTCTCAAAAAGTACTTGATGGATTGTAAAAATTATTTCACTGTTAGATAGATAAAACTTAAAACTATGTACTGTAAAAGAATTATTGAAATCCGTCCAGTAGTTATAGAGAAAATCTCAACCTTATTGAGGCCCCCTGTATACTTATCTCTGTCTTCGTGTACGTGAAAAGACATTGCCACATTTCAATGGAGCTTTGCCCCACCTACAAAACTACGTGACCATTTAAGCTGTACCTATCATTTTGTTGGGGACTAATAAGTCCCCTGTAATAACAGGTTTCATATTGCATAATCATAATCAGTATCATTTTCTACTACTCTCGCAACTCCTATAGAAGAATAACAAAAACTATGAATAAATCGCTTCGATTTCTTACTATTTTCTGAATTCTTAATTAAGCTGTTTTTGGAATCGCAACTTGTGCATAACTTTATTTTAAACCAATAATAAATAAAAAAAACCGGAGATATTTTTACATTTATTCCTTATCTTGTTCATCATACGGTTGATGGTGGGGCAGAATCTGGCATTGTCATTTTAGTGATTGCTTTCCCGCAGCGGAATGGAGCGGATTTGCCATCAGTAGTACTATTGAATGATAGAGTTAAACTTGAAAAATAAAAAGTAACCCCAATCAAGTGTCTTATTTTGTAAACAAATATGATCGTCTAATTACCAGCTGTATATTGAAGGAACTGATTGATCGAACCTGTTCATCATTGTGAAAATAAAGTAATCCGATCTAATAATGTGAAATTAACTATGCAATAATCACAGAACAGCTTTAAATTTTAGTAAAGTAGGGTAGTTTTTGTTTACAAAATAAGACACTTGATGGTATAGTCGCGGTTCGTGCGTCAGTGTTTTTGAGTAAACAACCTAGTTGATCGGGTATAGTCGCGGTTCGTGCGTCGGTGTTTTTGAGTAAACAACCTAGTTGATCGCGTTTCGTGCGTTTCATGAAAACAATAAAAAACTACCTCCACTGTTGGTCGCGGTTCGTGCGTTCTACCTAATTTAATATTTGCTGTGCTCGTCTTTGGGCTTCGGGCTTAGTTTTGATCGTCACAAAATAATGTACCCAAATAGATGTTCGAAGCTAATATTTGTATAACCCGATTGTAACATACTCCGGGTTACCATGTTGTTCTCTGCTCCGAGCGTTGTTTTGTTTATTGTTATTCAACTGTTCCACTATCTTGTTATTTAATGTTACGTAACACCACTGATCGGGACTACAGAATACAATCCCGAGCATTATTTTCAATCCCAGGATCACGGGGTTTTTGATGCGTAATCCCGGGATTGAAAATCCATTTCCAATTGTGTTCCAATAAAAACAGTATTTCTTAAAAAGTTTTTTAATATTGTTGTTACGCAACACAATATTAGAATATGCACAAAAAGACAAAACCAAAAAATATGTTGAAAATGCAATCGCAGAAATATCAAAGCATTCAACTTTTCCATTAGTATCAGTCAATTATTGGGATTAGGAGGTTTGTGGCCTTGGCTCATGCATCATATCCGTTAGATAACTAATTGTCATCATCTTTTGTTAATAATTCAACATCCATTTCATAAATTAAAGTTGATTATTTGACGTTATGTAACAATTGTCCTTAATGTAATCTAGGTTAGGTCTATTGTCAAGGCGCAACGTATTACGGAATGCAAAGTGCAACTGTTTGTGGCTATCCCGAGATTAGCCAAGTACAGTCCCGGGATTTTCGGTATCAAAAAACGGCCCGAGATCCCGGGATTGTATTCTCTAACCATTGAACGTCAATGTCGGAAATAAGTCAATCGATATGTTAAAATTAGCACCCGATTTCGTATCGCGTTTTGAATTTTTCATATAGAGGCCATTGATCTCCTTTGTATCTTTATCGGTCATCAAGTTGCTGCTTAGAAATAAAATCAGTTGCCAAAACAATAAATTGATAGGCTTTTGAAAATGGCGGCGAAATTATTTGATAATTTTCAGTTTGATGTCTACAGTGGTTGTTTTGTGTTTAATATCACGTTAAGTTAATCAGAAAATATTCGCGAAACAGTATGGTGAAGTTATTGGAAGATTTGAGCAAGATTTTTTTTATTTTTTTTATTTATTTATTTACAAAATCTTACATAGCATTACAGTCAGAAACCAATGCGCTGTGTAATTCATAATTATTATAATAACTTAGTCAACTTATACAAATAAAAATAATAATAATTAAATGTCAGTCTATGTCATAAGAAATGATATTTATACACATTAAATTAATTTAAGATTGTCAAGGAAACAATATTATCAAATATAGCTATATTATTAGTCAAATTTTTACACATACAAAACAGACCCAACACTCATTCATCTATCTCACAGAACACCATGCACTCTCTCAGCACATCTGAAGTTTCGAGCCTTTATCAAGAGTTCCCGCTCCGAGCTCGGGAGTGAGCGTGAGTGTGGAGCTGCTTCGTCCAGAGTGATGACGCGACGGAGACTGCGAGGGAGGAAGATAAAAAATACTATGATATATTGAATATTCTGTAACATTGGCAAATGACGAACTGTCGAGTCCATTAATAAATAAATAATAAGCTCGTTGCAAAGGGTGGAATACTTTAATTATTAAAAGCTTAAGACAAGGGGTGGGGGCGTCAGATTGCTTAATCTGACGTCTGTAGTCGATTAGGTTAGGGTTACGGGGCGATTTGAGATGTTTTTAATTGATAGAAGGTCCTGTGACACCTGCTATTACGAGATGTAAACTGGGTAAAATGATTATATTTATTTAAAGTTTACAATACAGGTACAGTCGACAGCATATCAATGGTAACACTTGCAGTACGATTTCAAGTTTTACGACGCAAATAATAAAAAAGTAAAAAGTGTTACCATTGATCTGCTGTCGACTGTACCTACACCCAATTTCATTGCAAACCACCAAAACAAAATACATCTGAAATACTAGGTACCAATAATAATATATCTTATTCAATTCAATTTCAAATGTTTTTTATTTCCTTCCACATAAGGTACATTTTTCATGTTATTAGACACAGTTTGGTGGAATACTGGTGCTCAAGCTAGGACTAATCCTGTGTCTTGAGTCACCAGGCCTCCCCCTTACAGACATAATGGACATTAAAAAAGAAAATAGGGTGAAGAAACAAACATTTAAAAAAGGTTATTAACAAAGTCAAAAGAGCTATGCCACTACTTAAACGAATATTGAAGAAAATATAATTAAAATTGAAAATTAGGTTCGGACAACAGCTGATCAATGGTACTTAACACTTGCAGTACGATTTAAGTAGTTGAGAGTATTATTAATTATTTCACTATTAATAGTACAATATACCTAAATGATAAATGGAGAAACATTTTCATCACGAGCGGGATTCGAACCCGGGACCTCGCCATTCCGTGGCACGCTCTATTCCAACAGAGCCATCGCGAAACAAAAATCTAAATGATAAATGGAGATTTTTTTTGAGACATGAATTTGAGTAATTGCACAATTACTGGATAGATGTCGCTACCGTCCCTCAGACGAGAATCATCATCATCATCATCAGCCCGTATCAGTCCACTGCTGGACGTAGGCCTCTCCCAAAGCGCGCCACTCAACCCTACTCTCGGCATCCAGTCCCTGCCAGCCATCTTGCGAAGGTCATCCCTCCATCTGGTCGGGGGCGTCCCACACTACGTTTACCCGTTCGTGACGAGAATATGGAGACATAATTCACGATCTGGATACGAATCACGATGGCTCTGTTGGAATAGAGCGTGCCACGGAATGGCGAGGTCCCGGGTTCGAATCCCGGTCGTGATAAATTTTTTTCCGTATTTATCATTTAGATTTTCGTTTCGCATATCGCATATGCAAGAAAATATCAAATACAATACCTATTATGCTAATAGGTATATTCTTGTACTCTATAAATGCATTGCTCTGAACTATAAATACTATAGTGAAAGATTTTTTTATACAATCGTTAGCAAAAAGTAAATTGCAACCCTAATAAGGGTCGCTGTATACTTTTCTACCGGTAGCCAGAGGGCGATCCGTTTGATGTATATTAATTAAGAGCTTGAGCAGCGTCCCAGGTTCGGGCCCGGGGCGGCACAAACGATTTTAGGGGTGTATTTTTAAGGCAAGCAAGCGAAAGGTTTAAGGGTTGATTAGTGATCAATGATATTGATTGTTCCTCGTATGGGGAGGGTTTGGCGAAAGGGCTCTTAATATTTTGGACATAATCTATACATATAATAAGACTGTAAAAAAGTTGTGTCTGTACATTGGATAGGAATAATTGTAATATGTTTTAGGATCGATACTGATGCCAAAACACTAATTTTTAGAATTTTTGTCTGTTTGTCTGTGACTTTGTGCAAGTATCACGCCATAACTACTGAAGGGATTTTGATGGGAGTTTCACTAGGAGATAGCTGAAATATCCGGACAGCTCATAGGCTATAAGCCATGGCGGTATGTGATGTGGAAACAAGGATACAGAGAGGAAGATCTGCCTCCTGATCTCCTCCACCCTCCTCCTCTACGCAAACGAAGTTGCGGGGTACAGCTAGTAATTATAATAAGTTTATTTGGGTATCAAAATAAAATTTTACCAGTTACATCTAAAATACATGCATAATAATATTCTAATTACCAAAACAAAAAAAATATTTCATGGCCATCAATTATTTATTTATTTATTTATTTATTTATTTAATTAGAGTATGTACGGTGGAACACAGAGAAAGGTGTACAGGAGAGTTTTTAAGGTTGAGATATCTCAAAGACTACTTGACCTATTGAAAGAATTATTTCACTGTTTGATAGATAAAAGTTAAAACTATGTAATTGTAAAAGAATTATTAATTTCGGTCCAGTAGTTTTTGAGAAAATCTCAACCTTATTGAGGCCCCCGGTATACTTATCTCTATCTTCATTAAACTGTTCATTTGATTAAAATTATGAAAATTTTCTAGCCGTGAGCAGGTTTTGAACCTGCGACTTTGTCATTCCGTGGTACGCTCTTACCAACTGAGCCACCACAGACCACAGTCCGACCACCGAAATAAAATAGGCATTATTTTAATTTGTTCGCCGAGTCATAATGCATAAATTGTGAGATTTGTAACCGTTCAAAACGTTTCAAATATTTCACTAAACGATTGCAATCTGAGCCGTTTGAAGACGACGCAAATACCATGTACTCAAATCAGTTCACATTTAAGGTGCAACGCTAGCCCCCGTTCTGCAGTCATATATCGACATAAATAGTTTTGTATGCAGTTGGTCAGTTCTTGCCATCTCTGACGTTTTCTGACAGATTTGACTGTTTCTGACATATTTAACAGTTTCAAAAACGTTCTTGTCAGTATTGACAGTTTCTGACAGTTCTTGTCAGTTTCTGACAGTTAATGTTAGTTTCTGACAGTTCTTGTCATTTTTTTTTATTTGGAGACAAACAGTTTTCTCTAATACCTACTTAATTCTAAATACATTTTTACTTATAAACCTATAGCCTCCCATATAAACCGATAAAAATTTTGACAGTTCTTGTCAAACCGTCAAAATGTTTGAACAACGTCGGTCAAAAGTTATGTCGGTCATATGTCTATCGGGCGAAAGTCGTGTCGATCAAAAGTTATAGAATTAGAACGTGGCCTAGCGTTGCACCTTAAGTGAGCGGGACAAACCGTCTGTGTCGTGTAACTCTGTAACGCATCGGTTAAATCGGGCTTACTAATCTCTAATGCAGCGCCGTATGTAAAAATAAGATAAGGGTTGGGCGCCACTCGTAGCGGAAATAAGACGCTTATGCCGAAATCCATAGACAGTTTTTGAGCAAGATCTTTGCTTGAGTTTGCCCTTACTACATACCTCTATGTTTACTGTTCAGTTAACTGAATGTTAGACTTATTCTATTTATAGGTATAATTATAACTGTAATATTAACCGATTTAGTACTTATTAGGATGTAAACATAACTGATAGCTCATAGTTAAAGGGAAGTCAACTGATTTGTCATGATAATATCAATAAATAAACAAAGCGTTAATAAATACTAAACGTATTTATCTAATATTATTAAGATAATTATTTAACACAAATAACGATTTACTTTATAATTTATGTGACAGTTTGTTTAATTCAGTTCGTGTATTGAGTGGTCGAATCGTATGATTGGTCGATGCGCCCCTCCAAAATGGAGCAGTCGAGGCGGGATCAATCGACCTGTCATTCATTCGAGTGCGAATCGAGCAAGAGCGTGCATACATTTATTATTGTGAAAGTGGTGTTCTTAGAGAATTATACTGATTCGGCGAATAAACGTGTAAAGTATTCTGCAGCGGTTTCATTCTGAGTTATCGTCCAAAAACTCAGAAGTGGGATCACACGCCCCATTTTACGTAAGTACCACTATTTTTATTTAAAGAAATCATAATCCGATACGTGTTTCGTAGATAAATCGTATAATCTGTTGATGAGTGAGCGACGTTAATTTTTTTTTCTTCCCGCCCTCTCTTTAGTTATTCTTATTTTACGAATACCGTCACAATAAAAATACTGTTCTAACTTTTCCATATACCGCAATCGAATAGTACGATATTATACAATTTGATGAACCGGAATCCCGACATACGGTACATAACTAAATTATATCTATTGTTTGCAACGTTACGTACCTATTCCCACGTACATCACCGCCGATAGTTGGTACGAACGTGGAGTAGGATTATTTGTTAAACGAATACAGAAATGTAGGAATATCAATCATACTATAATACCGTATCGTATCTATCAATAAATAATAATTATGGTTACTGTTCAGCTTAAATTGTGTACCTACCATTGAAACTTGGCCTCACAGTAGGTGGGCCGGGTCTTGGAAAGTAGTAAGTAGTAGTAAGTACGCGCAGACGTATGCGATATGCTATGATGTGTTGTGACAGGTTGTGACATGTTATGATATGGTATG
The DNA here is from genome assembly GCA_963506565.1 of Tachystola acroxantha. NCBI lineage: Eukaryota > Metazoa > Arthropoda > Insecta > Lepidoptera > Oecophoridae > Tachystola > Tachystola acroxantha. The sequence goes on from OY735896.1 coordinate 6,953,332, forward strand.
ACCGGGTATGATATGTGATTATATGTTACGATAGGTTATGATATGACCTTAATTATGGCGAAATGACTATCATTAACCACATCGGTTTGAGTTTCAGATATCACGAGTGATGGATGAAGGCGAGGAACCATGCGGAGATGAAGGGCACCATGACGGCGATGAGACGCATGGAGATGTTGGACGATATTCGAGATCTGACGACCGACATGTGGCTGATGGCGTAAGGCGATCAAGGAGCGGCAGTGCAGTATTCCCCGTTGGTGAGCGTAGGACGCAAGGCAATGATAATGATACTACTCGTGAACGAGATCGACAGCCAGGACACCTGATTTGGGAGATGTCGAGACCCTCGCGCAATGAAATTGATAGATATTCGAGGCCTCGGCATCAAAGCAACGACAGATACTCTCCGGGACACTCGCGCAATGACTTTGACGATACGAGACCCGGCGGAGCACGACTATGCAATGATAACCCTTATAAGAGATTTAAACCTAATAGCAATGCAATGACACGTTCCACCATTGATGGTGGTCGTACCTGCAACGAGCGTAACCCTGATTGGCGATATCCTGAAAAAGGTAGGTCAAGGAGTCCTTTAATGAGATCGACCTCAAGATCTGATAGAGATAGGTCAAGGAGTCCTTTGGGGAGGTCGACCCCAAGGGCCGATAAGTCATCGAGACATCATCCTCAAGATCGTGGTGATTACAATCCTAGCAATAATTTGTTTATTCAGTTCATGGAAGCCTTTAAGGATATGAGTAGAACCGGCGGTCACAGGTTGAATTCGGTAAGCAACGTTGTTCCCGAGTTTGACCCGTTGTCCAAGACACAGACAATTTTGAGTTGGTTGACAAAGGTAGAAGAATGTGCGGAGATTTATGACTGGAATGAGAAGGAAACCATTCATTATGTGTTGCCTAAATTATCGGGATTAGCGAAAACCTGGTATCAAAGCCTTTCTACCGTTCGGTACACTTGGACCGAATGGAAAACCAAACTGATTGAATCGTTCCCTTGTAGGGAGAATTATGCTGACCTATTATCTGAGATGCTGTCGTTGAAGGTTCGTTACGGAGATTCTTTAGAAGAATATTTCTACTCTAAATTAAATCTGTTAAATAGATGTCAGATCGTTGGTAAAAAGGCAGTTGATTGCATAATACACGGCATCGAAGACCGTGGGATCAAATTAGGAGCTCAAGGTGGTCAGTATGGTTCTCCCGAAGAAGTTCTAAAATATCTGAAGACCGTGAAGGTCGCTTCACCTCGCGATAATTCTACATTCGGTAGGAGCAAGCAGGACAGAAGACCTCCACCTCAATCAACGTCGGCGGTCTCTAACCGAACCCAGCCTCTAAATAAAGGTCCGCTCAAGTGCTTTAACTGCGGACTTGATGGTCACCCTAGCTTCCGTTGTCCCAAGCCGATTGTAAAGTGCAGTAATTGTCGCAGGATCGGGCATGACGTCACGTCATGTCCTTACTTACGGTCGGATAGAAGTCAGGCTAATATCAATAGCCAGGATAAAAGTGAGAAGAGTGTCTTGAGGATTAACATGGGCAATTCCTCGGACCGTTTGATAGGAATCGATGATCATACGCCTAAAGAAGATCTAAGGAAACACACCAAGGATAAATATACCATGGAAGTCAAAGTCAACGATGTGAGTCTTTCGTGTTTCGTGGATCTTGGTAGCGAATGCTCATTGATTCGATACTCTGATGCATTGACCTTAAACGTAGCTTTAATGACGGATAACCTTCCGTTTCTGAAGGGGTTCGGTAACCAATTGGTACAGGCAACAGCTCGAATGGAAGCTATCGTCATGGTACAGGGTATATCTTTGTCTATCAACCTATATGTCGTCAATGACGACGTAATGAAACACTCTGTCTTGTTGGGGCATAATTTCACTGAGGATCCCAACATCATCGTTACCAAAACATCTACAGAACTCATATTCGAGTCCCTGACTGATACAGGTAAGTTGTTCATCACCATGGGTGATAGCATCAGCATTGGTCAGGGCGAAATAAAAGCGGTACCAGTGCTTTCTAACATTTCACATTCAGGGCCTGTCTATGTACACGGGTCGGTGAGAGGCATAACTGGAGCAGACTACTACTTACTTCCTGGAGAGTATGAACTTAAAAACGGTGAAGGCTATCTATTGATTCAGAATTTATCTCCCAGCCCAATAGAATTTATCAAAAACTCTTTGGTTACGCGAGCACATCGCGTCGCTAATGTAAATTCCATAAGTGACATAGTAGGAGGTATTAAGAATTTTGACGATGACACCATAAACTGTGGGAATTCTATTACCAACACCGAAAAGGAAATACTAAAAGATTTGTTGACCGAGTATCAAGATTGTTTCTCGAAAAATTTGACTGACCTAGGATTTACGAAGGAAAACGAAATGGTGATTAACTTAAAAGATACCGTACCAGTGGTGTATCGCCCTTATCGGATGGCACACACGGAGAGATTATCAGTTCAGGGCATGGTGAATGAAATGTTAAATGCTGAAATAATACGCGAATCATCCTCGCCATACGCGAGCCCTATAGTTCTTGTAAAGAAGAAGACAGGTGAGAAGCGGCTTTGCGTCGATTATAGGGCATTAAACCAGAAAACAGTGAAGGAACACTATCCCCTCCCCCGCGTTGAGGATCAGCTCGACTTACTGTCAGGGAATTCGCTGTTTATTACCTTGGACCTAGCATCTGGTTACTACCAGATCCCGATTGCTGAAGAGTCCGTGCATAAGACTGCCTTCGTAACACCGGACGGTCAATTCGAATATTTACGTATGCCTTTTGGCCTCGTTAATGCACCATCTGTTTTCCAACGCACTATCAATAAAATTTTGGCAGAAGCGAAAGTGAAATTCGCCGTCGTTTATATGGATGACATTTTAATCCCAGCCCAAGACTTTGAGGAGGGTATATCACGTTTAAAAGAAGTATTGAAGTTGCTGCGTAAGGGTGGCTTAACCCTAAAGCTCTCAAAGTGTCACTTCTTTTATGATACTATTGACTTTCTAGGTTTTGAAGTAGGGCCCGACGGTCTACGACCTGGAAGTCGTAAGACTGAATGCGTTGACCGATTCCCTACTCCCAAAACCCAACATGACGTCCGTAGATTCATCGGTCTAGCGAGTTTCTTTAGGCGGTTCATCAAGGGGTTTGCTGTCATCGCCCGACCCTTGACGGACCTTCTGAGGAAGGACTCTCCCTGGGAATGGTCCGATAGGCAGGAGGCAGCTTTTACGATCCTTAAAGAATTACTTGTCGATCGGCCTGTGCTGGCGTTATACGACCCTCAGGCAGAAACCGAGCTGCACACAGATGCCAGCAAACTGGGAGTAGCTGGGATCCTAATGCAACGGAACAAGGATGGTATTTTACGTCCTGTGTCCTATTTTAGTCGCAAAACGTCTATTGACGAACAAAAGTTCCATTCCTTCGAACTGGAGACGCTCGCCGTAATAGCATCCTTAAACAGGTTCCGCGTTTATCTAGTTGGCATATCGTTCAAAATATACACGGATTGCAACGCATTAAGGACTACCTTAACGAAACGCGACCTAGTTCCACGTATTGCTCGCTGGTGGGTACAGATGCAGGAATACGACTGTAGCATTGAATATAGACCCGGCGCCCGAATGGCGCACGTAGATGCGCTCAGCAGAAATCCAATCGAACCTTCATCCCCAGAAGCTCACGTCCTAGACGTGTTGACTGTTGGTGAAGACGATTGGATTAGTACTGTCCAGATGGGAGACGAAGAGGTAAGAGGCGTTAGGGACGTTTTAAGCAATCCAGAGACAGCGAAAATTGCAGATATTCACAACAACTACTGTCTGAAAAACGGCAGAGTATACCGAAAGGTTGACGATAAGCTCCGGTGGCTCGTACCGAAGGGAGTAAGGTGGCAGATCCTTAAAATGAACCACGACGACGTGGGTCATTTTGGGTTCGATAAAACCTTAATGCGCATCAAAGAATCCTACTGGTTTCCGAAGATGCGACGCTTTGTAAAAAAATACGTGAGTGCATGCCTTGAATGTGCCCATCATAAAGCAGGGGGTGGTCCCAAATCTGGCGAACTGCACCCTATCCCTAAAGTAGAAATCCCTTTTCACACCATACACGCAGACCACCTGGGTCCGTTTGTACGCAGTAAACGAGGGAACTGTTATCTACTGGTGATTATAGATGGATTTACCAAATATATCAACATCACACCCGTGCGTAATACGAAAGCAACTACCACAGTTCGCGTTTTTAAAGAGCATATTAGCTACTTCGGCACCCCCACGCGCGTGATTACTGATCAAGGATCATGTTTCACTAGCCGCACTTTCAAAGACTTCGTCAAGTCCACTGGCACTAAGCATATCATGAACGCCGTCGCGACACCTAGAGCCAATGGGCAGGTCGAAAGGTTCAATCGAACAATTCTAGATGCCTTATCATCTAAAACTCACGGGAAGGACGACAGAACTTGGGACGAATGCGTGCCCGATGTTCAGATAGGCCTTAATACTACGGTTCATAAAACGACAAGGAAAAGCCCAGCGGAGCTTCTTTTCGGATGTAGGCTAACTAATGCGACGGAAGGGATTCTTAATGATGTTATAAATGACACTGTCAACATTGTACCATCACATGAAATATCGGAAATGAGACGAAGGGCTGGAGAACTAATTAAGGACCAACAAGATAAAGATAAGAAACGATTCGATGAAAAGCGGAAAAAGAGCAATGTTTACAAGGAAGGCGATCTGGTGCGTGTGCAAAGAGAGATAAATCATAATGACGGAAAATCTAAAAAGTTAGTTTCAAAGTTTCAGGGCCCCTATCGCATTATTAAGTTACTCCCTAACGATAGATTTGTGGTGGAAGATACACCAGTTACACGTAAAAATAATCGCCGCTATGAGGCCGTGATAGCTGGGGATAAAATACAACCATGGTTAAATTTTGCAACTAACTTTGATAGCAGCTCTGACGAAAGCGACGATTGCAACGAAATAGATAATGCCTCACAACAGTAATCCTCCAACGCTTGTCAAATAATCTTTTGTTTAAACATAGGCTATTGTTTTGTTTAAATATACTGTTGTACTCTATTATATTATATACATATCTTTTGAACTTAATTTGATACATTTACGAAGTAACATATTGCTGATTGAATGTTCATTTCTGGTAAGTTTTTGATATAATTCGATTACAGATTTAATTGTTTGTTGTTTACTGTTAATCATGTGATGTACGAGGACGTACCTTTATGTTTTTGTCAATGGCCGAGCTGTTAGACTTATTCTATTTATAGGTATAATTATAACTGTAATATTAACCGATTTAGTACTTATTAGGATGTAAACATAACTGATAGCTCATAGTTAAAGGGAAGTCAACTGATTTGTCATGATAATATCAATAAATAAACAAAGCGTTAATAAATACTAAACGTATTTATCTAATATTATTAAGATAATTATTTAACACAAATAACGATTTACTTTATAATTTATGTGACAGTTTGTTTAATTCAGTTCGTGTATTGAGTGGTCGAATCGTATGATTGGTCGATGCGCCCCTCCAAAATGGAGCAGTCGAGGCGGGATCAATCGACCTGTCATTCATTCGAGTGCGAATCGAGCAAGAGCGTGCATACATTTATTATTGTGAAAGTGGTGTTCTTAGAGAATTATACTGATTCGGCGAATAAACGTGTAAAGTATTCTGCAGCGGTTTCATTCTGAGTTATCGTCCAAAATGAAGTAGGGGGATTTTTTTTCTCGTGTGTTCAGTTCTAAAATCAGAGATAAGATAAAGATAAGATAAATTTACTTTATTGCACAAAAAAGGATACATAGTTACTCACACACACACATACAAGATCTACCCACATTCATTTTTGCTCATACCAGTAATTAATTAAGAAATGGTGGAGCCTGGTGGCCTAAGTTACAGGTTAACTCCTAGTTTAGGCACCAGTCTCTCCACAAGCAATTATTATTAGTTTTAAATGCAAAATTGTCAATATTTATCATTATTGTTTGTGGTGAGAAAATAAACATTTTTATTATTTTATTTATTATTATACTTAGCTAACATGATTTTATAGAACAGGCGGTCTTATCGCTGAGAGCGATCTCTTCCAGACAACCTTCAGGTAGAGAATTTATTAGTAAGAGGCGGCTTACAGTGCAACACGTAGATAGGAAGAAATATATGGATATATACTTCAACAAACAAAAACATTATTTTATTTATACCTACTCACTGGCATTGAGGGACACAATACAAGCACAAGTCACAATATTATGTATTAAACTATCCCAAAACACACACCAATAAATCCAAAATCTTGACATACAAGCTAAGCTTCGGCTGTCTATGAATGTCTTCGTGTTATATTATATCGTATGAAATTATATAATACTGAAGCACTGAACTTAAACTAAAGTTGGGGTGCCACTGCTAACTAAGACCATTCGCGGACTGTGAAATCTAGTAAGTGTTAAAGAAAGAAAGTACATTTGAAGGTAACAGTCTCTGCGTGCAGTGCTTTAATAGCTAAATTATACAGTACCCATCATTATTATAACCAAACAAGTTTCTGTCATACCTTACTATTGTAGGCGCATTATCATCTGAGTCGTGAGGCTATACTATAATCCATTGTACTGACTATCTCGCTCGCACTTACTCTTAGGTCTACGAATGAAGCAGTATAGTGATGTGGGTAAAAATGGATAGACGTGCCCGTCGACTCAGTAATAATACATCTACTATAGCAATTCAAAGCGTTAAATATAAACAAGCTAAAACTAAGACTTAACCCGCGTTAACTGGCACGTCAAAATGTTACTTACTATTCTTTCATTTGTTTGTTTATTTATTTATATTTATTGGTAAACTTCACAGCCATATACATAATATTACAAATAAATACAAAATCAACACATAATAAGCCAATAAAGAAGTTCATCTGTTTAAGAATAAAGTGAGGAGAACGGAACACAGTTTTAATAACTAAAATATCATGAATAAAAATAAACTAGGTGCTTAACATAACATATTGAAAGAGAGAGAGAGAGAGAGAGAGAAAAAAAAATACTAAAATACTTGCATAATAACTTAACTACAAAAATAGAATATTACGTAGGTATAACAAATAAATAACGTTCCAATGGGTGAGTAAGGCTGCGTTGTGAGTATGATAGATAGTGTACTGTGTAATGTAATGCGTGGAGATGTATGTGTTTATATGAATGTGCATATATGTATAAAGTTTATGTGGTGTTTATTTTACATGTTATAATTATATTAGGATAAGATCTAACAAAGCGAGTTCAATTAAACAAACAGAACGAAGCCAACCAACAAATCGTATCCTATATCTGGCAAAGGCAAGACATGTATCCCATAATGGGCCCGTCTTAATACATCTGCGGGTGAATTAGTCGCCGCACTAATGCCTCGTGGCACGTGTCTAGGAGCCGCGATATGGAAATAACTTTGAGGAAACAGGGTGGAGCTCTACTGCTAGCGGAATATAAACAATTTAAGTTTCAAATCAAATCTCTTTATTGCAAGTAAGCACGTTGTATACATTTTTGCGCGTCGAAGTACTCGCCGGCGGCGGTGTGAACAGTCGGCGAGAATTACTGTGGGAAAGTTTATTAGTACCTGGGAGAATTCCTTCGGAGTGGCTGCGTTCGGTCTCCACCGTCCGCACAAGAGTTAAAGATGAAAATTTATGATCACAGCACTGATTTGTTCACAAAAATGAATGCACTCTTGTTTGTATGGCAAAGTGGTGTAAATGTACATTCCAAAAAATATATTGACGTGCAAAAATGTACTCAACGTGCTTACTTGCAATAAAGAAATTTGACTTTGACTTTTTTACTTTTTGAGAGTTTTTTGAGAATTTTAGAGCGCGCGCGGGATTTGCGGTTTTCGTCGATATTTGACAGATCGGTACACAGGGTCGAGGACGAATTGCGGGGTGCGGGGAAGGATTGATGAATGGATGAGTGAAGGAACAGTGTCCATAGAGTATAAAGAGTGAGTGAGTAAGTGAAATGAGTTATTACATATATTTAAATAAAGCGCGCGTACAATTACTATATGCATCTATTGTTTACACGGAATGTAGTATCTTTTGTACGTTTCTTGTGCGAGAAAATAGCCGAGATTTACATCACCGTGAAGTTAGCACCCCAAACCTAGCACCCCAAATGTGAAAAAGGTTGAGAACCACTGACCACCTGGCACCCCAAAAAAAAACTTGACACCCTAAATTAATGTCAATAATGCCCTGGACATCCGAATATAAATTATAATATAGGCGCCGATGTGTGCGATAGCGATTAAAATTTTATTTTTGTAGTTCCATTCATGCCGCTAGATGGCAAGGAAAAAATAAACGTACCATTGGAAAAAGAATATTGAATATTCTAATTAGTCTAATAGTAGCGTATACTCGATACCCATTTATTCGCAGCATTCGCAGTTACTCGCACAGTCTAGGTTTCATAGAAATCGTAGTTTTATTCGTACGAAATTATCAAAAAACTACGATTTCTATGAAACCTAGACTGTGCGAGTAACTGCGAATGCTGCGAATAAATGGGTATCGAGTATACGCTACTATTAGACTAATTAGAATATTCAATATTCTTTTTCCAATGGTACGTTTATTTTTTCCTTGCCATCTAGCGGCATGAATGGAACTACAAAAATAAAATAATTGTGAGATAGTGCTTGGTAATTTCGTCACGCCAAACAGTGGACGAATTGGTGTAGTGGCTGGAGCGGTCGGTCGCCTCCCGTGCACGCGGTTCCGGGTTCAATCCTTAGCTAAGTATTGCTTTTTTTGTGTTTTATTTTATTTTTGTTTTGTATTTTGTTTTAATTGTGTTTCGAATTGGTTAGTATTTTATCAAACATTTTGTTGTAATTATGTTTGAATTTTATTTGAGCATAAACTCTGAACTCATTTATACCGAAGTAGGTGTATTAGGAGAGCTTGGTATTAGGGGAATAAAACATTATCTGCATCTCACCGTTTTGTTTATTCCATCGAGAACCCGTAATAAGAGAAATCATTACATACATTGAAGAGATCGCTCTCAGCGATAAGACCGCCTATTGTATAATAGTTGTTTAAGCTTAACATGTGTATCTGTTTTTGTGCAATAAAGAATATTTATCTTATCTTTATCTTATACATTATTGGATACACTGACAATTGTTCTTATAAAATATGCTATTAAGTATACAAAAAAGTTTCATCGATTGCTGGGGTCGTTTGTATGGACAAACACTCACCAGAATGACTGGAGTTATATTAGGAGTTATTACAATTTAATCACTGCCCAAACAAGAATTGATATTGTATATTCTAATATGCGCAATAATATCAGCACCTAGTGCAGACATAATTTTCTACAGTACTTACAGATATTTGCATAATCTAGATTTAAAGCTATATTCAAATAAATATACTTAATACAAATTACAAACTCCTACAAGGAAGTTGAAATCGAAGAAGCGACTTATTCTCATAGTAGCGTATAGTCGTTACCTAATTATTCACAGCATTCACACACAGGGTTTGGCACATCATAATCAATATTGAATCAGCCAATAATCAATATCTACCGATTAGGAGTTATTTCAGTTTAATCACTGCCCAAGGTGCTTATTATATAGGTGAATATTATAATTATTTCAATAGTAGCGTATACTCGATACCCATTTATTCGCAGCATTCGCAGTTATTCGCACGGTCTAGGTTTTATAGAAATCGTATTTTATTCGTACGTAATTAACAGAAATACTACTACTCGTGCCCTCTATGATCGATTAGAATAACTCCTAATCGATCATACTAGTAGTATCATTTTTCCTAATCGATCATAGAGGTCACTAGTAGTATCATTTTTGATAATTTCGTACGAATAAAACTACGATTTCTATGAAACCTAGACTGTGCGAATAACTGCGAATGCTGCGAATAAATGGGTATGGAGTATACGCTACTATTAGAATAATTAGAATATTCAATATCCATCGGCCGTTGGTCGGTTTATTTTTTCCTTGCCATCTAGCGGCATATAGTTTGGTTCACCCTCGATCCTTATTAAGATTTGTTGAATGTCTATGAAGATTTTCTGGATCCTAGCTATTTTTTTTGTGAAAATTCTAATTAAATGGTTTCCGTGGTATTTAGTGATCACGTTAAGTTAATCAGTAGATGTCCGCGATCGTTTCTATTAGTTGGAGTGCTCGAAAGAAGTCGTGTTTGTGAAGTTTTGTGCTCTTAGCAAGGTTTCCTTTATGATTGCGTGGATCATTGAGTTATTTCGTTTAGGGGTTTTTGAGGGTTGTGCGTATGTTTAGGTTAGGTTATATTCGTATATTATGTATGTATTTATAAGAACTTAGACATTCTACTAACATCAGACCAGGCTGTATGCCCTAGTTGGCTTTGCCTTTCCCTCTGGGAAGAGTTTGGCAACACTGAGTTTTCTTGCAGTGGAGATTCAGTTGGATACGATATTTTTCCCTATTCAATTTCAATTAGGTACTTACTTAGTTCCAGTAAATTGTAGTTGCGAAGGTAAGCTAAACACCCACAGATAATAAGTAATTTTCATATTTCCTAACGAATAGGGGCGTAAATGCTTCTATTCTATTCTTCTAAATCATCAAAAAGTTGGTAACTAACTTGTATCTAGGTATTTTCCTTCACCCAACTACTTTGCGTTGCGCAACTTCGTTTTGCCGCAGGTGCACGGTAAGAAGATCAGGTACTCATCTACAAATAAACATTATTTTGTCTACCCTTTCTCAAGGGATAGACCTTAAACGGGCCTGGAAGTACCTACTTATGTCTCCAAGTTTGATCTTCCGCGTAGTTGGAGGAGTGTAGTGTGACGGTACTTCGCTTTGGTCATTTTGGGCTTCGCGAGGAATTCTCATTTAAGTGCAATTTTATTCCCATAGATGTACCCGTACCGGCCCTACGGTTACGAGGGATACCTACCGTATCCTCCCCCTTACCCTGCCTACGCGCCTCCTTATGGTCAGGTATGATTGCACTATTTTAATTTATCAAGACATCTTGTAGATTTTTGCTCAAATAAAAAGATGATGTAGATACACCAGTTTATTTTAAGCCCTTTAATACACACTTCCTCCGTACGTGGTCTGTTCTATAGACCCTAAACGTCGTGCTTACCGCTCCCACGGCATAACAAGGGTTGGCTGGGACGAGGTAACTCTATGCACAGCCGTGTTCTCGCGCTCGCGTGCCCTCCCGCTACACCGGCCGCCGAGACCGTATTCCCTCGCCATGTCTGGACCCCTAGCACGTGGCAAGCACGACGTTGACGGACTCTATAGATAAGATAAAGATAAATATTCTTTATTGCAAAGTAAAAGGAATTACACAAAAGAAATATGCTAATACAGTTAGTATCACAATTGGCGGTCTTATCGCTTAAAGCGATCTCTTCCAGACAACCTTTGTTTACAGAATTCAGCGGATATCCAAGATAAGACTTTGATTCTTCGAGCGTCGCGTCGACAGTCTGGAACTTGTAGGTCTTGAAAGTAGGCTGGAATTTCAGCCGGTAAGAAGGTAGCCATAGGCAAGTCTAATGTAGATATAGGTACTATGGTTGTGGACTCCGAGGACCAAGCACAGCATTTGCTTGCAGTACAGCAAGTGCCTCACCACTAATTGGGAACCACACTAGAGTCCTTTTTTATTTATAAGTAATTAGGTAGATTTACGGCTAACGGCACAACCGTGTTATCTTATCATGTCTTGTATCTATAATTTCAGCAAATTCTACCGCCCATGGCACCGCCAGCGCCACAGGCTGCGCCGCCAGCCGCACCGCCAGCGACACAGGCAGGGCCGCCGCTAGCAACGCAGGCTGCCGCCAAAAAAGGCCGCTGGACATACAGGGGGCGAGGCCGTGGCCGTGGTCGCGGCGGCGGTCGTGGCGGCGGTCGTGGCGGCGGTCGTGGTGGTAGTCAAGGCGGCGGTCGTGGCGGTGGCCAAGGCGGCGGTCAGGGCGGTGGCCAAGGCGGCGGTCAGGGCGGTAGTCGTGGCGCCAAGAAAATTTTTTGTGCCAATTGCGCCGCCTTAATTGGCGCTATCGCCCCGGCTCCCGCCGCCCCTGCTCCCGCCGCCCCTGCTCCCGCCGCCCCGGCGCCCGCCGTTGCCCCGGCCGCCGTTGCCCCAGCCGCCGTCGCCCCGGCTCCCGCCGCCCCGGCCTACGCATACCCCGCCGCAGCCTCCACATCGCATGCTGCCCCAGTCTACCCTTATAGTATTTATTACACCCGTCCCCAAAGTCCACAAAGTCCCAGGTAAAATGGACTTTGGGGTCTACCTACTGCTACTTCTGCAATATCTAAGTTTTGGATTATCTAAGAAATTTGATTTGTTTAATGGGAGTCAATATCGTGCATGCTAGAATATAACTGTTATATTTCTTTGGTTTTTTTTCGCGTCGTTGATTAGAAATAGAGACTTTCCAAGACTGACTTACAGCTGGACTTCAGGAATTGGCTTGGCGATTTTCAGTACTGGATCTCTGCAGAATAGACTGCAGTCTATATGCATATTATGTTTTGCTAAAACCGTCTAGATTCTAGACATTATACAGCTGGACTTCAGGAATTGGCTTGGCCATTTTCAGTACTGGATCTTTGCAGAATAGACTGCAGTCTATATTTGTATTGCTAAAACTTCTAGTTTCTAGACATTATGCAGCTGGACTTCAGGGATTGGTTTGGCGATGTTCAGTACTGCATATCTGCGATTTATAATGAAGTTTGTAAAAATCAGTGTTTCGTGGTATAATTTTGTTGAGGATTAGGAACGCAACCCATACTGTGGTGGAATGGAACGTCACCATCGTCTACCTATGACAGCTGTCACTCTGTGTGCTTAGTCAAGATACCTTAGATTCGACATCAACAAATGTGACTGTGAGATCACGAAAAAGGCAAGACAACACCAGTCCCATATTGTCAAACGATAGTCCAACCTCATTTATCTGTATGAATGGTGAGTCAGCGATGAGTATGTTAGATAGAGATCCACAGGACATACATGAGGCTCTTGCATGTGAGAAGGCCAACAAGTGGAAAGAAGCAATGGACAATGAATATCAGTCACTCTTAAAAAACAACACCTGGAGCCTTACGGATCTCCCTACGGGAAGAAAGGCTATACCCTGTAAGTGGGTTTTTAAAACGAAGACAGATGAAAATGGTGAAATAATCAAATATAAAGCGAGGCTAGTTGTCAAAGGTTTCAAGCAAAGAAAAGGCATCGACTACCAGGAAGTATATGCACCTGTGGTACGTTATTCCTCCATAAGATACTTAGTGGGTTTAGCTACAAAGTATAACCTACACATTCATCAAATGGATGCCATCACAGCATTCCTTCAAGGCGATATTGATGAAGAAATATATACAACTCAGCCGCCACTATATGAACAAAATAGTAAAGTATGTCTACTCAAAAAATCGATATATGGTTTGAAGCAAGCAAGCCGACAATGGAACAAGAAACTTAACATGGCTCTTCTAGATATTGGTCTGACAAGATCAAATGTGGATCCTTGCATTTATTATCGGATTATAAATGATAATGACATAATGTTCATCGCAGTTTATGTCGATGACCTGCTCTATTTCTTCAATTGTGAAGAAACTGCTGATAACATCAAAGAGAAATTGAAGAATAATTTTTTTATGAAAGACTTGGGTGAAGCAAAGCAATGTATTGGTCTCCGGATTGGTCGCAACCCAAGTAAAAATGAGATTACGCTGGATCAGTCTGTTTACATAGAAAAAATAGTTACAAGATTTGGCATGACAGATTGTAACACTGTATCTACACCATGTGATCCAAGTGTGCAATTAAAGAATGCATGCAATGATGATGAAATTTTGAAAAATATTCCCTATCAAGAAGCTGTTGGTTGTTTACTGTATTTATCACAGGGCACAAGACCTGATATTGCATATGCAGTTAATAATGTGAGCAGATTTAATAACGAGCCGACTGTACAACATTGGACGGCCGTGAAGAGAATAATAAGATATCTGAAAGGCACCACAGCATTTAAACTGACCTACAGAAGAGACAACACTGATATTGTTGGTTTTTGCGACGCCGACTGGGCAAGCGATTCTGAAGATCGAAGATCTTGTACAGGGTACTTATTCTTATTTCAGGGTGCTGCAATTAGTTGGAATTCAGAGAAACAGCGAACCATAGCTCTGTCAAGCACTGAGGCTGAATATATGTCACTATCGACAGCCACCCAAGAAGCGATTTGGTTAAAACAATTAGAAGAGGATTTCTGGCCCGAACGCAATGGTATCCCAATATTAATTTACTGTGATAATCAAAGTGCTATTAGTCTTGCAGGTAATGATGTCTATCATGCTCGAAGTAAACATATAGATGTCCGGTTCCACTTCGTAAGAGAAAGGATCAGCATGGGGGAGATCGCTGTCCGCTACCTGAGCACCCTGGAGATGATGGCTGACGTCCTGACCAAAGGCCTACAACACATCAAGCACTCCGGTTTCTCCAAAGCAATGGGTTTGCGTCCTGGGGAGAATGTTGAGGATTAGGAACGCAACCCATACTGTGGTGGAATGGAACGTCACCATCGTCTATGACAGCTGTCACTCTGTCTGTGTGCTTCCGGTGCCCCTGCCATTGTAACGTTATATTGTGAGAAAATAAAACGTTTATATAGTACTAAATTCTTTAATTATTTAACAAATTTTAATTCAATTAATGCATGCCGCCATAGAGTAGTAAATGCAGCGGAATTGTCGTAATGATTTTGATGAATTATTCTTAATATTTTTCTAAAATTTAATAAAAAGAACTTAGAACTTATATGTGCCTTGAAACCTTTTTGACAAATGAGTTAAGGTGCCTTCGAATTTAGCAAAAGGCTATTAACACTCATAATTTGATACGACTACCTCACTTAATTCCTTTTTGCGAAATTTGCTTGCCTATTTATAAATACGCAAAAAGGTATTATGTGCCTTGAAACCTTTTGGAAAAATACGTTATGATGCTTTCGAATTTAGCAAAAGGTTATTTTCGTTAATAACTCAAAAACAATTTTTTTCTCGAATATGAGCTATGAAGAATCCGGTAGAGGGCACCCAGATCAATAAGGTGGCATACCTAACACAAAACCTTTATGCATAACACCATCCATATACCTAGTATTAATTATTATTAAGAGCCTTCCTAGAGCCAACTAGCGCCGCCAATCTTAATAAAATCATATCTGCCAATATAATCAATTTTATTAAAAAAGCTAAGTTCACATTGTTTATTGCTATAAATATTATTTTTTAAATCCTTATTTGTAACGTGATGCAATGTAGGTAAGTTGTAGTTCACATAATTGCGAAAAACGGCCGTTTCTGGCACATTTGTGAACTACAACTTACCTACATTGAATCACGTTACAAATAAGCATTTAAAAAATAATATTTATATAGCAATAAACAATGTGAACGAAGCTTTTTTAATAAAATTTATTATATTGGAAGATATGATTTTTTTAAGTTTGGCGGCGCTAGTTGGCTCATGTCAGCGCCTTAAACAAAATTATGTATCACAGATAATCAACAAATTAAAAATATTTATCTTATAAGTACTTAATAAAAAAAACTGGTACTTAAGGGCCTTCCTAAAGCCAATCTTAAAAAATAATATTTTCCAATATAATCATTTAAAAAAAAAAGCTATTTACGAAATGTTTATTATGATAAATATTATTTTATAAATGCTTATTTATAACGTGATTCACTTTCGGTAAGTTGTAGTTCGCATAATTGCGAAAAACTGCCGTTTTTGGCACATTTGTGAACTACAACTTAGCTTGTCGCAATTATGCCATGTATTGTATATTGAAAAATAGTATTTATCGTAATATTATTATTTTTTTAAGATTGGCGGCGCTAATTGGCTCATGGAAGGCTCTTTAATGAAAACTTAGATATTGCAGAAGTAGCAGTAGGTAGACCCCAAAGTCCATTTTACCTGGGACTTTGTGGACTTTGGGGACGGGTGTAATTACTATAATATATATAGCTACATTACCACTGACTGACTCACTGACACGTGGATTGAGGAACCTGGAGGGGGTGGGGGTGGTGTGGGGGGTTGGTTGTATAGACTTTGGGGATGTGATGTGCGGAAAAATATAGCGGTCCCCCTGGGGGGTGTTTATCTTGGGGTCACTATGGTGAACTCTGAGATGCGTAGTCCGATTTGGATAAAATTTGGTAGGTTTGTAAAGAATAGCATCTAATAAAAAAAAAATTTTTTGGTTTTTAAAAAAACAAAATGGCGGCCGAGTTATAAGAAAAAAAGTGGGGGGGACGAAAAAGACCCAAAAGTAGGGTACCGCTAGATCGAGTTGGGTGAACAGTAGGGGAGCGTGCAATATGTCGTTGGAATGGGTAAATCCTCTACTTTACCCAAAAAAATGAGGGGTTAAAAAAAACAAAATGGCCGACGAGTTGTGAGCGATTGAAAAAAAGGGAGGGAAATCACGAGTGGGCAAAGCGATATTACTCCCAGATGGCAACACCGCAGAGCTTCGGCTTGTATGGGGCGGTTGTAGGTCTCGGGGAGTAGTATTGCCAGGAAAAAAAAAATTCCCAGAAATCGGGGTAATTTACCCCACAGGGTCAAAAAAGGTGACAAATGGAAATAGGGACTTTACGAAAATTCTGATTCGGAGGTCAAAGTGATGTAGGGGGGAGTTGTATACTTTAGTGATTGGACCAGAGGAAAACTATAGGGAAGTGAAAAAAACAAGATGGCGGCGGGTCACGTGATGCCATCTCCGCCATTTTCCAACCGATTTCGTTCAAATTTGGAACGCGTGTCACATGGTCCACCTACTTTGTGATGAAATTGAAAAACAAAAGAAAAACAAAATGGCGGCGGAAATATAGCCGATTCAAAATTTGGACATTTCAGACCAAACTTTGACGAATTAGCTGGCCTAGCACGAGCGCATGAGGAATATCCAACCAATTCCACTTCGTAGCACATATGATGTAGTATACCAGAAAATTGTCAATTTTTGGAAAAACAAAATGGCGGACGAGCTGTCAACCATAATATTTTCATTACAATTTGGCAAGATTTTCAATCTCATTTTTCGGGTGAATGGCAACATTTTAGTGGAATGTCTTGTATGGGACAATTGTAGGTCTCGATGAATAGTGTTGCAATAAAAAAAAAAATCCCAACTTTTAGGGTAATTTACCCATTTTTGGTCTCTGGAGCCAAAAATGGGGAAAATGGAAATAGCGCTTTTTAACCAAATTTGGGTATGCAGTTCGATGAAGGCACCTCACCCAAATGACATTTGACCATTTTCATCTCAATCGCCTGGCAACACTGGAAGTTATGGGGCATGAAAGTTTTGGTCAGAGTCATGTTTGGGCGCTAACTTTGTTAAAGAAATTTTGGGCTATCGTAACGGTTTAAATGCCACATGTTAGATGCTATCCTGTACATTAATAATAAAATTTAACATATTTTAAAATACAAAATGGCGGCCAGAATATTGACTTCTCCAAAAAGATACAGTTTCCCCATACATTTTCCTATACGAAACGAAATGATTACTAGCGTGCGGTAAATATCTATCAGTAACTATAGCGAGGCCGAAGGCCGAGCACACCCCGGCGAGGCCGAAGGCCGAGCTCCGCGTAGGGCGAAGCCCGAAGCGTCTCCTTGCCGAACAGAAACAACTCCCCACCCTCCAAGCAACTTTTGCGAGGCCGTAGGCCGAGCTCCGCGCAGGGCGAAGCCCGAAGCGTCCCCTCACCGAGCAGAAACAACTCCCCACCTTCCAAGTAAATTTTGCGAGGCCACAGGCCGAGCTCCGCGTAGGGCGAAGCCCGAAGCGTCCCCTTGCCAAACAGAAACAACTCCCCACCCTCCAAGTAACTTTTGCCCCCCGGCGAGGCCGAAGGCAGAGCTCCGCGTAGGGCGAAGCCCGAAGCGTCCCCTTGCCGAACAGAAACAACTCCCCACCCTCCAAGTAACTCTTGCGAGGCCGTAGGCCGAGCTCCGCGTAGGGCGTAGCCCGAAGCGTCCCCTTACCGAGCAGAAACAACTCCCCACATTCCAAGTAAATTTTGCGAGGCCGAAGGCCGATCTCCGCGTAGGGCGAAGCCCGAAGCGTCCCCTTATCGAGCAGACACAACTCCCCACCTTCCAAGTAAATTTTGCGAGGCCGAAGGCCGAGCTCCGCGTAGGGCGAAGCCCGAAGCGTCCCCTTGCCGAACAGAAACAACTCCCCATCTTTCAAGTAACTTTTGTGAGGCCGCAGGCCGAGCTCCGCGTAGGGCGAAGCCCGAAGCGTCCCCTTACCGAGCAGAAACCACTCTCTTCCTTCCAAGTAACTTTTGACCCCCGGCGAGGCCGAAGGCCGAGCTCTGCGTAGGGCGAAGCCCGAAGCGTCTCCTTACCGACCAGAAACAACTCCCCACCTTCCAAGTAACTTTTGCGAGGCCGTAGGCCGAGCTCCGCGTAGGGCGAAGCCCGAAGCGTCCCTTACCGAGCAGAAACAACTCCCCACCTTCCAAGTAACTTTTGCGAGGCCGAAGGCCGAGCTCCGCGTAGGGCGAAGCCCGAAGCGTCCCCTTACCGAGCAGAAACAACTCCCCACCTTCCAAGTAACATTTGTGTGGCCGTAGGCCGAGCTCCGCGTAGGGCGAATCTCGAAGCGTCCCTTACTGAGCAGAAAAAACTCCCCACCATCCAAGTAACTTTTGCGAGGCCGAAGGCCGAGCTCCGCGTAGGGCGAAGCCCGAAGCGTCCCCTTACCGAGCAGAAACAACTCCCCACCATCCAAGTAACTTTTGCGAGGCCGAAGGCCGAGCCGGACCGCGAGGCCGTAGGCCGAGCTCCGCGTAGGGCGAAGCCCGAAGCGTCCCCTTACCGACCAGAAACCACTCTCTTCTTTCCAAGTAACTATTGCGAGGCCATAGGCCGAGCTCCGCGTAGGGCGAAGCCCGGAGCGTCCCCATGCTACCAAAGGCTGAAAAATGCCCCTGCCTTTCGAATTATGAACAAAGTTATGCAAATTGTGTACAGCTAGCAACGTTTGGCTTTTGAAAACTTTCTATAAGTTTCTGGCATACGGGCATTTTTCAGCCTTTGGTAGCGTGGGGACGCTCCGGGCTTCGCCCTACGCGGAGCTCGGCCTTCGGCCTCGCAATAGTTACTTGGAAAGAAGAGAGTGGTTTCTGGTCGGTAAGGGGGCGCTTCGGGCTTCGCCCTACGCGGAGCTCGGCTTACGGCCTCGCAAAAGTTACTTGGAAGGTGGGGAGTTGTTTCTGCTCGGTAAGGGGACGCTTCGGGCTTTGCCCTACGCGGAGCTCGGCCTACGGCCTCGCAAAATTTACTTGGAAGGTGGGGAGTTGTTTCTGCTCGGTAAGGGGACGCTTCGGGCTTCGCCCTACGCGGAGCTCGGCCTACGGCCTCGCAAAAGTTACTTGGAGGGTGGGGAGTTGTTTCTCTTCGACAAGGGGATGCTTCGGGCTTCGCCCTACGCGGAGCTCGGCCTTCGGCATCGCCGGGGGGCAGAAGTTACTTGGAAGGAAGAGAGTGGTTTCTGCTCGGTAAGGGGACGCTTCGGGCTTCGCCCTACGCGGAGCTCGGCCTTCGGCCTCGCAAAATTTACTTGGAAGGCGTGGAGTTGTTTCTGCTCGGTAAGGGGACGCTTCGGGCTTCGCCCTACGCGGAGCTCGGCCTACGGCCTCGCAAAAGTTACTTGGAGGGTGGGGAGTTGTTTCTGTTCGGCAAGGGGACACTTCGGGCCTCGCCGGGGGGCAAAAGTTACTTGGAAGGAAGAAAGTGGTTTCTGCTCGGTAAGGGGACGCTTCGGGCTTCGCCCTACGCGGAGCTCGGCCTTCGGCCTCGCACAATTTACTTGGAAAGCGGGGAGTTGTTTCTGCTCGGTAAGGGGACGCTTCGGGCTTCGCCCTACGCGGAGCTCGGCCTTCGGCCTCGCAAAATTTACTTGGAAGGTGGGGAGTTGTTTCTGCTCGGTAAGGGGACGCTTCGGGCTTCGCCCTACGCGGAGCTCAGCCTACGGCCTCGCAAAAGTTACTTGGAGGGAGGGGAGTTGTTTCTGTTCGGCAAGGGGACGCTTCGGGCTTCGCCCTACGCGGAGCTCGGCCTTCGGCCTCGCCGGGGGGCAAAAGTTACTTGGAAGGAAGAGAGTGGTTTCTGCTCGGTAAGGGGACGCTTCGGGCTTCGCCCTACGCGGAGCTCGGCCTTCGGCCTCGCAAAAGTTACTTGGAAGGTGGGGAGTTGTTTCTGCTCGGTAAGGGACGCTTCGGGCTTCGCCCTACGCGGAGCTCGGCAAGGGACGCTTCGGGCTTCGCCCTACGCGGAGCTCGGCCTACGGCCACGCAAATGTTACTTGGAAGGTGGGGAGTTGTTTCTGCTCGGTAAGGGACGCTTCGGGCTTCGCCCTACGCGGAGCTCGGCAAGGGACGCTTCGGGCTTCGCCCTACGCGGAGCTCGGCCTACGGCCACGCAAATGTTACTTGGAAGGTGGGGAGTTGTTTCTGCACGGTAAGGGGACGCTTCGGGCTTCGCCCTATGCGGAGCTCGGCCTTCGGTCTCGCAAAATTTACTTGGAAGGTGGGGAGTTGTTTCTGTTCGGTAAGGGGACGCTTCGGGCTTCGCCCTACGCGGAGCTCGGCCTACGGCCTCGCAAAAGTTACTTGGAGGGTGGGGAGTTGTTTCTGTTCGGCAAGGGGACGCTTCGGGCTTCGCCCTACGCGGAGTTCGGCCTTCGGCCTCGCCGGGGGGCAAAAGTTGCTTGGAAGGAAGAGAGTGGTTTCTGCTCGGTAAGGGGACGCTTCGGGCTTCGCCCTACGCGGAGCTCGGCCTTCGGCCTCGCCGGGGGGCAAAAGTTGCTTGGAAGGAAGAGAGTGGTTTCTGCTCGGTAAGGGGACGCTACCAAAGGCTGAAAAATGCCCCTGCCTTTCGAATTATGAACAAAGTTATGCAAATTGTGTACAGCTAGCAACGTTTGGCTTTTGAAAACTTTCTTTAAGTTTCTGGCATACGGGCATTTCGAGCGTTGCTTGCTTTAAAAATAAAAAAATAACCTCCTTTAAATGAGCAAACTCTTTTCGAATAAATGTTTTTCACAGAGTTTTGAACTTGAAACTTTCGGGCGGTGCTTGATATAATCAGTGTATGGCTTGCACGAATTATTTGCACAGCGAACAATCCGGATAATGTTTATTTAGTTGCGGCGCCTACAACACGAAAACAAAGCAGTCTCGCGGGCCGCGCGCGGCCCGCGCACCATGCAACACCTAGTAAATACTATAAGGGTAGACTGGGGCAGCATGCGATGTGGAGGCTGCGGCGGGGTATGCGTAGGCCGGGGCGGCGGGAGCCGGGGCGACGGCGGCTGGGGCAACGGCGGCCGGGGCAACGGCGGGCGCCGGGGCGGCGGGAGCAGGGGCGGCGGGAGCAGGGGCGGCGGGAGCAGGGGCGGCGGGAGCCGGGGCGATAGCGCCAATTAAGGCGGCGCAATTGGCACAAAAAATTTTCTTGGCGCCACGACTACCGCCCTGACCGCCGCCTTGGCCACCGCCCTGACCGCCCGCCTTGGCCACCGCCACGACCGCCGCCTTGACTACCACCACGACCGCCGCCACGACCGCCGCCACGACCGCCGCCGCGACCACGGCCACGGCCTCGCCCCCTGTATGTCCAGCGGCCTTTTTTGGCGGCAGCCTGCGTTGCTAGCGGCGGCCCTGCCTGTGTCGCTGGCGGTGCGGCTGGCGGCGCAGCCTGTGGCGCTGGCGGTGCCATGGGCGGTAGAATTTGCTGAAATTATAGATACAAGACATGATAAGATAACACGGTTGTGCCGTTAGCCGTAAATCTACCTAATTACTTATAAATAAAAAAGGACTCTAGTGTGGTTCCCAATTAGTGGTGAGGCACTTGCTGTACTGCAAGCAAATGCTGTGCTTGGTCCTCGGAGTCCACAACCATAGTACCTATATCTACATTAGACTTGCCTATGGCTACCTTCTTACCGGCTGAAATTCCAGCCTACTTTCAAGACCTACAAGTTCCAGACTGTCGACGCGACGCTCGAAGAATCAAAGTCTTATCTTGGATATCCGCTGAATTCTGTAAACAAAGGTTGTCTGGAAGAGATCGCTTTAAGCGATAAGACCGCCAATTGTGATACTAACTGTATTAGCATATTTCTTTTGTGTAATTCCTTTTACTTTGCAATAAAGAATATTTATCTTTATCTTATCTATAGAGTCCGTCAACGTCGTGCTTGCCACGTGCTAGGGGTCCAGACATGGCGAGGGAATACGGTCTCGGCGGCCGGTGTAGCGGGAGGGCACGCGAGCGCGAGAACACGGCTGTGCATAGAGTTACCTCGTCCCAGCCAACCCTTGTTATGCCGTGGGAGCGGTAAGCACGACGTTTAGGGTCTATAGAACAGACCACGTACGGAGGAAGTGTGTATTAAAGGGCTTAAAATAAACTGGTGTATCTACATCATCTTTTTATTTGAGCAAAAATCTACAAGATGTCTTGATAAATTAAAATAGTGCAATCATACCTGACCATAAGGAGGCGCGTAGGCAGGGTAAGGGGGAGGATACGGTAGGTATCCCTCGTAACCGTAGGGCCGGTACGGGTACATCTATGGGAATAAAATTGCACTTAAATGAGAATTCCTCGCGAAGCCCAAAATGACCAAAGCGAAGTACCGTCACACTACACTCCTCCAACTACGCGGAAGATCAAACTTGGAGACATAAGTAGGTACTTCCAGGCCCGTTTAAGGTCTATCCCTTGAGAAAGGGTAGACAAAATAATGTTTATTTGTAGATGAGTACCTGATCTTCTTACCGTGCACCTGCGGCAAAACGAAGTTGCGCAACGCAAAGTAGTTGGGTGAAGGAAAATACCTAGATACAAGTTAGTTACCAACTTTTTGATGATTTAGAAGAATAGAATAGAAGCATTTACGCCCCTATTCGTTAGGAAATATGAAAATTACTTATTATCTGTGGGTGTTTAGCTTACCTTCGCAACTACAATTTACTGGAACTAAGTAAGTACCTAATTGAAATTGAATAGGGAAAAATATCGTATCCAACTGAATCTCCACTGCAAGAAAACTCAGTGTTGCCAAACTCTTCCCAGAGGGAAAGGCAAAGCCAACTAGGGCATACAGCCTGGTCTGATGTTAGTAGAATGTCTAAGTTCTTATAAATACATACATAATATACGAATATAACCTAACCTAAACATACGCACAACCCTCAAAAACCCCTAAACGAAATAACTCAATGATCCACGCAATCATAAAGGAAACCTTGCTAAGAGCACAAAACTTCACAAACACGACTTCTTTCGAGCACTCCAACTAATAGAAAGGGTAGGTGGCGCTGTCACCCGATCAACATGTTCTCTGCGTATTTTTAATTCCTAAAATTATAATTGTACACAAATTATAACGTAAATGTGTTTAGTGCGTAAATAATAACGACGATACTCAGTGCAAAAGTTATTGGTGATGAGAAATCACATAAAACTGTGTTATCTGAAAGACAAATGACCATACATTTTTTTTAGACAATATTCGTGTTAAAATCTAGTGATAGTACAGAAATTGCCTATTTATTAAATAAACTGTGCTAATTCAGTGAATAACAATCAAATTTGATCAATTAAATGACAAAAATTACGACAAGTGCAATAAAATTGTTTCCGATAACGGTTGGATTATTCAAAAGTGCCGTCTATTTGTGTAAATTGCCTACAAAGTGATCCACTTACAACAGCTGACGGATGAATGTAACTTGTTATTGAATGAGTCAATACCAAACTACTTGCTAACTAAGGCTAAAAGTGCTGGTATATTTCGCCACTTAACGCAGCGTCGATTTGGTCGAGTGGTTGGAGTAGGCGGATTGAACAACGACGGAACTTGACTTCAAAACCGACCCCTGAAAAAATTTTTTTTCTTCTTTTCTCCAAGTTATTTTTGTCGTTTGCTTTTTTATTATTATTTATTATTAAATTATTACACAATTAAGACAATGAGTACCGAAAACGTAACCATACGAAAACCGCGAAGACAAACTTCATACGAATCGAGTAATTCATCGTTTTTATCGACTGACTCCAAATTAAGAACAACTAGTCTCCCAGATCTGTCTACACATTGCAAATATGAACTTGAAGAATTGCGAGAAGAAGTAGGCAGATTAAGATGCCAGTTAGACAGTGCAGACCAACAAGTAGAGGAATTATCACTTGAGAATAGTTCCTTGAAGAAAATTATTGAAAACCAGCAAAGGAAACTGCAACAACTGAAAACAACATGGACAAATTGCACTAGCACAAAAAAAAAGCTACGGAAAACTACAGATGGAGAAGTACTGATGGGACGAAAACTGATGTTTGATCAGTCGTTTGAAAATGGCTTACTGCAAAATGAGACTACTGAAATTGTCACAGAGTCAGATACAGCACACATTGCTACCTCTACTATAGATCCCATCATAATACCGGAACCAGCTCCATCTTCTAATCCTGAAAAAACAAAAAACGACGAAGATACAATAAACCCTCTCATAGATGGCGCTGAAATAAATCGCTGCAAGGAAAAGAAAACTCGACAGCTATTTATCATAGGAGGACAACAGTGTGTAGGCTTGGCCTCACAGCTCATAACTTCAAGATTTTCATCTAGCTGCTTCCAAGACTATGTTATCTCAGCCGTCACCAAACCCTGGGCATCTTCTTCTGAAATCCTGAAGGAATGTTATAAGATAAATGCGTCACCGGGCGACTGCATATTGTTAGGCGTGGGTGAAAATGACACAAACCCCACTCAATTGATGTTTGAATTGTCAGCAGCTGTAAAACACTTGGAGAAATCTAGGATAGTAATATTAGGAGTCAATAAAAGCAAACATTTAAATGAGCAAAAGTTGAATAATACTTTAAAAACATTTTGTAGCTGTTTACCTCAATGTGGATTCCTGGATTTCTCCAAGCATGACCTGACCCATTCAAAATACTTAGAGTTAACATGTACAGATATTAATTTGCTACTACAGACAAGTAAAAATTACAAGAAAAATGCCTTACCCAAATCAGTAGGAGCAACAAAGGGAACAATACCCTTTTATTTTCGTATTTTAAAAAGTAATCGTCAAAAAACTAAACCCCGACGCAAAAGCGCCAAACAAAAGACTACATCCATAATAGAAAGTTCTTTAAACTTTTTTCGTCCCTACTAAAGACATCAATACTCACAAAATGCGGCTCATGCACCAAAATATACAGGGTCTACTGTCCAAACTTCCGGAACTGGAAATATGCCTTAATGAGTTTACTGACAACAACAAATATGTAGATATATTATGCTTCTCAGAAACATTCGTAAAGTTTGGCAGTGAAGGTAATATACAACTAAAAGATTTTGATTTGGTTTCTTCATTCTGCAGGAAATCTAAAAAACGAGGTGGTACTTGCATTTTATTGCGTAAATCTCTAGAATGTAAACCTATTCCGTTATGCAATCAAATGTCAATTGAAAATATTTTTGAATGTTGTGGTGTAGAAATACCCGCATACAAATGCATAATTCTTTGTGTCTATAGGATACCAAACAATACGTCTACTGAAATTAATAAATTCCTTAGTACACTGGACAAACTATTACATGAATTATCTTCTAAAACTAAATCTAAAAGAAAGATTATCGTCGCAGGTGATTTCAATATAAATATCCTTGCCGACACATCCTTTACGAGAGATTTAAAAAATCTACTGGCCGGTTATAATCTTCATTTACACATAAATAGTCCCACACGTTTAAACTCATGTATAGATCTCGTTTCTAGTAATATCGATGGTGCTATAGGTGAAGTTCACAAACTTCATCTGTCGGACCATGATACATGCCAGGTTATAGAATTTGCGGTAGCTGATAAAAAGCCAAGATTGAAGAATTGGTATGTCACAAAAAGAGATTACGGTAAAGAAAATAGTTTAAAATTTTATGAATGTCTCACAAATCTATCATGGTCTGATATAACCAATGATCCCGATCTAAATCTTAACGCAGCATTTAATAAATTCCACGATACATTGTGCCTATTCTACAATCTCTGTTTTCCAGTTATTAGGGTAAAAGTCAACGCGAACTTTTCCAAACCGAAATGGGTTACTAACGGGTTAAGGAAATCGTGTCTAAGAAAACGCCAGCTAAGGGCATTATGCTATAGCAAAAAACATAACAAAAATGAAGCTAGAATAACTTACCAAA
The DNA here is from genome assembly GCA_963506565.1 of Tachystola acroxantha. Taxonomy (NCBI): domain Eukaryota; kingdom Metazoa; phylum Arthropoda; class Insecta; order Lepidoptera; family Oecophoridae; genus Tachystola; species Tachystola acroxantha. The sequence goes on from OY735896.1 coordinate 6,979,817, forward strand.
AATACAGTAAGGTCTTAAGGACATGCATTAATAAGTCGCAAAGAAATTTAAATCAAAATTTTGTTAAAAACGCAAAAAATAAGTGTAAGGCTGTTTGGGATGTTATAAAAGGCAGGACTGATAGTGTTAATAATGTTATAACGGGGATTGAGAATATCGATGTAAACGGCACATATGCAAGTAACCCCCAAGAAATTGTAGACGCATTCAATGAATTCTTCTTAAATATAACACGAAATACCACTAATAAGCCAAATAATTATGCCAAACCACAGTCTAACATACAGTCTTTAAATAGTAGTTTATTTTTGAAACCAATAACCGAACATGAGGTTGTAAAAATAGTTAGATCTCTGAACAATACCAAGTCAGTTGGTTTTGACTGCATCGCCACTCCGGTAATAAAATCGTGCATTAATGAATTGGCACCAATTCTGGCGTATTTAGTTAACCTCTCCTTTACAGAAGGTTCTTTCCCAAGTAGACTAAAATGTTCCATAGTAAAGCCATTACATAAGAAACTCAGTAAAACTGACTTAAACAACTATAGGCCCATTACCCTTATACCCATACTTTCAAAGATTTTTGAAAAAGCGATGCATGATAGAATCACGAAGTTTTTTAACAAACATGATGTTCTTTCTAAACAACAACATGGTTTTCAAAAGCAGAAATCTACAACACTCGCTATTTACAATTTGATACGAAATACTACAGAAAGCATAGACAAACGTGTGCCTGTCGTAGTAGTATTTTTCGATATGAGCAAAGCTTTCGACTTCGTGGATCATCAAATATTGCTCAACAAGTGTGAAAGGTATGGTATAAGGGGACCGGCATACGAATGGTTAAAAACTTACCTAACGGATCGCACCCAGTATGTTGAAATTAATCGTCTTAATGCACAGAACGAAGTGACTACATTTAGATCTTCTTCACAACCTAATAGAGTGGGGGTTCCACAAGGAAGCGTCCTGGGCCCACTTCTATTTCTTCTTTACATAAATGATTTACCTAACATAACTAAATACGAAACTATATTATTTGCTGATGACATTTCGATTATTATACCATACACTGACAGGACACAGGAATTTGTAAACACACTCAATACGACCGTAAAAAATATTATAACATGGCTTGAACAAAATAGACTCCAAGTAAATCTAGCGAAAACAAATTTCGTCCAGTTCTCGAACTATATGGCGGAAAGGCTACATCCTGATATTAACTGTCATGGCGAAAAAATTAAAGAGGCAGACGAGGTTAAGTTCTTGGGAATAACCCTTGATCGACATCTAAATTGGAAGCCACAAGTTCAAAATGTGTGCACTAAGCTAGCCCGTTTTGTCTATGCCCTCAAGCAACTAAGAGTCATAAGCGGAGAAAAGGCCGCCCTAACAGCCTACCATGGCTACGTAGCTTCTGTCTTGAGATATGGACTGATCATATGGGGCAATTCCACGGATGTAAATAAGGCATTTGTAATGCAAAAAAAATGTGTTAGAGCCATTTGTGGAGTCCACCCACTCGAAACCTGTAGGCCGCTATTCAAGCGACTTAAGATATTAACGTTGACCTGTATGTACATTTTAGAGATAGGAACATTTGTAAAAAACAATCAAGAACTTTTTAACAATGTAGAACAAATACCTAGACTCCGAGACAGGGATGTAACGCAATTAATAAGACCGGCTTGCAAAAGTTCTCTTTGTGCAAAAAATTGTTTTAATATGACGATAAAAATCTATAATTACTTACCGACTAATTTAAGAGAACTGCCATTAAGACATTTTAAGGTAAAATTATATAAATGGTTATTAGACAAATGCTATTATAACATGAATGAATTTATTAACAATAATAATTGACATTGTAATTAATTAATTAATTTATTTGTGACATATTTAATATTTATTTGACATGGTGTATTTAATAATTAGTATCATTTTGGAATATTTGGCAATGTTTTTTCTGACATTTTCAAATTTTTTAAGTATGACCGTAATATTTTGTGTTAATGTAATATTGGGGAAAAGTAGAATCCCACTGTGAAATTTTGCATGCCAAACATTTGGCGAAACATGTACGTACAATGTTTACAACTGCCATCCTTTATACCGTGTTTCGAGCAAATAAACTCATTTCATTTCATTTCATTTCATAGAAACGATCGCGGACATCTACTGATTAACTTAACGTGATCACTAAATACCACGGAAACCATTTAATTAGAATTTTCACAAAAAAAATAGCTAGGATCCAGAAAATCTTCATAGACATTCAACAAATCTTAATAAGGATCGAGGGTGAACCAAACTATATGCCGCTAGATGGCAAGGAAAAAATAAACCGACCAACGGCCGATGGATATTGAATATTCTAATTATTCTAATAGTAGCGTATACTCCATACCCATTTATTCGCAGCATTCGCAGTTATTCGCACAGTCTAGGTTTCATAGAAATCGTAGTTTTATTCGTACGAAATTATCAAAAATGATACTACTAGTGACCTCTATGATCGATTAGGAAAAATGATACTACTAGTATGATCGATTAGGAGTTATTCTAATCGATCATAGAGGGCACGAGTAGTAGTATTTCTGTTAATTACGTACGAATAAAATACGATTTCTATAAAACCTAGACCGTGCGAATAACTGCGAATGCTGCGAATAAATGGGTATCGAGTATACGCTACTATTGAAATAATTATAATATTCACCTATATAATAAGCACCTTGGGCAGTGATTAAACTGAAATAACTCCTAATCGGTAGATATTGATTATTGGCTGATTCAATATTGATTATGATGTGCCAAACCCTGTGTGTGAATGCTGTGAATAATTAGGTAACGACTATACGCTACTATGAGAATAAGTCGCTTCTTCGATTTCAACTTCCTTGTAGGAGTTTGTAATTTGTATTAAGTATATTTATTTGAATATAGCTTTAAATCTAGATTATGCAAATATCTGTAAGTACTGTAGAAAATTATGTCTGCACTAGGTGCTGATATTATTGCGCATATTAGAATATACAATATCAATTCTTGTTTGGGCAGTGATTAAATTGTAATAACTCCTAATATAACTCCAGTCATTCTGGTGAGTGTTTGTCCATACAAACGACCCCAGCAATCGATGAAACTTTTTTGTATACTTAATAGCATATTTTATAAGAACAATTGTCAGTGTATCCAATAATGTATAAGATAAAGATAAGATAAATATTCTTTATTGCACAAAAACAGATACACATGTTAAGCTTAAACAACTATTATACAATAGGCGGTCTTATCGCTGAGAGCGATCTCTTCAATGTATGTAATGATTTCTCTTATTACGGGTTCTCGATGGAATAAACAAAACGGTGAGATGCAGATAATGTTTTATTCCCCTAATACCAAGCTCTCCTAATACACCTACTTCGGTATAAATGAGTTCAGAGTTTATGCTCAAATAAAATTCAAACATAATTACAACAAAATGTTTGATAAAATACTAACCAATTCGAAACACAATTAAAACAAAATACAAAACAAAAATAAAATAAAACACAAAAAAAGCAATACTTAGCTAAGGATTGAACCCGGAACCGCGTGCACGGGAGGCGACCGACCGCTCCAGCCACTACACCAATTCGTCCACTGTTTGGCGTGACGAAATTACCAAGCACTATCTCACAATTATTTTATTTTTGTAGTTCCATTCATGCCGCTAGATGGCAAGGAAAAAATAAACGTACCATTGGAAAAAGAATATTGAATATTCTAATTAGTCTAATAGTAGCGTATACTCGATACCCATTTATTCGCAGCATTCGCAGTTACTCGCACAGTCTAGGTTTCATAGAAATCGTAGTTTTTTGATAATTTCGTACGAATAAAACTACGATTTCTATGAAACCTAGACTGTGCGAGTAACTGCGAATGCTGCGAATAAATGGGTATCGAGTATACGCTACTATTAGACTAATTAGAATATTCAATATTCTTTTTCCAATGGTACGTTTATTTTTTCCTTGCCATCTAGCGGCATGAATGGAACTACAAAAATAAAATTTTAATCGCTATCGCACACATCGGCGCCTATATTATAATTTATATTCGGATGTCCAGGGCATTATTGACATTAATTTAGGGTGTCAAGTTTTTTTTTGGGGTGCCAGGTGGTCAGTGGTTCTCAACCTTTTTCACATTTGGGGTGCTAGGTTTGGGGTGCTAACTTCACGGTGATGAGATTTACTCGCTGCCTCGCTGGCGGTGGGACAACAGCCAAGGCTCGTCGGTTTGTTTGTCACTTTGGTCAACTTCTTGAATGTGGTCGTCGTATGTGCTCCTCGGTAGCTCTGTCGGACCTTCCACTAACAGACGCTCTATATTTGCGGCGCCGCACTGCGATGTGTTCGTGACTGGGATAGGGTGCTAGTGGCTGAGTGCAAGAAGATGATAGGAAGCGAAGCGCGAATGCTACGGTGAGAGCGTGAAGCGTGCTGCGTGCCTGAGGAGAGTGTCTGGACGTGTGTATAGCTTTTCGTGTATTGTTGTTTAGTGCTAAGTTTATGTAATGTAGTTTATAGTGTTTTGGTGTCATGTACTGTTAGGCTATAAATGAAAATAAATAAATTGAATTGAATTTCTTTCGTGACTTTTTTTCATTCGCCCGTTCTAATTACTCAAACTCTCTTTTCAAGCCTGAATGTAGTAAACATTGTGTCTGTTATTCATAAACGTCATTTTAAGTTTCGGCCCCCTGTCCCTTTCTATCTTAACCTTTTATAACGAAGTGTGAAAGGGATAGCAACACGATTTAAGGGAAGTTAGGTTTAACTAGGTTTTTAAATAACAGCATGTAATATTTAATGAAATATTTCTGTTGCAGGTAAGCTTCTTCTATCATCTACGTACGTACACACGGTAGGTATAGATAGTGTATAAAAAATACATCAAAGAAGCTAAGTCCATGCTCAGTTTTAGAAAGGTGTTGAAACATTACATTATACAAAATATAAATATCACCAATTTACCAAGCCACTTCTAGTACTCATAGTTCCGTTTTATTTTATCTTACCAAACCTGTATTTGTTTACTTCTAACTACCTACTTATGTCAATTAATATTAAGTTTTGTACGCCTACTTTTAAGTTATGTTTTCTCATGTAAGTGAATGTATAATTCTTATGAGAAATAAATGATCTTAAACCATATAAGAAAACTTCTCTAAGAAATGTCCGACAGTCTGTCTGACAGCAGCTTGCAAGTAAACCCCGTTGCAAGTGCTGTAACGACAGCTGATTTGGCACTTCCTTAAGTTGCTGGATAAACTTGCGCGAGTTATTGCAAGTGGAAACGCGACCTTACATTGAGTTTACCGGTAAAAGACATTGTCACATTTCAATGGAGCTTTGCCCCATCTACAAAACTACGTGACCATTTAAGCTGTACCTATCATTTTGTTGGGGACTTATTACAGGTTTCATATTGCATAATCATAATCAGTATCATTTTCTACTACTGTAGTAAGTCTCCTATAGAAGAATAACAAAAACAATGAATAAATCGCTTCGATTTCTTACTATTGTCTGAATTCTTAATTAAACTGTTTGTTTCGAATCGCAACTTGTACAAAACTTTATTTTAAACCAATAATTTTAATAAAAAACGGAGATATTTTTACATTTATTCGTTGTCTTGTACAACTTGCGGTTGATGGTGGGGCAGAATCTGGCAATGTCATTTTCCGCTCCCGCTTGTCATTGGTCCACTCCCCCGCTTTCCGCTGCCACTGCGCCCCCACACCACACATGTGTCGTCACAATGACGGATGCCCGACGACATATACTCCGCGTACACGGTATGTCATTTGGGGCGTGTGAAGGGAACTCGAATATTAAGGGGTGCTATTTGTGAGTAAAAAATGTAACTGTATCTATGGGATGTTTATTTTTGATAGTTATCCTGTTATTATAAGCTGTGGGATAATATTGGGTTATTTAACACATTATTAGATCGGAAATAATAAAGTGATTAAAAACTAACCCTAAAAATCTAAAAACTTAAACTATCTATCAGCGCATTGGTCAAGTGACTGTAATGCTGTGACAATATTGTTTAAATAATAAATAAATAAATAATCCATAAATAAAATATGATCTCTAGGAGGGCATCGGGAGTCCCGGTGCCCAGTAGGCTGGCAGCATTCCCTCTCTGTATTGCCAACGCAATACGTTGGCAGAGGTAGCTGCCAGACCTCTGGTCGCCGGACTCCTCGATCAGTCGCTTGGACAGCTCTTTTACGAGCTTTATTAGATCGGATCATTTTATTTTCACAATGATGAACAGGTTCAATCAACCAGTTCCTTCAGTGTAACATCACAACAGATAATTAGAGAATCATATTTTATTTTATTTATTTATTTATTTAATCTTTGTTACATCTTATGTATCGGGCGAACTTAATGCCTTGCGGCATTTCCTAATTTAATAATTTGGTATTTTCTAATTTAATATGTTCTAATTTATTCACCGAGCATGGATGATGCGTAATTCAAATTCTGAATCATATTTGTTTACAAAATAAGACACTTGATTTGGGCTGCGGTATACTTACGAATATGGAGAAAGATTTCTACGTCTTAGGCCCGTATTAATAAATCACTCTCAGTTCAAAAGTCTATCTTGAGAACGACTTCAAGGTGGCGTTCCTATTAATAAACGTAACTTAGGTGGGCGTTTAAGAATCGGGTGAGTAACGCCGTATTAATAAACAAAACTCAGTTCTCAAGAGAACTGTCAAACTCACACTTGAGAACGTATTTGCTGATTGCAGGCGAACCGCGACTTGAGAAAGACATCACGTGGTACGCCCTCAAGATTGGTTTATTAATAAATGACATACTTGAGATGGTGATCACGTCTTGAGAGTGGTATCGGCTGAATTCGCTCTTGAGGTTTGAGCTCAGACTATTAATACGGGCCTTATATATACATATTATATACATATTGAGTTGCTAGGTGGCTCAGTGGTTGGGTCAATGGACTTGCAATATGGAGGTCCCAGGTTCGATTCCCAGCTAGGGCAGCCATGTACCAATGAGTTATCCTAGGTTTTTTTCGACGGAAAAACTTACGTACATTTACCGAGTGCTCTCAAAACGGTGAAGGAAAACATCGTGATGAAACCTGCATGTCGTAGAAGAAAAAAAAAAAAATCTAAGGCATGTGAAATCCGCCAACCCGCACTGGGCCCGCGTGGTGGATTATGGCCCGAGCTCCCTCGATGTAAGGGAAGGTCTGTGCCCGAGCAGTGGGGCAATATAAATAGACTGATGATGATGAATATACATATGGCCTTAGTTAGATATAAGCGAAGTGTCATGTGGAACTTTGTTTAATAAATAACAAATACGAGTAAGTATTAACAAGTTTAATTCACTTAATTCACAATGGAATGATCACCAAGTTCATAAGTGACAATTTATTTGACAGAGGGCCCCTTCCCATAATCGATCTTATTTCCAATACACTTTCCGCCAACGGATTCCAAAAAAAATAGAGTCTACGAATTTTTTTCTCAATTTATTATTTTATGCTGTGAGTGAATCCCGCCAACTATCGTCCAATGCCTTTTTTACTTTGAAATACTTCTCCATAACTCCAGCCGGCACATAAATAGACTGTAAATAACCTCATTGCAACTGGTTTGTAAGTTTTTCTTGTTTTCTAATTGTCGTCTCAGCGAAGCCTGTTCGCACGTCGGCGTCGCGCTGGTAACTATGTCGTGGCCGCTGGGACTGACTGCTCGGAAGCAGGTAGATGCAGAATGAAGATAGATGGAATCAGATTAATACTTATATTATTACTTATATTGTAAGTGTCAGATTAATACTTATTTTATTACTTATATTGTAAGTGTCAGATTAATACTTATTTTATTACTTATATTGTAAGTGTCAGATTAATACTTATTTTATTACTTATATTGTAAGTGTCAGATTAATACTTATTTTATTACTTATATTGTAAGTGTCAGATTAATACTTATTTTATTACTTATATTGTAAGTGTCAGATTAATACTTATTTTATTACTTATATTGTAAGTGTCAGATTAATACTTATTTTATTACTTATATTGTAAGTGTCAGATTAATACTTATTTTATTACTTATATTGTAAGTGTCAGATTAATACTTATTTTATTACTTATATTGTAAGTGTCAGATTAATATTTATTTTATTACTTATATTGTAAGTGTCAGATTAATACTTATTTTATTACTTATATTGTAAGTGTCAGATTAATACTTATTTTATTACTTATATTGTAAGTGTCAGATTAATACTTATTTTATTACTTATATTGTAAGTGTCAGATTAATACTTATTTTATTACTTATATTGTAAGTGTCAGATTAATACTTATTTTATTACTTATATTGTAAGTGTCAGATTAATACTTATTTTATTACTTATATTGTAAGTGTCAGATTAATACTTATTTTATTACCATATTAGATGCCATATCCGATATACCCGATGACATATCTCAACATTTTTTTTAAAGATTGTGTCACAGAATGGGTGCCATCGGACGGTCGCCGGCGTCGGGGCAGACCTCGGCGTAGGTGGAGAGACGATGTCGTTAGATACAGGGATGGGTGGCTGGAAGAGGCTCAGGACAGGGATGGATGGAGGAGGAGGGGGGAGACCTTTGCCCAGCAGTGGGACAATTCATAGGTTAACAAAAAAAATGTGGTAGGTCCTCAGTTCTCGCTTCCGCTCCGCTCGTCCCCCTGTCCTCAGCCTCCGCCGCGCCGCCGCCGGCCATAGATTATTGTAATTACAACGCGCGATGCAGTCTGCGACTGTGGTATTTATTTATTTGTCTCGCGGAGACTGGAATATACAATTGCTTGCATTGTTTTAAAATGTAAATAAATAGGACCTCTCAAACTAGTATTCCCTTTGCTGGGGGTTAGCTGCAACGATATTAAAAGACATTGCCACATTTCAATGGAGCTTTGCCCCACCTATAAAACTACGTGAAGCTGTACCTATCATTTTGTTGGGGACTTATTACAGGTTTCATATTGCATAATCATAGTCAGTATCATTGTCTACTACTCTCGCGACTCCTATAGAAGAATAACAAAAACAATGAATAATTCGCTTCGATTTCTTACTATTTTCTGAATTCTTAATTAAGCTGTTTTGTTCGACTCGCAACTTGTACATACCTTTATTTTAAACCAATAATTTTTAATAAAAAACGGAGATACTTTTACATTTATTCGTTTTCTTGTACAACTTGCGGTTGATGGTGGGGCAGAATCTGGCATTGTCATTTATTAGCGTTCAAGTCTAATAAGTTTGAGAATAGTGCAAATTATTTTACTAGTAGTTCAGAAAAAATATAACATCACAACCGGGATTCGAAGCAGGGCCCTCGCCCTTCCGTGGTACGCTCTATTCCAACAGCCACCGTGATATCGTGCCCAGGTCGTCCAATTCTGCCTCCATATTCGTCACAGGGACGGTAGCGACATCTATCCACTAATTGTGCATTGTAGAGAATTTTCAAAAATCACTCTATTTCACTGTTTGGTAGATAAAATTTTAAACTATGTAACTGTAAAAGAATTATTAAATTCGGTCCAGTACTTTTTGAGCAATCTCAACCTTATTGAGGCCTCCTGTATACTTACCCAAAGGTTGTCTGGAACAGATCGCTATGAGCGATAAGACCGCAAATTGTAATACTAACTTAGCCTATTTCTTATGTGTAATTCTTTTTTTTTGCAATAAAGAATATTTATCTTATCTTACCTTTATATCTGTCTTCGACTGTACAATAAACATTGCTTTACTTGTGCCAAGAATAGTAATTGCCAAGAATAGTAATAGAATTATCTGTGGCAAATGATTTAAGGTGTCATCCCGCGGCGCGGGCGCGGCGGTTTCTGCGCGGTCTAAGCGCCCTTTATGGGGGCCCTTTGAAGTCTGGGGGGGGGGGGGGGGGGGGGCTGAGAGCTGGGCTCGCGGGAGACAGTATAAATACAGTTTTTTATATACGTAGGGTTGACAGTTAGAAGGGTTGGTTGAAGCTACTAACACTGAGGAACAGTGTACAGGAGAGAAACTCGGTTGAAACTCCACTTATCAGGTACATTGAACATGTCAATAAAAATATATAAGTAATCATCTTCCAGACGAAATAAAAAATGCAACAAATGACTAACCATTCACACGACTGCTAAAACAACTGTAGGTGTTGCTAAATGCTATTACAGAGTGGAGGAATTTCTAAATGAGAAAATATAATAAACAATCGCTACCTACTACTTCTTAGTTACTGCAAATTACATTATATTTGAACAATAAATGTCGTCTCTCTCTTATATTGCTGTGCCTAAACAAGGTCCATAAAGAACATTGTAATCATCTGTATTATAACTTAGGGAATGCAATAAATATATTGAGTATTGAGTTTTTAAATTTGAGATTTTCTCAAAAACTACTTGACCTATTGCAAAAAAAATTAAACTGTTAGATAGATACACATTAAATCTATGTAACTGTAAAATAATTATTAAAACCGGGCCAGTAGTTTTTGAGAGAATCTCAATCTTTATAAAACTGTCTGGTCTGTAGGTATACTTTTCGACTGTTATGTAGATCAATGGTAACACTTGCAGTACGATTTTAAATCTTACGACGCAGATAATAAGAACGGTCCCAAATCCAAAGTGTTACTTGATCTGCTGTTAGCTGTACAACTACAATCTCAAACCGAATGTCTTATTTAGTAAACACAAACAACTACTAATTCGGATTCGAATTCGTCTCATCAATCCTGTAACATAATTTATGGCTAGAATTATACTGTGATTGTTTTTATGTGACATTTGACTATAATATATGGACAAAACATTATTTTAGCACTCTTTGTGAATGACAATGCCAGATTCTGCCCCACCATCAACCGCAAGTTGTACTAGATAACGAATAAATGTAAAAATATCTCCGTTTTTTTATTAAAATTATTGGTTTAAAATAAAGTTTTGTACAAGTTGCGATTCGAAAAAACAGCTTAATTAAGAATTCAGAAAATAGTAAGAAATCGAAGCGATTTATTCATTGTTTCAGTTATTCTTCTATAGGAGTTGCGAGAGTAGTAGAAAATGATACTGATTATGATTATGCAATATGAAACCTGTAATAAGTCCCCAACAAAATGATAGGTACAGCTTAAATGGTCACGTAGTTTTATAGGTGGGGCAAAGCTCCATTGAAATGTGGCAATGTCTTTTATTTAGGCAGTTTTATCAAAACTAAGTTGCCAACCCTAATTTCCGCTCATATTTTCGCACAAACATTTCTATAAATATTCCCCACAGTAGCGCTTGAAGGCTCAAAATCGCGTGTCACGTCCACCCCTAACAGCTTTAAGACTCTTTTAACGACCTCACAAATTAATAACTAAAAACATAAATTGCTTTAATATCCTTCTAAGCTGCAAATAGACTCTTACTGTCTTACTTTTAAGCCTTATTTTCGTTAGAATGATATATCTGTCGACCATTGCGTATAGAGCTGCTACTGGTATGTTCCTCCCCCTCGGGGCAGCTGTAAGTGTCTTAGTGAGGGGGGAAGGGTAGTTAAAGTTTTTAATGAAGACTCGTTCTGTCGAGTTGTTTGTAAATACAGCAGCAGAAAATGGGGTCGTTAAGTTTTTTTTTATTAAGGGCCTTCCCTGAGCCAACTAGCGCCGCCAATCTTAAAAAAATAATATCTTCCAATATAATCAATTTTATTAAAAAAGCTATTTACAAAATGTTTATTACGATAAATACTATTTTTTAAATGCTTATTTATACCGTGATTCAATGTCGGTAAGTTGTAGTTCGCATAATTGCGACAAACGGCCGTTTTTGGCACATTTGTGAACTACAACTTAGCTTGTCGCAATTATGCCATGTAATGTATATTGAAAAATAGTATTCATCCTAATAAACATTTTGTAAATAGCTTTTTTAATAAAATTGGAAGATATTATTTTTTCAAGATTGGCGGCGCTAGTTGGCACATGGAAGGCCCTTAAGACCTAGAGCAAAGACGATTATAGGAGTATATGGGAGAGTTTTATTTTACGTGTGTGTATTTAATGCGGCGACAAAGATATCGAACTAATACATATAATCATCAGTCCATTTATACCTATGTCCCCACTGCTCGGGCACAGACCTTCCCTTACATCGAGGGAGCTGGGGCCAGGATCCGCCCACATCCACATGATTTCACATGCCTTAGATTTTTTCTTCTTCTACGGCATGCAGGTTTCATCACGATGTTTTCCTTCACCGTTTTGAGAGCAATCTGTAAATGTTCGTAAGTTTTTCCGTCGAAAAGCCGAGGATAACAAATAACACATAATTGGTACATGGCTACCCTAGCTGGGAATCGAACCCGGGACCTCCGTATTGCAAGTCCATTGACCCAACCACTGAGCCACCGAGCTCCCATAAGGAAGCAAGTAAAAAGTAGCAGCTTAAAAATCAGTTAAAGCATACTTTAATTTAACATGACATCAATTTATTGTTTTTGCAACTGATTTTATGTCTAAACAGCAACTTGATGACGGATAAAAGATACAAAATGGGCGTTCCAAAAATTTCAATTGAGAACCTCATTTGTTTAAAATTACTAAATAAATATTAAAGAGATTATAAATAAAATATCGTGTGACATTTTATGAGTTTTAAATAAAGTAAATAAACCCTCTAATTATAAAAAAAAACGTCTGTAAAAAATATACCCTTTTGATTAATGTTTTTATACCCTATGAGTCCCGTAATCAAGACGAATCTAACGATACCTCATACACCAACATCCAGCAAGCCGTTTAGGCTACAGGACGGCAGGAAGGAATGGACATACACCAAAACATTACCCTCCTCCGGCAGTCGGGTAAAAATGGCATGCAGAAAAACAGTATACTTATAAAAATATAGTAATGTCTCACTATAGTTTTAATTCTAAAACTAAGTGCCACTTACATTTGATGAGAAAATATTCCAGACCAGTCCAAATAAGCTTTATTATTTGTAATAAATAAATAAATAATGAATAAATTTATTTTCAAAAACACCATCATATAAATGATACAAAAATAAGGTACCTCCTAGTAGGCAAATAAAAAACTCGCCTGTGTCAGGGGCCCTCTTTCTTAGGTCTAGTTAACTTAAAACTGGTACATCGGTTCCGAAACAGCAAGCATTGGTAATGAAAAAATAAAATAAAACATGAGGTAAGTTTAACAAATTAATCTTAACTAGGCATTTGTAAAAACGAATCTATTCAAATAAAATATACGGAGCGTAATTCAGTGGCCGTTAAATCCAATTGAAGGCGGCCGAAATCCCGTAAATAAAGTTGGTAATGTCCGTCGCTTGTTCCCGGCCTCCAGCTAGGCCGAGACGAAACGTATTAATTTACTGAGTTCCTGTTGCTTTGTTGATTGCGAGCGGTTTGAGTGCGAGCGGTGAGCGGGCTGCTTAAGAGCCTTCCTAGAGCCAACTAGCGCCGCCAATCTTAAAAAATCATTTCTTCCAATATAATCAATTTTATTAAAAAAAGCTATGTACAAAATGTTTTAATAAACAACACTACGATAACTACTATTATTTATAACGTGATGCAATGTCGGTAAGGTGTAGTTCACATAATTGCGAAAAACGGCCGTTTCTGGCACATTTGTGAACTACAACTTACCTCTACATTGCATCACGTTACAAATAAGCATTTAAAAAATAACATTTATAGCAATAAACAATGTGAACGTAGCTTTTTTAATAAAATTGATTATATTGGAAGATATAATTTTTTTAAGATTAGCGACGCTAGTTGGCTCATGTCAGCGCCTTAAGCCTTCCATCCCTTTCTAATTTAATGTTTTTAATTAAGTGTGAAACAACAACCGAGTGCTCTCAAAACGGTGAAGGAAAACATCGTGATGAAACGTGCATGCCGTAGGAAAAAAAATCTAAGGCATGAAATCCGCCAACCCGCAGTGGGCCCGCGTGGTGGATCATGGTTCCAGCTCCTTCGATGTAAGGGAAGGTCTGTGCCCGAGCAGTGGGGACATATAAATAGACTGATGATGATGATGTGAAACAACAACAATGTTTAATATAAGTGAGGCCTAACTCGGTATATGTTTAATAGCAGAGTGAGTTATATCCGCTAATCGCTCAAAGTGGCGCCACACCTTATGTGAATAGCTCATATACAGCCGTCAAGTGTAACACGCAAAGGTAATCCAACATACAATGGTGAAAAGACATCATACTTATTGTCCAAACTAGTATTTCCTTTGATATGGGTCTAGAAACATACACAGAAATGATTACAACTCGCTCACAATGGCACTGCACCCCACAACTATTGTAACCGCTGGCCCCTCTCACTGTCACCACAACTAGTAATTGCAGCACGCACTGCTCGCTGTCTGTGGCACCATACCTCACAATTATTGCGACCGGTGCCCGCTCACAGTAGCACAGCATCCTCTGCCGGCCTATACTATAGTGACACCATGCCTTACAACAAGCCCGTTATCTAGCCCGCTGCCACTGGCACCACACCTCGCAACTATTGCTCCCGCCTCTCGCTTTCACAAACACCCTTCATTGTAACTACAGAACCCGCTGTCCGCTTTCACTGGCACCACACCTCGCAACTATTGCTCCCGCCTCTCGCTTTCACAAACACCCTTCATTGTAACTACAGAACCCGCTGTCCGCTTTCACTGGCACCACACCTCGCAACTATTGCTCCCGCCTCTCGCTTTCACAAACACCCTTCATTGTAACTACAGAACCCGCTGTCCGCTTTCACTGGCACCACACCTCGCAACTATTGCTCCCGCCTCTCGCTTTCACAAACACCCTTCATTGTAACTACAGAACCCGCTGTCCGCTCTCACTGGCACCACACCTCGCAACTATTGCTCCCGCTGCTCGCTCTCACAGACGCCCCACCCCGTAAGCACTGAATCGCGTGCCCCATTGTGTCGACCGCCGGCTTATCGACACTCCGTCACTTTGTACCTCGGTAATGTTATGAATGATCATGTTTGGGCCGAAGCGAAGTGACGACAGACCTAATACCTACATAACCATTGAGTCCGCTCACAGTAGCACCACACCTCACAACTATCGCGGCACTGGCACCACCTCGAAACTACAGCACCCGCTGTTCGCCTATCTATAGTGTCACTACACCTTGTAACTATAGATAGTTACAGGCTACAGCCCGCTCTCAAAGTCACCACACCTTTTAACTACAGCAACCTCTACCCACTTTCACTGGCACCGCACCCCGTAACTATTTCCTCCGCTCTGTCCGCTCTCACTGGCACCACACCTCGCAACTATTGCTCCCGCTGCTCGCTCTCACAGACGCTCCACCCCGTAAGCACTGAATCGCGTGCCCCATTGTGTCGGCCGCCGGCTTATCGACACTCCGTCACTTTGTACAGTCGACAGCAGATCAATGGTAACACTTTCAGTACGATTTCAAGTCTTACGACACAAATAATAAAAACTGTCAAAAGTAAAAAGTGTTACCGTTGATCTGCTGTCGACTGTACCTTGGTAATGCTATGAAGGATGAAGTTTGTGCCGACGCGAAGTGGCGACAGACGGCGGCCGACGACTGGCCCATTGTTATGGTAATAACTGGTGATCGATTTTGGTGACCCAAATATACTTGTCTGATGGAATAGTTTTGTGTCGGGCTTTTGAAAATGGCAGGAAACGACGGTTGCAAAATTATTTGATAATTTTCAGTTTAATGTCTACAGTGAGTGTTTTGTGTTGAATATCACGTTAAGTTAATCAGAAAATGTTCGCGAATGACAGTATGGTGAAATTATTGGAGGATTCATGCAGAATTTGAAGTTTGTCGCTATAGTCCAGAGTCCCGCTCCGAGCTCGGGAGTAAACGTGAGTGTGGAGCTGCTTCGTCCAGAGTGACGACGCGACGGCGACTCCTCTGGATGAAGGCAAGACGATATGATATTTTGAATATTCTGTAATATGACATTGGCAAATGACGAACTGTCGAGTCCATTAATAAAATAAATAAATAAAATAATTTTGTGTCTAGCTTTTCAGCTGTAGGTATTATAATATTAAGGTGCAACTCCAGGCCCGTACCGAGACAAAATCATTGTTGAATTTAGTTCTCGAAAGAGCTATATTAATATGACCGCGTTCCACGTGACCCGTAGGTCGTTAGGGCGCGCGACACGACCGCAGACTGGCCGGCGCGTGTCGTGTGTGGCGCCGCCCTAAGGACGCTCCGTACGACACGACTCGAACGGATCATACTACGAGAATACTTTTGAAAATCATTTATATGATAATTATTTTCATATTATTATCTAAAGTTTTGTGTTGTGGCGCAGTGGTTGGGTCAATGGACTTGCGATACGGAGGTCCCAGGTTCGATTCCCAGCCAGGGCAGCCATGTACACTCCGGTTACGTAGGCGGCCGAAGAGTACCAATGAGTTATCCTCGGTTTTTTTGACGGAAAAACTTATGTACGGTAAGTGTACATAAGTTTTTCCTCCATAAGTGCTCTCAAAACGGTGAAGGAAAACATCGTGGTAAAACTTGCATGCCATAGAAAAAAAAGCTATGTGAAATCCGCCAATCCACAGTGGGCCCGCGTGGTGGATCATGACCGGAGCTCCCTCGATGTAAGGGAAGGTCTGTGCCCGAGCAGTGGGGACATACAAATAGACTGATGATGATGATGAAGTTGCACTAAAAGTACCAGGACACTATGACATGCCTAGAGTCTCATTAACATGTGGTCGTGCCTTGGGAGAGGCCTACGTCCAGCAGTGGACTGATACGGGCTGATGATGATGATGAAGTTGCACTAAAAGTACCAGGACACTATGACATGCCTAGAGTCTCATTAACATGTGGTCGTGCCTTGGGAGAGGCCTGCGTCCAGCAGTGGACTGATACGGGCTGATGATGATGATGAAGTTGCATTACAAGTACCAGGAGCCCATGACTAGCCCGGAGTCTCATTATGTCTCACTCAATACCCGCTGTGTCCACTCGGTCCGAAGTACCAAGGCACTATGAGCCGCCTGGAGTCTCATTAGCCCGGTGTGCCGCGTGTGTCTGTGGGGAGAGTGCGGCGCGAACACCAGCGTCGAGTGCGTCTTGGGAGAAGCCTGCAATGGACTGATACGGTCTGATGATGATGAAATAGGTTCTCATTATGGTGATCACATAGAAAAGGTCCCCTCCATGTCGCCGCACGCAATACTTATCCGTGCACAAGTACATTTGCGGGCCAATTATCATAATGGCTGAACGTTACGTCTGCCTGGTGGCTGGTGCCTGGTGTCTGGCCGCCAGCCAACTGAATGGCGAGACAGATAAGCGAGCGCCGGAACATAGAATTTGGGTACCTACATCTTATTCTTACATGAAAATGGATCGATACGGTATTTTTTTTTATATACATGGTGTAACGTAAAGGGTATATGAAGCCGAATGGAGGGTATTCAGAACATCGATAACTGAACAACTTTTGTTCTACGACTTTTCAATTTTAGCGAATTTATTTTTTGACTTTTCATACGTTTCGTACCGGTCAGCTGATCGGTTTGTATGAGACATTAATTTATTTTTATTTTTTATTCGAAAAGTCGTAGAACAAAAGTTGTTCAGATACCAATACTGAACACCCTCCCTTCGGCTTCATATACCCTTTACGTTACACCTGTATATGAACCCCGCTAATTAGGCCCGTATTAATAGTCTGAGCTCAAACCCGCCCTCAAGAGCAAATTCTGCTGATACACTCTCAAGACGTGATCACCATCTCAAGTATGTCATTTATTAATAAACCAATCTTGAGGGCGTACCACGTGATGTCTTTCTCAAGTCGCGGTTCGCCTGCAATCATCAAATACGTTCTCAAGTGTGAGTTTGACAGTTCTCTTGAGAACTGAGTTTTACGGCCTTACTCACGTGATACCCGATTCCTAAACGCGCACCTAAGTTACGTTTATTAATAGGAACGCCATCTTGAGGTCATTCTCTAGATTGACTTTTGAGCTGAGATTGATTTATTTGTTAATACGGGCCTTAGGTTTGCCTAGGTCGTGTGAAATGCCTAGACTCTCCGCTATTCTGAACGCGTAGTCTCGTAGACTGCAGGCGTAGCGCTCCGCCTACGCCGTAGCAACTCGTTATCTGCAATGGCGAGTCGTAGCTATCGCGTGACTAGATTACAGCGAGAATAAAAAAACTTGTTAGTGTATTTGTAACATTGATCTCCTATAAACAACTAGATACACAAAGGTGTTACTAAAACAATTTAAAAAACGTCCAAATAAGGGTCCATTGTTAACGTCCAAATAATGTCCAATAAAGCAAATGAGGGTGCATTCATCCGTTTGGACCTTCCTTGCGCTCGGACATTTTTAGAAGGCAGACTGTGTATCTAGTTGTTTATAGGAGATCAATGCATATGAATATTTTTTACTTACAAAAGTGGATCCATATTATCTTGAATATTTTTTAGTATCATTAAATGAATACTGGCACGTTTAGCATGACTTTTGCCCAGATGTACTTATTTTGCAAGATCACTTCAGTTTATGTAATACTTATTTATAAACTCACGCCTGATTCCCGTAGTTGGGAGAGACGATGTACTTCCATCTGCTCCGATCCTGGCACACAACCCTTGCATCCTCCACATTCATCAATCTCTTCATGCGCGCTCTTCGGTTTATAGTAGACCGCACTTGGCCCTTTTTCAAGACGTCCCTCACCGTAATCTATCTATTCTATATACATATAATAAGACTGTAAAAAAGTTGTGTCTGTACATTGGATATTTTTTGAAAAGAATAATTGTAATGTGTTTTAGGATCGATACTGATGACAAAACAATAATTTTTAGAATTTTTGTCTGTGACTTTGTGCAAGTATCACGCCATAACTACTGAAGGGATTTCGATGGGAGTTTCACTAGGAGATAGCTGAAATATCCGGACAGCTCATAGGCTATAAGCCATGGCGGTATGTGATGTGGAAACAAGGATCCAGAGAGAAAGATCTGCCTCCTGATCTCCTCCATCCTCCTCCTCTACGCAAACGAAGTTGCGGGGCACAGCTAGTATTATATAAAAATGAAGGTCATTGAACGTGTTATTGTGTTGGAGCGAACCCGCTGCCTCGGCACCCAAGGTGTCTGCCCGGTCGGGGCAATGACCCCACCGATTGTCTGGACGCACAATACCAGGTGATCACGTGGTTCACTGACCCACAGAGCCTTAGGCCCGTTTTATTAAATCACTCTCAGCTCAAAAGTCAATCTTGAGAACGACCTCAAGATAGCGTTCCTATTAATAAACGTAACTTAGGTGCGCGTTTAGGAATCGGGTATCACTTGAGTAACGCCGTATTAATAAACAAAACTCAGTTCTCGAGAGAACTGTCAAACTCACACTTGAAAACGTATTTGCT
The DNA here is from genome assembly GCA_963506565.1 of Tachystola acroxantha. Classification (NCBI taxonomy): domain Eukaryota; kingdom Metazoa; phylum Arthropoda; class Insecta; order Lepidoptera; family Oecophoridae; genus Tachystola; species Tachystola acroxantha. The sequence continues at coordinate 6,999,390 of OY735896.1, forward strand.
GATTGCAGGTGAACCGCGACTTGTACTAATAAATGGCATACTTGAGATAATGATCACGTCTTGAGAGTGTATCAGGTGAATTCGCTCTTGAGGGTTTGAGCTCAGACTATTAATACGGGCCTTACTGTCTCCAGTTGACATTTACCCATAAATACTCACTCGTGTCAATTTATGACATGGTCTATATTTTTTATAAAAATATAATAGAGAGTCTCTATTATATTTTTACGTTAAAATAAGCATTTAAAAAATAGTATTTATCGTAATAAACATTTCGTAAATAGCTTTCTTAATAAATTGATTAAAATGGAAGATATTATTTTTTCAAGATTGGCGGCGCTAGTTGGCTCATATCAGGCCCTTAAGTTAGTTTTATTCTGTAGTAATTAGTTTTTTTTGCAATAAAGCTCGAAAACTAATAATAAAACTTTACCAAGAAGATCGCTTTCACCCAATTTTTGTAATTGTGTAATTAATAATTATTAATGAAATTGTCATGTCCCGTGTCCGACAGCTGAGCACAATGCCCTTTGGTCTGTCACAGTCGCGGTGTGATAATGGGCCGTGACTTGCACTACTGGCTAATTGATTACATTACCACAGCGAATGTGACCCGCATGTGGCTTCGGGCGGGGCACGAAGAAAGAGGCACATTTTTTTGGACAAAAAAATGCCTAATATGTGTAATTGTTAGTAAATAAAACATTTATTTAACACCACACAATTTATAGGTTATATCCTCGTTGTATCAAGTCACTTTGGACCGATCTTATTGTCTGCATCGCAAGAGTTGAAATCGTACTGCAAGTGTTACCATTGATCTGTTGTTGTCCGTACATACAGTCACTGATAAGATGTAATGTGTTTTAGGATCGATACTGATGCCAAAACACAATTTTTTATAATCCTTGTCTCTCTGTTTGTGTCGATGTTCCGGCATCACGCCAAAACTGCTGGAAGGATTGTGATGTGACTATCACTAGGGATAGCTCCAATATCTGGGCAGCACGTAGGCTATGAGCCATTGCGGTATGTGATGTGGAACCACCGGACCAGAGAGGAAGAGCTGCCTCACAGTACATTGATAGTACTTCGTGTAGGTCTATAGTCACTCACACCCTCGCAAGCACCCTCACACACACACGCACACACATTGTCACCTAGTGAGCCAAAATTGTCGACCGAGTTCTTTTTGTTTATGTCATCACCATCATCATCATCATCAGTCTATTTATATGTCCCCATTGCTCGGGCACAGACCTTCCCTTACATCGAGGGAGCTCGGGCCATAATCCACCACGCGGGCCCACTGCGGGTTGGCGGATTTCACATGCCTTACATTTTTTTTTCTTCTACGGCGTGCAGGTTTCTTCACGATGTTTTCCTTCACCGTTTTGAGAGCACTCGGTAAATGTACGTAAGTTTTTCCGTCGAAAAAACCGAGGATAACTCATTGGTACATGGCTGCCCTGGCTGGGAATCGAACCCGGGACCTCCATATTGCAAGTCCATTGACCCAACTACTGAGCCACCGAGCTCCACTTGTTTACGTATTGATAGGTAATACAAATAAGAACTACCGCGACACACGTGTATAACCTAGTGCGGAGTTCATTAGTAAAAATATACTGTAAATGGAAATTTCTAGTAAATAAATTGTTTTGTATTTGTATAGTAACCAGCGACTATCGAATTTTGCTACCGTCATGCTCTCGTCGTTTTCAAAAGTCATGTATTTAAATATATGTGTGTTTAAAGCGAATTAAATATATTAATATTGAGTTTCACATTTTTTGGCAATAGATGTCGCCACACGCATTTTAAAACGCGCTATCGTTTGTGCGGTTGATTTTGTATAAGGCAGACAGATATTTCATAATTCTTCGTTCCTACACCAGCACCAATAAAATGTGATCTGTATACTACAGTACACAAGGCTTTTATTTGAACCAAATCGAGGGTGACCACTGACCAGTTTTGCAATGTGTATGAGATAATAACTTTTTGGCCATAAAAATGTTGCTAAAACCCAACCGTTTTCTCCAAACCTAACGGAACCAATATAGTGATACTTCTCTTGTATTTATTCTATCATATTTGCGACGCAAGCTTTCAATTGCGGTCCAAAACACGCTGCCTCTCTGTCTAACTCTAGTGTTTAGAGTGAGAGGTCCGATGTGTAACTTGGTACTGTTAAGTTGGCCGAGGAAGCCACCCACGCTTCCTCAATATTGACCCTTATTATTAGCAGTATACGTGATCAAATAAACATAATGCAACGTTTGCTTTGACTCATTGATGGGTCAGCATGTTTTGTTTAGCAGTTACGATACTCAGGACGTAAGGCCGTGTGTTCATCTGCAAGAAAACTTCTACGAGTATTTTCTTTTTATTATTATTGGTTTGTTTGTGTAATTTAAACAGTACAAATTAATACTAAGTATAATCTATACGCGAGAGATATAGAGAGCTCGGTGGCTCAGTGGTTGGGTCAATGGACTTGCAATATGGAGGTCTCAGGTTCGATTCCCAGCTAGGGCAGCCATGTACCAATGAGTTATCCTCGGTTTTTTCGACGGAAAAACTTACGTACATTTACCGAGTGCTCTCAAAACGGTGAAGGAAAACATCGTGATGAAACCTGCATGTCGTAGAAGAAGAAAAAATCTAAGGCATGTGAAATCCGCCAACCCGCACTGGGCCCGCGTGGTGGATTATGACCCGAGCTCCCTCGATGTAAGGGAAGGTCTGTGCCCGAGCAGTGGGGCAATATAAATAGACTGATGATGATGATATATAATCTTACATATAATAAGACTGTAAAAAAGTTGTGTCTGTACATAGTTATTTTTTGAAAAGAATAATTGTAATGTGTTTTAGGATCGATACTGATGTCAAAACACTAATTTTTAGAATTTTTGTCTGTGACTTTGTGCAAGTATCACGCCATAACTACTGAAGGTATTTTGATGGGAGTTTCACTAGGAGATAGCTGAAATATCCGGACAGCTCATAGGCTATAAGCCATGGCGGTATGTGATGTGGAAACAAGGATCCAGAGAGGAAGATCTGCCTCCTGATCTCCTCCATCCTCCGCCTCTACGCAAACAGCTAGTAATAAATAAATAAAAATATTTTTATTGACACATAATAATGAGAAATGCTTCTTGAAAACGATTGAAATAAGCGTGCTCCTATTCTGAATCGCTGCAAACCGCCAATGGCGCACAGGCCTTATATAAATTCCATACCTTTTGCCTCCTTTAAAACTATATCCCAGAATATCACGACCGGGACTCGAACCTGGGCCCTCGCGTCGCCCTTGTTCAAAGAGAAAGAATAGTTTCACTAGCTCCATTGCAACCCCATTGCTGTTATTCATAAACCTAGTTAAACTTCAATTCCTTTAAATCGTGTTGCTATCCCTTTCACACTTCGCAAAAAAGGTTAAGATAGAAAGGGACAGGATGGCTAAACGGTGGCGTAACTTTAAATCACATTTATGAATACGCGCCTAAGTCATCTAAAGTTAGTAAACATGGCTTCCGTGACCCTCGCTCCCATAACAATAGCCACTGGCGCAGCACACGGACAGACAGACACAATGGTGTTTGATATAATAATACAGGGTGATTGGATATTCCATACATTCCTTGAAAAGGGTGATACTAGAGGTGGTTTGCAACGAATTAGGCCCTATTAACTGATTTACGATCTTTTATTTTTGAGTTAATGGGAATTTTAGGCATGCATTTTTTTAAGGTAATCTCTACTTTATCAGCTTTCAAAAAAGTATTATTTCAATGCTTTTTTTATCAATTTTTTTTTGTGAACAAGGCAGAAAATTTCTAATTAAAATTAAAACTACCGTAACTCAGTAACCACTCATTTTCGACCCCTCGTTACTAGGGCCTAATTTGTTGCAAACCACCTCTAGTATCACCCCTTTCAAGGAATGTATCGAATTTCCAATCACCCTGTATAATAATGGCTAGGAGTCGCATGCACAGCTGTGCCGCATACCGTGGTGGATACTTGAACCAAATAAAATAACCTCTGAAGAACCGATAGCTAGACATTTCCATCAATTTTTATTTAATTCATAATTCATTGCTTTATGTGGTAACATGGTTGTTAGATAGTACAGCCCCCTTACCTTTAACTCTTATAGCAGTATTACTTTCATAATACTTTGTTACTTCGTACGGAATAGTCGCGGTTCGTGCGTCGGTGTTTTTGAGTAAACAACCTAGTTGATCGCGTTTCGTGCGTTTCATGAAAACAATAAAAAACTACCTCCACTGTTGGTCGCGGTTCGTGCGTTCTACCTAATTTAATATTTGCTGTGGTCGTCTTACTACCTACTTTAGCGAGTGTAACCATAGAGTTATGAACCCGCGAAACTGTCAAACGTTTAAAGATTTTAATGATTGCTTAGGATCGCAGCGGGTACTTTGGTAGAGTTCTATCGCAAATTTTCTGTCTCGCTCGCACTTACGTGTCCTTTGAAGAGGCATAGTGATGCACGTAATAGTAAAAGGGGTGTGTATCGATAAGAAAATTCATGAATAAATAAGAAATTACTAATAGTGTAATTGACTATTTTATTTATTGTTTTAAAAATATTATTTAATAATAAACGGTGCAGTGTTGAATTTTTTTCTGTCTTATATTATAATCAGTGAGATTTAATACGAATTAGTTGAAAGTTACTAGTAGTCAAACTTAAACAACCTGGTAATTTATTTTCGAACCGATTTTAGTTATATTGAATGACGAATTGAAAGATATGTATATAAAAATTCAACAAAGGCATACTAACAAAAATCGATACAAGGCGTCATAGACCGTGATAATCATATAATAATGGTGACAAGTCCATTGGTGGATAATATCATAAGTGTTGAGGACTGTCTCGAATTACTCGTAAAGTAACTTTCATGTCTCGAATTAATCCTAAGTTGGGGGGGGATAGAAGCTGTGAAACTGAATTCTGAAAAATAAACCCTGATTTAAATCCAGCTACATACACTAGTTGAGATTAAGGAACTAGCTGTGTTTACGATGATTTACTGTTATGCATAGTATTTAAGTTTACTGGAGGAAAATAGATAGAAACTGCAAGACTGATTTCTGAAAAAGTTTTCTGAAAATTGTATTGTTGATTATTTATATTTTAAACACTAAATTATATTTTTTAAACTTTTGGTAACTTACCTGATACGTTGATTTTCCTATACCAAAATATCAAGAAGGGAATAAATAAAAAGTTAAAATCTGTATTTTGTGATTGCTGAGCGTTTTTATTACCTGTATTTTAAAACAAAACAAAAAAATGGATTATTTTATTTATTTAAGAGTTATCCTATCGATATACACATCTGTTACTGTTACGTGCATCACCAAGCCTCTTCAAAGGACACGTAAGAGCGAGCGAGACAGAAAACTCTGCTACTAGCAACGCTACTAGCGGCGTCGTCGCAACAGAACTCTCTTAAACCTTTGACAATTTAACGGTTTTTATAACTCTATGGTAATACCTGCAAACGTCGGTAGTAAGATCACCAAACTATTAAACGCACGAACCGCGACCAACAGTGGAGGTAGTTTTTTATTGATTTCATAAAACGCACGAAACGCGACCAACTTTGTTGTTTACTCAAAAACACCGACGCACGAAACGCGACCGATCCCTTCGTACAATGTCGACCTTAATAAGCTTACTTTAAGGTCGTCATTTTACGAAGTAACAAAGTATTATGAAAGTAATACTGCTATAAGAGTTAAAGGTAAGGGGGCAGGATACCTACTTAAACAATAAAAATTCAATTTTGTCAGTCAGTCAGTCAATAATACTAATAAATATTCAATAATACAAATAAATATAATAAATAATAATTTTTAGCAGATCGAGTAGGTTGTACGTAGCTTCTGAATGTGCGGAAGCGCGGCATCAGCGCCCATGAGGCGGCGGTCAGGGTCAGCGTTGCCATGGATACGGCACAAGATATATTACTTGATTGATAATAAATTATTAGTGAAAGACATTTAATAATAATGATTTAATTATAATAAATAAGTAACATTCAAGTTATTGTACGCCTAAAAGGCAAATGAGAAAGTTTAGGATGCTATAGTAACTATACTAATCAAGCTGCTGTTTAAGGACAATTCGACATAAGAGCCCAATTATTGAAATTGTAATTTATTTAATGTAGCACTCTCTCTATTTTGCGGTGCCCCCACGGGGTGACATTTATGTAACATCTTATTTACTATGTGGCAAGCATAATAAAGAATATGAATATGTAAAACCATCTATATGTGTTGCAGAGGAATATCAGCGTATCCTCTAACCGTGCTTATGTAGTACTCGTACCACAGCGCGCGGTTTGACTTCGACAATAACACGAACATATTCACTAGAAGCATCTGCACCCAATAGCCCGTTCTCGCCGCCGTGGCCATCAGGGTCGATGCCTGTATGAATGAGCCACTCATTATGTAAGCCAAAGTCGTCTCATGCATCCCTCTCCAATCCCGCCTCCAGCACAATGTACAATAGGCACACAGGAACAGCACAATATTCACAATCAGCGGCACAAACAACAACACACCGTCTATAGAACCCCATACATCATAATAAATCCCAGTACTCACTGTAACCGCAACCTTCATTGCGGTTATGACTACGGGGATTCCCCACGCGAACAGAGTGCACTTTAACATCTTTCTGGTGACGTCACAGCGGAAGACCGGCACCAGGTCCATGTACAAGCTCGCAGTGAGCACCAGCAGCCATAACATGAACGCATGTATGAATAACAGTCTCGCTGACGAGTGAATGCGTAGGAAAATCATGAAATTGTCTCTTTTTAGGTCTACTTTCCGAATTATCCGCTCCAATACTGCATAGTCGAGTGGGATGAGTGTATCTGCTAGACCTAAATTGGCGAGTACGTAGTTTCTGAATGTGCGGAAGCGCGGCATCAGCGCCCATGAGGCGGCGGTCAGCGCCAGCGTTGCCATGGACACGGCATAAAATATGTGCCACAGATAGTCGTCGATAAGCAGTAAAATCACTGTAAGATTAAAAACATATGTTGAACTTTCTTCCAGTACACTCATATTTACTCCTACTGGAGTATCTGTTATGGTTTCGACCTCCCAAATATAATTTGTTTCGTTGGTATAGTTCATTGTTAATTTGTTTGTGCGAAATTTTGTGTTTGGTAATAATAAACAAATATTTATGTACTGATTGTGACGAGCTCTTGTACATTAAATGCTAGTTATTTTGAGCTATCGCAAGAAATATTATACGATTCAGAAACACCACAGAGCGCGAAAAGTGATTTCAACAAACTTTGAATCGAAACTAATTATTTCTCTCGCTAATATTCAATTACGTTATCAGGTACATGCCATGGAAACTGCAAACGCTAATGAGTGCCTCTGATAACTTTTATGGTCAATCATTTGGGTTGTATATTCACAGTATAATATAGGAAATAAGTAAGGCTCATAGCGATAAAAAATACTTTTTGTAGGTAGCCTAATTGGTTCCCTATTTCTGTGCATAAATTTTTATGTCATAATATAACATGGCATACCTTAAATTGTCCTAGTAATAACTACGCATAATAGTCATTAGGCATAACTTTATAGGCATAATATTATTAAGCATAACTACAAACATCATAAAGATTGTTAAGAATAATATTATAAAGCCTAAATAAACTTTGTCATAATGATATTGAAACATAATTGTAATAATCATATTAATTACTCGCCGAAAAATATACTCCTGAAGTTTTAAAAACATAAATTAAACCAAGGGCCACCCCCGCCGCACCGTAACCAACTATTACACTATAATACCTACTTTTTGATTGTAGGTATATAAAATAAACATGTTGGCGGCTTACGGGTGGCCCAAGGGCCACCCCCGCCGCACCGTAACCTACTATTACACTATGGTACCTAACTTATATCTGATATACCTACCTAATACCTACTTTTTGATTGTATATAAAATAATCATGTTGGCGGCTTACGGGTGGCCCAAGGGCCACCCCCGCCGCACCGTAACCTACTATTACACTATGGTACCTAACTTATATCTGATATACCTACCTAATACCTACTTTTTGATTGTATATAAAATAATCATGTTGGCTGCTTACGGGTGGCCCAAGGGCCACCCCCGCCGCACCGTAACCTACTATTACCTAATACACCATACATACAACACCAATACCAACAAAAAAGAAGAAATACACAAACAAACATTATTTATGTATAATATCTATTAGACGAATAAACAATATGCCATAAAACAATATGGAAATCAAAATTAGGGCAAAAACGATTAGCCCAAACTAGAATTATGCTTAGTTAGATTGTATGTGTTAGGAAATGAGGGTCATGGATATCTTGTATGGTCAGGATTTATTATTTTCAATAAAAGCACACACAATCAGATAGAACGATCTGACAAGACAATTCTTCTTCTACCATAGATAACAGTATGTACGTATACAGGTTTATACTCCAACACGACCCCTTAAACTTGTATACTAGTTAAACTAATACATACATAGGTAATAGTTAAAATTAACCAAAAAATTAAACAACTCCACAATAAGGAAAACAAAAAACAACTCATTCACATAGGTAATCTATCTATTACAGGTCGGCCTGTATTGTCAATGACGTAGCAAGCAGTTGAACCAATATTTCACCCGAACACCATCAGTGTAGAAATTAACAAAAATTAGACATACCCATTACATAAATGCCAGTTTCTATCCACCCATCTCGTCTGCATCCCAGTGTGCGACCGCGTATCTATCACCACTCTCAAAGATACTGTGCGAAAAGTTTTATTTTTTTTATTTTCGTAGATATCTTTGAAATACTTTCTTCGTAATCCATCGAGTCTTAGGAAAGGTAAACGATCAATTTCATCCACAGTTAGCTATCGTCAGATTCAAATGATGAGGGTTCGTATGTCGGATCTGAGGAATCAGTTACAGATTCCATACTCTCATCCTGCAACGAATCTTCAGCACTTTCTGCCGTTTCCATCTCCGATTCCTGGCTCGGCGGCGGTTCATCAGTAACTACAACAGGATTATGAACAAACATATATTGTTGTACAGGTTGCACCGTTTCATTAATCAAATGATGAAACTTGTTTTCTATAAACTTCACGTTCCGAGCTATTGTACAATCTGTGGGACACAAGGGATCCAGCAGCCGATACCCTTTCTGTTCATCACAATAGCCAGCAAAAATAAATTCTTTACACCTCGAATCTAGTTTGTTTCTTTTGTTCACCACAGCATAAGCTACGCAACCAAACACTCGCAAATGACTCAAGTTAACTTTAGATCCAGTCCACTTTTCCTCCGGTGTAGTACTCATAACAGCTTTTGTCGGAGATCTATTTCTCAAATAGACAGCTGTCAAAGCCGCTTCGGCCCAAAAACGCTGACTGTGTCCAGAATCACGCAGCAAGCACCGAACAGTTTCCAGAATCGTACGATTAGCCCTCTCTGCAACACCGTTTTGTTGCGGAGAGTAGGGCACGGTCGTCTGATGTCTAATCCCGCTGTCTTTCAGATATTTCTGAAAAAATTTGCTACAGTATTCTCCACCATTGTCACTGCGAAGAATTTTAATTTTCTTTCCTGTCTGGTTCTCCGCTAGAGCTTTAAATTGCTTGAAGTAATTGAACACTTCATCTTTCGACTTCAGAAAATAGACAAACACCTTCCGACTATAGTCATCTATAAAAGTCAGTATGTATTTCTTGCCTCCCAATGAATCTTGTGGCATAGGGCCACATAGATCGGTGTGAACTAAGCCTAATAGTTCTGTCGCTCTACTTTTAGACTTCTTCGGAAAAGGTAGTCTAGTTGCCTTTCCTTCTATACATGCAACACAGGGTTCAGAACCCAAATTGTCGTATTTGATGCCGTCTGCCATACCTTTATTCAATAGCTGCATTGACCTCTTGTTCAGGTGACCCAGGCGCCGATGCCATATATCTTGCGGAGCACAATTAGTAGTAGAATCATTGCCTCTCACGATCACAGGCACAGTGGGTGCAGACGAGATTGATGCAACAGGCTCGTTCACTTCTGTAGAACAACATAGGGAACATTTACGATCTACAAAAGAATCCGTACCCGACGATGTTTTTCGAGAAGGTGAAACAAAGGTTTCTAGTTTGTACAAACCATTATTCCGCTTTGCAGTTGCAACTAAAATATTTTTATCGTAAATATTACAAACATCGGAATAAAAAACAACTTTGAAACCTCGATTTGACAAAACACTGACAGACATCAAGTTACATGACAAATTAGGAACATATACCACATTGCAAAGAGTTTTTACACCACCACGCACTCTGATGGTCACATTGCCTCGCCCAGCACTGCATAACTTATTTCCATTCGCTACGGTCACCTGCAAGCTGCTGTCCTCCACAAAGTCGCTGAGGAGCTCCTTCCGGTTGCACATGTGGCACGACGCGCCCGAGTCGATGTACCACGAGTCAGGCCGCACGTCCGCCGACAAAGCCGACAGCATCATGGCTTGCTTGCCGTTGCTCGAATCGCCCACACTCTGGCTACTGCTAGCTTTCTCAGGACAATCTCTTGATATGTGCCCGAGCTTCTTGCAATTAAAACATTTAACTTGCTTGTTTGAATGTTTTGATACAGCCAGTGCCGATTCCAGTAATTCAGACATAGAATTACTTCGTCGAGTATTCTCTTGTAATAATTTCAATTTTACAATATCACTCGTTAACTCCTGGTTCGAATGTTCCAACGCCATTATCATCGGATCAAATTCCGACGGTAAACCGCTCAACATTACCACGGCCAAGAACCCGTCATCCAGCGGAGAATTGATATCCGCCAGCTGTTGCGCAGTATCACTAACCGTCGTCAGGTAGTGCTCCATACTGCTGAATCCCTCCAGCTTGAAGCTAAATAAAGCACGTAGTAGGCTCAGTCTCCTGCACAACCCTTTGTCCTCCAAAGCCTCTTGCAAGTTTTTCCACGCCTCGTACGCCGTAGTTGCGTTCCGTACGTATGAATATAATGCAGGTTTCACTCCCAGACAAATACGTGCCAGAGCCTTCTTTTGCTTTCTGACATCTTCGCATGCTAATTTTCCATCCACGTTCATCTCCACACAATCCCATAGGTCTTCATGGATGAGCGTCATCTGCATTTCAAATTTCCAGTTATTATAGTTGGAAATTCCATCCAATTTTACTATAGCGGAAACTGCCGAACCAGATCCCGTTGTAAAAGAAGCCATTTTGTGAAAATTTCGTGGTCGGACAAATCGTGAAAATAATTGCAAACCCTTAATTTAAGCCAAAAGAAAATCCAAACGCTCTGCTACCATGTTAGGAAATGAGGGTCATGGATATCTTGTATGGTCAGGATTTATTATTTTCAATAAAAGCACACACAATCAGATAGAACGATCTGACAAGACAATTCTTCTTCTACCATAGATAACAGTATGTACGTATACAGGTTTATACTCCAACAGTATGCCCAAAAACAATTATGACAAAATATGATTATGACAAAAAACATTATGCCTAACTCATTATGCTAAATTAAAATAGGACAAAAAAATTATGCGAAAAAAAGGGATCCCAGCCTAATTTCCACACCATCTCACACACCACGCACTTACCTCAGATAGAACATAGTCGCCCGTGTCCGGCCCGTTCGTCCGCGGCCCGCGGCCGTGTAGCCACACTGCCAGGGGCTAGCTGAAAACCAGCGCTGTGGCATGCCGCAGCACTATGCTGAGCTAGCGCCCTATTTATCATTATTTCTCAATGTTTGTTTGTATATTGTTATATTTATTATATCTCGTATTAGTATTATATCCATTTTATAGTTAAATTTTAGTTCATAGTTGCAATCTACTGTTTATGTATGGTATGACTTATATATTTATAACAATGTATTTATTTCTTTGTACTATTTATTAATTAATGATAAATAAAATTGTTTTACTTACTTACTTAATTTGACAGTTGCTGAAGAACCGATTTTCTATTGAATAAAAAAATGCCTGAGTTTATAATAAAAATGCCAATTCCCATACACGTGGTGATTTCCGAAGGAAATGGTGAATTTATGAAATGTCCAGTAGAATATCACTTTTTAAACTTACACGGTTTGTATACTTAAATAGATAAAATGGGAATTATTAATTTAATTAATTATTATCGAGACATCAATATTCAATAAAAAATGTTTAACACGTTAATTCCCGTTTTATCTAATTAATATGTATACAAAACGTGTAAGTTTAAAAAGTGATATTCTACTGGACATTTCGTAAATTCACCCCACGTGTATGTACAGTAGAGTTTACATGTTTAAAATTCTATGGTTAAATCATCTGAATGGTAGGCAGAGGAATATCAGCGTTCCTCCTAATCTTACTTCTGTAGAACTCGTACCACAGCACGCGGTTGGACTTCAACAACAACATGAATACATTGACGAGTATAATCTGTAGCCAAAATGACACATTCGCCGTCAGGCTCACCAGTCTCAGTGTGAAAATATTATGTCTCATGAGGAGCCGTATTGAGTTAATGATAATAGTCATCAATGGTATGATCGCGCCACTCATTACGAAAGCGAAAGTCATCGCTTGCGCCCCCCTCCATTCCCCCCTCCAGCACATTGCGCAACAGATCCGCAACAACACCACTATGTTCACAATTAGCGGCACAACTAACAACACATCGTCTATAAAACTCCATAGACCATAATAACGCCCAGTACTTATATCAGCAGTCTTCGCGGCGGCCAGGACTGCGGGGATTCCCCACGCGAACATATTGCATTTCAGTATCTTCCTGGTGACGTCACAGGGGAAGACCAGCACCAGGTCCACGTACAAGCTCGCTGTGAGCACCACCAGCCAGAAGAAATACGCGTGCATGAATAACATGTGCACTGACTGGTGTATGTGTAGGAATGTCTGGAGATAGTGTTCGTTGTTTAGGACTATTATCGGAATTATCGACTCCAATGCTTCATAGTTGAGTGGGACGAATGTGACTGCTAAACATGTATTAGCGAGTACGTAGCTTCTGAATGTGCGGAAGCGCGGCATCAGCGCCCATGAGGCGGCGGTCAGCGTCAGCGTTACTATGGATACGGTATAAAATATGTGCCACAGACAGTTGTCGATAAACTTACTAATCACTAACAGATCAGGAAAATCTGCTGCACTTTCTTCCATCCTACTCGTATTTACTCCTATCGGAGTGTCTGTTGTTATGGTTTCGTTCTCTCATATATAATTTGTTTCGTTGGTTTCATTGTTAATTTATTTTGCGAAATTCTGTACGCACTGATTGTGACGGTCTCTTGTAGGTTCTCTTATTACAGATTTTTATTAAAGAAGTAGATAACAAAATGATTTAGCACTAACATAAAGTGTAGTGTTTGCTATAAAAATCGTAACGCAACTATATATTTTTCGCCAGTATCAAATTACATTATTAATATCTACGTGTTATCGAAATTTCAAATGCTAATTACGTCTGATAATTTTAATTGTCGAGTATTTGGGTTCCATAATAGGTTAGATTATATACACCATAAAAGTAAACAAATGACTTAGATCGATCCTTCATATTTACTGGCCGAACGCAGTGTCAAACGTTCCATGTGGAGGAGATGACGGAGGCGGCGCAGGACAGGGACAAGTGGCAAAGTACCTTGGCCCCACCTGGGACTCATAGGTACTCATCATCACCATACCATAAAAAAGTCTAAAGTCTCCCGTGGCCCTCACTCCCATAACCATAACCGCTAGCGTAGCATTCCGACAGACACAATGGTGTTTGATATAATAATGGCTTGGAGTCGCATGCACAGCTGTGCCGCATACCTTGTGGATACTTGCACCAAATAAAATAACATCTGGAGTACCGATAGCTAGACATTTCCATTTATTTTAATTTATTTAGTTTTATTAATTTACTGGACAGTTTGTCATTTTTTCAATAATATTAGTGAATTCTGATTAATGAAATTCAAAGTGACATTAAACACAAAACAAACACTTTAGAGAATAAAACTATCAAATTATTTAGCAATTGTCATTGTCACGTTTCCGTCATTTTTAGCAGCCCGACTAGGTACGTAGTTTCTGAATGTGCGGAAGCGCGGCATCAGCGCCCATGAGGCGGCGGTCAGCGTCAGCGTTACTATGGATACGGCATAAAAAATGTGCCGCAGACAGTTGTTGATAAACCCACTAATCACTAACAGATCAGAAAAATCTGCTGCACTTTTTTCCATCCTACTCGTATTTACTTCTCACGTATCTGTTGTTATGGTTTCGTTCTCCAAAATATAATTTGCTTCATTGGTATAGTTACAAATTTTTATTAATACAATATATAATGCTCCTTTATTCATATAATAACAATAATAAAAATTAAATATAACTATTATAATATTAACCTAAAAAATATTAACTAAACTAAAAATTATATGTACGTACAATAGGTCGGTTGAACTATCTGAATGGCTTAGCATTATAGATAGTTCAACCGATCCCCGTTGTCCGGCAAAGTGCCCAAAATGCTGGCGGCATTTCCCCTCTGGATCGCTAGGCTGAGCCTTTGGGCGAAATACAGGCCAGCACTTTGGTCACGTGTGGACTCCACGAGCCGCCCGACAGGTCTAATTGGTATAGTTCATTGTTAATTTGTTTGTGCGAAATTCTGTGTTTGATAGTAATAAACAAATGTATTGATTGTGACGAGCTTTGGTTACTACTACTGTTTGGTTACTATTTGGTTACTACTGAGCTATTGCAAGAAATATATGATTCAGAAACAACACAGAGCGCGCAAAGTGATTTCAACAAACTTTGAATCGGAACTAATTATTTCTCTCGCTAATATTAAATTAAGATTGTTAATTTATTATTGTCTAGTTTATATTAATTAATAAGTAGACGGTACATAATTACGGCACATAGATTGCGGTCCGGACATATTCCATCAAAATCTTTTGCATTCTTAATGCGCAAAGTTGAATCTCCTAACTGCGAAGATTGTGGGAGCAAGGGAGACTTGTCACATGTTGTGATGGAATATGTCCGGTACGCGACTAAAAGAGAACACATTATTAATAGTTTAGGTTTATTAGATGTATGTATATTTCACGGCGTTTTAGCTGAGCCTGAAGATGTTGTTCTCGTTTTTTTATTTATTTAAATAGATAAGTTAGAATAGTTACGATGGGATTGCTATTGTCACCATGTGTACAAATATCCCTATATAAATATATAATAAAAAATATTCAATTACGTTATCAGGTACATGCCATGGAAACTGCAAACGCTAATGAGCGCCTCTGATAAGTTTAATAGTCGATCACTTGTGTTGTATACTCACAGTATAATATAGGAAGTATGTAAGGCTCATAGCGATAAAAATACTTTTTGTAGGTAGCCTAATTTGTCAGTTGCTGAAGAATCGATTTTCTATTGAATAAAAATTGCCTGGGTTTATAATGAACATGTCAATTCCCATACACGTGGTTGATTTCCGAAGGAAATTTCAAATTAATGAAATGCACAGAAGAGTTTGCAATAGGCTAGTTGACTCATATCGAAATCCAATAAAACAATATTTATTTCATATAGTATTTCACAGATTCACTTTTATTACATAAAAGTAGAAGATGACTGTAAAAAATGAAATTTAAATTAAAATATTTGTCGGTTTTTCCCATGCACTAGAAACGCTAGCCGTCCATTTTTGCGGGATTCGTGACGTCACTCTGGATTTTTAGGGATGCCGGATTTTTTTGACTTATCGATCTTAGGTGGGTTTTGGTAGATACATTGAATTATTATTAATAATTCAAGTTTTAATGACATGTAAATGAAATATTTACCAATTAAATGGTTATGAATACATTTGAAGGCTCGTATAGCTAGATTTAACCGGGGATTACGATTTTAACATCGTGTTTTATCGACATCCCTAGCCGCGATGACGTCATGCCACAGATAATCATGGCGGACTGTTTTTGATAGAGTCTGTAATGTTGCATTTTAAATTCAAGATTTTGGTGTTTTAAAGGTCTAAAAAATTCTGTAGTTTTTGTACGGTGTAATAGAACTATTATTAATTATTTAAGACTAATTTTTTTTGAGTCATTACGAACCTATTCTGTGGTTAAATTATCTGAATGTTACGCAGAGGAATATCAGCGTTCCTCCTAATCTTACTTCTGTAGAACTCGTACCACAGCGCGCGGTTGGACTTCAACAACAACATGAATACATTTACGAGTATCATCTGTAGCCAAAATGACACACTCACCGTCAGGCTCAGCAGTCTCAGTGTGAAAATATTATGTCTCATGAGCGGCGGTATTGTGTTAATGATAATGATGTTCAATGGCATGATCGCGCCACTCATTACGAAAGCAAAAGTCATCGTTTGCGCCCGCCTACATTCCCCCCTCCAGCACATTGCGCAACAGATCCGCAACAACACCACTATGTTCACAATTAGCGGCACAACTACAAACACATTGTCTATAAATTCCCATAGACCATAATAACGCCCAGTACTTAATTTATCAGCAGTCTTCGCGGCGGCCACGATTGCGGGGATTTTCCACGCGACCATATTGCACTTCTGTATCTTCCTGGTGACTTCACAGGGGAAGACCAGCACCAGGTCCACGTACAAGCTCGCGGTGAGCACCACCAGCCATAAGAAATACGCGTGCCCGAATAACATGTGCACTGACTGGTGTATGCATAGGAATGTCTGGAGATAGTGTTCGTTGTTTAGGACTATTATCGGAATTATCGGCTCCAATGCTTCATAGTTGAGTGGGACGAATGTGACTGCTAAACATGTATTAGCGAGTACGTAGCTTCTGAATGTGCGGAAGCGCGGCATCAGCGCCCATGATGCGGCGGTCAGCGTCAGCGTTACTATGGATACGGTATAAAATATGTGCCACAGACAGTTGTCGATAAACTTACTAATCACTAACAGATCAGGAAAATCTGCTGCACTTTCTTCCATCCTACTCGTATTTACTCCTATCGGAGTGTCTGTTGTTATGGTTTCGTTCTCTCATATATAATTTGTTTCGTTGGTATAGTTCATTGTTAATTTATTTTGCGAAATTCTGTACGTACTGATTGTGACGGTCTCTTGTAGGTTCTCTTATTACAGATTTTTATTAAAGAAGTAGATAACAAAATGATTTAGCACTAGCATAAAGTGTAGTGTTTGCTATAAAAATCGTAACGCAACTATATATTTTTCGCCAGTATCAAATTACATTATTAATATCTACGTGTTATCGAAATTTCAAATGCTAATTACGTCTGATAATTTTAATTGTCGAGTATTTGGGTTCCATAATAGGTTAGATTATATACACCATAAAAGTAAACAAATGACTTAGATCGATCCTTCATATTTACTGGCCGAACGCAGTGTCAAACGTTCCATGTGGAGGAGGGACAGGGACAAGTGGCAAAGTACCTTGGCCCCACCTGGGACTCATAGGTACTCATCATCATCATACCATAAAAAAGTCTAAAGTCTCCCGTGGCCCTCACTCCCATAACCATAACCGCTAGCGTAGCATTCCGACAGACACAATGGTGTTTGATATAATAATGGCTTGGAGTCGCATGCACAGCTGTGCCGCATACCTTGTGGATACTTGCACCAAATAAAATAACATCTGGAGTACCGATAGCTAGACATTTCCATTTATTTTAATTTATTTAGTTTTATTAATTTACTGGACAGTTTGTCATTTTTTCAATAATATTAGTGAATTCTGATTAATGAAATTCAAAGTGACATTAAACACAAAACAAACACTTTAGAGAATAAAACTATCAAATTATTTAGCAATTGTCATTGTCACGTTTCCGTCATTTTTAGCAGCCCGACTAGGTACGTAGTTTCTGAATGTGCGGAAGCGCGGCATCAGCGCCCATGAGGCGGCGGTCAGCGTCAGCGTTACTATGGATACGGCATAAAAAATGTGCCGCAGACAGTTGTTGATAAACCCACTAATCACTAACAGATCAGAAAAATCTGCTGCACTTTTTTCCATCCTACTCGTATTTACTTCTCACGTATCTGTTGTTATGGTTTCGTTCTCCAAAATATAATTTGCTTCATTGGTATAGTTACAAATTTTTATTAATACAATATATAATGCTCCTTTATTCATATAATAACAATAATAAAAATTAAATATAACTATTATAATATTAACCTAAAAAATATTAACTAAACTAAAAATTATATGTACGTACAATAGGTCGGTTGAACTATCTGAATGGCTTAGCATTATAGATAGTTCAACCGATCCCCGTTGTCCGGCAAAGTGCCCAAAATGCTGGCGGCATTTCCCCTCTGGATCGCTAGGCTGAGCCTTTGGGCGAAATACAGGCCAGCACTTTGGTCACGTGTGGACTCCACGAGCCGCCCGACAGGTCTAATTGGTATAGTTCATTGTTAATTTGTTTGTGCGAAATTCTGTGTTTGATAGTAATAAACAAATGTATTGATTGTGACGAGCTTTGGTTACTACTACTGTTTGGTTACTATTTGGTTACTACTGAGCTATTGCAAGAAATATATGATTCAGAAACAACACAGAGCGCGCAAAGTGATTTCAACAAACTTTGAATCGGAACTAATTATTTCTCTCGCTAATATTAAATTAAGATTGTTAATTTATTATTGTCTAGTTTATATTAATTAATAAGTAGACGGTACATAATTACGGCACATAGATTGCGGTCCGGACATATTCCATCAAAATCTTTTGCATTCTTAATGCGCAAAGTTGAATCTCCTAACTGCGAAGATTGTGGGAGCAAGGGAGACTTGTCACATGTTGTGATGGAATATGTCCGGTACGCGACTAAAAGAGAACATATTATTAATAGTTTAGGTTTATGCAAATTAGATGTATGTATATTTCACGGCGTTTTAGCTGAGCCAACTTCAGGCTCAGCTAAAATGTTGTTCTTGTTTTTTTTATTTATTTAAATAGATAAGTTAGAATATTTACGATGGGATTGCTATTGTCACCATGTGTACAAATATCCCTATATAAATATAGAATATGAAATATTAAATTACGTTATCAGGTAGGTACATGCCATGGAGACTGCAAACGCTAATGAGTGCCTCTGATAAGTTTGATAGTCGATCACTTGGGTTGTATAATCACAGTATAATATAGGAAGTATGTAAGGCTCATAGCGATTAAAATACTTTTTGTAGGTAGCCTAATTTGTCAGTTGCTGAAGAATTTGTATTGAATAAAAAAATGTCTGGGTTTATAATGAACATGTCAATTCCCATACACGTGGTTGATTTCCGAAGGAAATTTCAAATTAATGAAATGCACAGAAGAGTTTGCAATAGGCTAGTTGACTCATATCGAAATCCAATAAAACAATATTTATTTCATATAGTATTTCACAGATTCACTTTTATTACATAAAAGTAGAAGATGACTGTAAAAAATGAAATTTAAATTAAAATATTTGTCGGTTTTTTCCCATGCACTAGAAACGCTAGCCGTCCATTTTTGCGGGATTCGTGACGTCACTCTGGATTTTTAGGGATGCCCGATTTTTTTGACTTATCGATCTTAGGTGGGTTTTGGTAGATACATTGAATTATTAATAATAATTCAAGTTTTAATGACATGTAAATGAAATATTTACCAATTAAATGGTTATGAATACATTTGAAGGCTCGTATAGCTAGATTTAACCGGGGATTACGATTTTAACATCGTGTTTTGTCGACATCCCTAGCCGCGATGACGTCATGCCACAGATAATTATGGCGGACTGTTTTTGATCGAGTCTGCAATGTTGCATTTTAAATTCAAGATTTTGGTGTTTTAAAGGTCTCAAAAATTGAGTCAACTAGCCTATTCTGTGGTTAAATCATCTGAATGTTACGCAGAGGAATATCAGCGTTCCTCCTAATCTTACTTCTGTAGAACTCGTACCACAGCGCGCGGTTGGACTTCAACAACAACATGAATACATTGACGAGTATCATCTGTAACCAAAATGACACAGTGTCCGCCAGGCTCAGCAGTCTCAGTGTGAAAATATTATCTCTCATGATTATCTCTATTGTGTTCATGATAATGATGTTCAATGGCATGATCGCGCCACTCATTACGAAAGCAAAAGTCATCGTTTGCGCCCGCCTACATTCCCCCCTCCAGCACATTGCGCAACAGATCCGCAACAACACCACTATGTTCACAATTAGCGGCACAACTAACAACACAATGTCTATAAATTCCCATAGACCATAATAACGCCCAGTACTTAATTTATCAGCAGTCTTCGCGGCGGCCACGATTGCGGGGATTTTCCACGCGAACATATTGCACTTCTGTATCTTCCTGGTGACTTCACAGGGGAAGACCAGCACCAGGTCCACGTACAAGCTGGCGGTGAGCACCACCAGCCATAAGAAATACGCGTGCGCGAATAACATTTGCACTGACTGGTGTATGCATAGGAATGTCTGGAGATAGTGTTCGTTGTTTAGGACTATTATCGGAATTATCGGCTCCAATGCTTCATAGTTGAGTGGGACGAATGTGACTGCTAAACATGTATTCGCGAGTACGTAGTTTCTGAATGTGCGGAAGCGCGGCATCAGCGCCCATGAAGCGGCGGTCAGCGTCAGCGTTACTATGGATACGGCATAAAATATGTCCCACAGACAGTTGTAGATAAACTTACTAATCACTAACAGATCAGGAAAATCTGCTGCACTTTCTTCCATCCTATTCGTATTTACTCCTATCGGAGTGTCTGTTGTTATGGTTTCGTTCTCTCATATATAATTTGTTTCGTTGGTATAGTTCATTGTTCATTTATTTTGCGAACTTCTGTACGTACTGATTGTGACGGTCTCTTGTAGGTCCTCTTTATACAGATTTTTAAAAAAGAAATAGATAACAAAATAATTTTGCAATTTATTTATTTATTAATATTAGCAATAACATAAAGTGTAGTGATTGCTATAAAAATCGTAACGCAACTGTATATTTTTTCGCTGGTAATAATTAATTTACATTATTAATATGTACATGTTATCGAAATTTCAAATGCTAATTACGTCTGATAATTTTAATTGTCTAGTATTTGGGTTCCATAATAGGTTAGATTATATACACCATAAAAGTAAACAAATGACTTAGATCGATCCTTCGTATTTACTGGCCGAACGCGGTGTCAAACGTTCCATGTGGAGGAGATGTCGGAGGCGGCGCAGGACAGGGACAAGTGGCAAAGTACCTTGGCTCCACCTAGGACTCATAGGAACTCATCATCATCATACCATAAAATGCCTAAACACAGATGAAATGCCTAATCATCTCTCTCTCACACACTGATCTGTGGAGTGACCGCGACTTCAATAGTTATGGTTATCGTTTTCATTTTGACACTTGACCGATATACATTGTTGTGTTTCGTTGTCGTTTGTTAAAACTTGCAAAAACATAGCAGCAATGTATAGCGTCCATGTGTCAAATTGAAAGCGATAACGATTGGAAGTCGCGGTCACCGCACTGCTGGTAGAGATCTTTAGTCTAGAGTTACGCACACCTTATGTACATCTTATTCAATGTCTTGTATTGTAATAAGCTTTGTCTACATTAAGGAATTGGTTGAGATTTTCTCAAAAACTACTGGACCGAATTTAATAATTCATTTACAGTTACACAGTTTTAACTTTTATCTATCAAACAGTGAAAGAATTATTGCAATAGGTCAAGTAGTTTTTGAGAAAATCTCGACCTTAAAAACTCTCCTGTACACCTTTCTCTGTGTTCCACCGTACCCCTTAGAAACCAGTAGTCATTTGTAGACTGTCCGAGCGACATTGCCAAAGTTGAGAGTTTGAGATACTATTTTTAATTGTCCTATATGTTATGCAGAGGAACATCAGCCTCTCTCCTAACGTTGCTTCTGTAGGACTCGTGCCACAGCTCGCGGTTCGACTTCAACAGCACCACGAAGACATTCACTAGTACCGTCTGCAGCCAGTATATGGTATACGCCGTCCAGCCCAGCATCACTCTCCACGCTGAGTGGCTTTGGGTAATCAGTGTGTCCACAACAAATGCCAGTAACATAACAGAACCGCTCAATATGATAGCCAAAGTCATCGCTTGCGCCCCCCTACCCTCACCTCTGCCCAGAGCACACCACACGCGCTCAAACGTCGCCACAATCATAGTTAAAGGCACGCATATTAACACAGAATCCACATAATCAAATATACGAGTAGGATAACCAGTCCCAGTGTTCAATGTGACAGCAATCTTCACAGCGAGTAAGGTTGCGGGGATTCCCCACGCGAACAAATTGCACTTCAGAATCTTCCTGGTGACGTCATAGCGGAACAGAAATACCAGGTCCATATATAATGTTATAGTGAGTACCAGCAACCAGAAACAGAAACCATGCATAAACAATGTCAACACACACAAGTATATATTTATAATATTAAAGTAATTGTTGTATTCGTCCGTTAATACGTCTTTAAACGGTCTGATTACTGTGTTGCAGAATATTGGCGCTGTGACAGCGACAATTATATTCGCGAGTACGTAGTTTCTGAATGTGCGGAAGCGCGGCATCAGCGCCCATGAGGCGGCGGTCAGCGTCAGCGTTGCCATGGATACGGCACAAGATATGTAACGCAGATAGTCGTTGATAGGTCGCCATATCACTTCAAGGATCAAATTTTCTTTTTCTTCCAGAATACTTATATTTCCTCCTATCTCCAACATATAATTTAATTCTTCGGAACTATTCATCGTTAGCTTTATGTTAGCGATTGAATTAGGTTCTCGTTTTGTTCAGTGCTATTATTGTGGTAGTTGTTCCTTTGTCATGTCTCACGACTGCTGCCGAGCGACAGCGAGCGGGACTGCTTGACGTGCGACACGACACGGTGAAAGTGTCACTAGCAGTCTCCCATCCAGGACAGACCTCGCACAACTTGTCGCTGCTTAACTTGTAAGATAGCTTTTAAGTACGGCTCCTTGAAATATATAAAATAATTATTATTGCGATATTTTATAGAAATACTAAACATTTCAATCGTGTTTATTAAATTGATTGATTTATTAAATAACAGTGACCACTACGGATTCCAATAAAAGCCGAAACGCGTCTACATTGTTTTGTGCGAATATAAAATCATGAGTTATGGTAATAATCTAAATGACTAAAGGTTCGTTCATATCTACAGACTTTGAGTGAGAGTCCCAGACATGTGCGCGTGCGGCCCGTGACAGACATCGACATATTCCGTTTATTTCAAATCAAATCAATTTATTGCTTCATGTGGTACATACACTATTGTGTTATGTATGTTACATTATTAATGACTCTCACACGAACCCTGCAAGGGAACTACAACTTAATATACTTAATAGTTTTGCATTTTATTGTCCGTTTTCTCATTCCAATAAAATTCCATATAAATCACAATAAATTAATTAATTAAATTAAAAAATCAAATAATAATTAACTTTAAATTACAAGAAATAAATTAAATTCGATTGAAGTTAAATCGCATTAAATAGCTTAGTCACAAAGTTAGTAGATCTACGTCAATTGATATTTTTTAAGTGGATTTATCACAGTCGAAATATTCTTCCAAAGTATAATTTACATCTAGCATGTCATAAGTGTGTCGTGTCAGACATCGACAGACACCGTCGTTGACGTCGGACGCTTTTTTCTGGGACGGCACGTGTCTGGCACGACACGTGCCGTCGCAGAAAAAAAGAACGGCCTAGCGGCGATGCCACGGGCCCGCCATTTGTCGCGCAATGTCTGTAACGGTAAAGATATAAACGGACCTTAAGGCTAATGAATAAATTGCGATAATTTTAATGGTCCAGTATTTATTTACGTTTAATACGTAATTCATTTAGTGAGTTTAGTATCAGAGAATCGTCATTGTGTCTGATTAAGTGTTGATTGTTACAAATTAGAATGTACAGATCCCGGCAGCTAATTTGACCGAAGATGACGGTGAAATTGTGAACAGAATCTACAATTGTACAGTAGAAAGGACGTCGAGCAACTGTAACACTTTGTACTTTGGACCGTCCTTATTACCTGTCGCATTAGATAGAAATTGTACTGCGAGTGTTGCCATTGATGTGCTGTCGAGTGTGCTACCATTACAGTGTAAACTAAGAAGTAAGAGAGCTACGCCAACAAACTGCATTGCAGTGCGGCGACAAATGTAATAATGCAATTTTATTAAAAATTAATAAGTAAATAAAAAAAATACTAAGAATCGTAATCTGTGTTGCCATTATTATGCTTCACGAACTGCCGCCTTTTTGAGATGAAACACATTTAAAAAGATGGCGGACGGAACGAAGCGCGGATGCCGCTCCCTTGCTTTGCCGCTGACATTAATAGTCTGAGCTCAAGAGCAAATGCAGCCGATACACTCCCAAGATATGACATCTCTCTCGTCTCAAGTATGTCATTTATTAATAAACCAATCTTGAAGGCGTATCACGTGATACAGGAAATATTCTAAAATATGTAATCTGAACCTAGAACACAAATACCTGCCCACACACTAGACATCTTACTCACTTCAGACACACATACAACCATGCACACCCACCCTCACACACACACACCCTCACACACGCAAACACGCGCACACACATACGCATGTGTTACTCACTCAGCATGCCTAAGTTAAGATTAATTTGTTAAACTTACCTCATGTTTTATTTTATTTTTTCATTACCAATGCTTGCTGTTTCGGAACCGATGTACCGGTTATAAGTTAACTAGACCTAAGAAAGAGTGGGCCCTCCTGACACAGGCGAATTTTTTATTTGCCTACTAGGAGGTACCTTATTTTTGCATCATTTATATGCTGGTGTTTTTGAAAATAAATTTATTTTATTTTATTTTTTATTTATTTACGTGATGTCTTTCTCACGTGGAAGAACTCAATTAAACGTCGCGGTTCACCTGCAATCAGTAAATACGTTCTCAATTGCGAGTTTGACAGTTCTCTCGACAACTGAGTTTTGTTTATAATTATTATTAAATACGGCGTTACTCACGTGATACTCGACGCGCACCTAGGTTACCTTTATTAATAGGAACACCATCTTGTGGTCGTATCCAAGGTTGACTTTTGAGCTGAGAGTTATTTATTAATACGGGTC
Source organism: Tachystola acroxantha (assembly GCA_963506565.1). Classification (NCBI taxonomy): domain Eukaryota; kingdom Metazoa; phylum Arthropoda; class Insecta; order Lepidoptera; family Oecophoridae; genus Tachystola; species Tachystola acroxantha. Next base: position 7,024,748 of record OY735896.1, read on the forward strand.
TTAAGCTATGCAGCTACCTACCTGTATGTATGTGCTGGTGGTGTCTGAATGTCCTGGGGTCCGGTGTCCGCCGGGAGTCATTACTGCGTGAGGGTCAGGGGAGCGACAGTAGGTCGCCCCACGGTGCTATAGCACACTGTGTCGGGGGGCGGGGTGGGCCGCATCGCACGGACGGACGGACGCCGCTGCGGCCCGACACAGTGTGCAATAGTTCATATAAACTGTATTAAAGCGATTTGAGCGGATTTTTGCGCTCCGCAAAATGTGCTCGGACCCTTAGTCGCCGCTCAGTCTTGCACGATATAGCATATGAACGACAGCGATAGGTGCGTTTAGGATTAGGATTCGACTTAGTGGGCGATACGGAATTAGCTACATTGGGTAGTTTATTGTATAAGAGTCGTCAGTGTCCTGGGGTCCGGTGTCCGCCGGGAGTCGTTACTGCGTGAGGGGCAGGGGAGCGACAGTAGGTCGCCCAACGGTGGGAGACTGAGGCCGCAGTCTGTGGAGCTAACGGAACTACACTCAGTGAATGAATAGTACCTCTAAGTACAGTGAACATTGGGTAGTTTTGTGTGTGGTTGAATAGTAGAGACTGATAATGAACGGTCGCAAATGTAGTCTTATTTTCAACAGAACAAATGCAAAAATGGGAACAATTTTCTCACTTGTTCAATCAACTGAACTAGTGAGAATAAACGGGATATTTTTTGTAGGTTTTCTTATTAAGTATTTTATTATAGGTTGTAGTGATGTATTGCTTATATTTTCATATTCATATTCTTTATTATGCATGCCACATGGTAAATAGGATGTTACAATGTCAAATGTTCATACATGTGACATTTTAGTAGTAGTTATAATTGTTTAAATGTACTTATATATTTAGTAGAATATATTTTTATTCAGAATTTGTATTACGCATTATCCATGCACGGTGAACAATTTAGAACATGATGAAAAAATTCTTGCCTTGAGCAGGACTATATTATATATATGGTAACACTTGCAGTACGATTTCAAGTCTTACGACGGAGATAATAAGAACGGTCCAAAGTGTTACCATTGATCTGCTGTTAGCTGTACAATAAAGTGTTAAAAGCTACAAACAAGTGGAAAACGCAATTTGATCTAGCATTTCTCTATTTGTTGTGAAACGACACGAGCCATAATGTTGTCCCTCCGAGTGGTGACGTCTGAGCCCCCCCCCCCCCGCCCACGTGCTCCCCGGGGACAGGGGACAGGGGGCCCTCAAAGTGCCCGCGTGCACGAAGCCGCGCGACACGGGGGCAGAATGTCGTGGAAGATGCCTTTGACAGTTGTAAGGATAGCATTTAATATAGGTAGTCTGTAATAGCTCTTGGTCGATGGTAGCCATTGGACGGCACCACTTTCGCTTTGACGACTGCGTCTTGACTCAGGCCTGTATTAATAAATCACTCTCAGCCATTGATCTCCTAAACAACTGGATACACGGTCTGCCTTCTAAAAATGTCCGAGCGCAAAGAAGGTCCAAACGGATGAATGGATTTGCTTTATTGGACATTATTTGGACGTTTTTTACATTGTTTAAGTAAGACCTTTGTTTATCTAGTTGTTTATAGGAGATCAGTGAGCACATTGTAATCGTTCGCCGTTTGAAATTAAAATAAAAAACGCCAAGTTCGGCGTATATGATTAACACAAATTGTGTCCAAATCGTTTCACTGTTCATTTCCTAGTTATTATTATTATTTGTTTTATTAATGGACTCGACAGTTCGTCATTTGCCAATGTCATGTTACAGAAAATTCAATGTATACTAGTTTTCTATCTTCCTCCAGGGGAGACGCCGTAGCGTCAATCACTGTGGACGAAGCAGCTCGACAGTCACGTTCACTCCCGAGCTCGTAGTGGGAATCTTGACCATGGCGCCAAACTTCAGATCCTGCTCAAATTATCCAATAACTTCACCATACTGACATTCGCGAACATTTTCTGATTAATTTAACGTGATATTAAACACAAAACACTCACTGTAGACATTAAACTGAAAATTATTAAATAATTTCGCAACCGTCGTTTCCCGCCATTTTCAAAAAGCCCATTTCCTAGTTTCTGTTTGATTGACGCGAGGGGGGGGGGGGGGGGGGGGGGGGGACATTTTAAAATCGTTTCGAATGAAACGTATTTTCGAACGAGCATTTTAAATCCTATTTTTATCTACCGCTCTCGATTTGATTGCAACAAAACCGCTGCGAGTTCGGGACTCGCGCCCGGTACAGTCGACACAACATACGTTGCAATGATAATCATATATTTATAGGCAATATTTTTAGAGGTTCTCTTGAAAATGGCGGAAAACGACGGTTGCATAATTTTTTTGATTATTTTGTGTTTAATATCACGTTAAATTAATCAGAAAATGTTCGCGAATGTCAGTATGGTGAAGTTATTGGATAATTTGAGCAAGATCTGAAGTTTCAAGCTTTTATCAAGAGTCCCCGCTCCGAGCTCGGGAATGAGCGTGACTGTCGAGCTGCTTCGACTGCGAGGGAGGAAGATAGAAGATTATGTTGAATATTCTGTAACATGACATTGGTAAATGACAGACTATCGAGTCCATTAATAAAATGAATATTTTTTTAGAATCTACATTTACGCCAATGAACGCAAAAGGCCAACTATGAGGAGAATAGGACTCGCATAAAACTTTCAACGGACCATCTATTAATATAATATGTTTTGATAACTACACAATTCTTTTTATAATAATTAAACATTATCGTTTTTGTGGAACTGGCGAGACACTTACCACAATATATTCCGTATTACTATCGCATTAAGCTTCGAAGAAGAATATTATCTTGTCTGTCCCAGCACGTGTCTTATTTGCTCAATGTCGGTAGATATAAACGGACCTTTAGCGCTTCGTATGTTCGGATTTACAGTTTATCTACGAAGGCTACGGCTCCAACTACTAAAATTAAACGTCTGAAAAAAATGTATAGCAATCTCGGGGTATTTATTTAGGGACTGATGAATACCGATACTCGATTGGACAAACTTCGCTCGATAGAAAAACATAACCCTTCCATGTCTTTTAAAATGAAAATTATGTCTAAACCTTATAGTTATTCATACAAAATGTAGGGTATTATAAATACGAGAGCTTGCTTGGAAAAAAATCTGACTTTTATTGGCGTATTTTTATTTAAAACCTAAAATATGATCAATTAATTATTGATTATATTTTAGATTTTATTTAATTGATTACAATTTATTATTGGGTATTGTCCTGTTAAAATTGTAATGGTTATAATGAATAAATAATGAATAATGGTTATAATGATTAAATATTAAAATTTCAAAATTAATAAAAAATCATTGTGCACTCATCTTTTGTCTCACGCTCGAGTTTGACAGCTGGCAGCCCCTTAAGTGTCAGTGTTGTAGCATACACTTGCTGTTCTGTCGACTGTACTTATGTACAGATTGTCGCCTCGCGCAAAATCCAACTAAATATTGTTCCGAGCGCAATGCAATGGGCCGCGGTGAGTTTGGTTTATTCGTCGGAAAATACATTGGCCAGTGTTTATTGGTCGCCGGTGTGGAGACAGAAAACAGAGTTAGTTATTTAGTGTTATTAATGCACGCGACGGTTTGCCATTTGCCAATTTCAAATGACATTGCCACATTTCAATGGAGCTTTGCCCCACCTACAAAACTACGTGATCATTTAAGCTGTACCTATCATTTTGTTGGGGACTTATTACAGGTTTCATATTGCATTATCATAATCAGTATCATTTTCTACTACTCTCGCAACTCCTATAGAAGAATAACAAAAACAATGAATAAATCGCTTCGATTTCTTACTATTTTCTGAATTCTTAATTAAGCTGTTTATTTCGAATCGCAACTTGTACAAAACTTTATTTTAAATCAATAATTTTAATAAAAAACTGAGATATTTTTACATTTATTCGTTGGGCAGAATCTGGCATTGTCATTTCATCATCATCAGTCCGAATCACAATATAATTCTTTGAGAACTCAAAAGTATTTATATTCGCGAACATTTTATGATTAATTTGAACACATCATCCACTCTAGACAGTAAAGTCCAAATTATCCAATTATTTGGATGATATTTTTGTTTTAATTAACTAATTTTACTTTTTACCCGGCTGCCCCAGAAGGAGGGTAATGTTTTTCGTGTGCGTGTATGTCCATTTCTTCCTGCCATCCTGTAGCCTAAACGGCTTGATGACTGAATGAGGTATCGTTAGATTCGTCTTGATTACGGGAGTGTCATAGGGTATAAAATTAATCAAAAGGCGATAGTTCTTTTTTCAGTCGTTTTTTTTTAATAACTTCTGGATTCTATATTTTTTACCATTTGATTTTATATTTTTCACAAATTAATAGATTCCCCGTCCTTCATTTATATCAACTAGCCCCTTGCTTATATTGTAATGTCGTAAGGATTTAATGGGGTGTAAGGGGTGGGGACCGACTATATTGGCCACCCAAATGCCAACCTCACCGGCACGTGGTGCACCCTGCCGACCAACGGACGGGGCTCTGGCGACCGACAGTTGGCGGTATACCCAGCTCGCACTGTGGCGGCGCCAAGTGCAGCAGGTCGGTGACGGGCAGCAGCGTCACCGGCGCGAGGTGGCCGGCTCTGCGATCGCCAACCCGCTTGCCCAGCGTGGCGATTACGGGCATCACCTCCCAAACATGATGTACACCACAAGGCCCCGGCCCCCAGTTCCCGGCCGCCCCGCTATTCCTAGCCAAGGCAGCGGCTACGGTAACGGCGGGGCAGGGGGTGCTAAGAATCCCCGGGTTACGGGAGGCTGCCAAACAAAATTGACCCTGGCTACGTACAACGGACGAACTCTGCGGCTGGACGATCATGTCACGGAACTCGAAGTAGAGTTGGAGAGGATACGCTGGCACGTCCTAGGGTTATGTGAAGTCCGAAGAGAGGGGGAGGACACACTGACCCTGGAATCGGGCCATCTACTCTACTTTCGAGAGGGCGATCAACTCTCCCAAGGCGGGGTAGGTTTTCTGGTGAATAAGGCCCTCGTAGACAACGTAATGGAGATCTCCAGTGTGTCGCCACGGGTAGCGTACCTCATTTTGAAACTTACCGAGAGATACTCTCTTAAGGTAGTACAGGTCTACGCACCAACGTCGGCACACTCGGATGAAGAAGTGGAGGCTGTCTATGAAGACATAGCCAAAGCCCTCAATCACACCACTAAGACACACTTCAACGTTGTCATGGGGGACTTCAACGCTAAAGTGGGAGTACAGAGCAACATCGAATCGAAAATCGGACCATATGGTCTTGGTTGCAGGAATCATAGGGGGCAAATGCTAGTTAACTTCCTGGAGAGAGAGGGGCTATTCTTAATGAATTCGTTCTTTAAGAAGCAGCCTCAGAGGAAGTGGACTTGGCAAAGCCCCGACTCTATGACGAAAAATGAGATAGACTTCATCATAACGGACAAAAGGCATATATTCAGGGATGTCTCTGTACTTAACCGGTTTAACACTGGTAGTGACCACCGACTCGTGCGAGGCACCCTGAATATCGATTTTAAGCTAGAAAGACTCCGTATGATGAGGTCTACGCTCCGACCTAACCTGCAACAGATCATAACCGGCTCCGATAAATTTCAGCTGGAGCTGAAGAATAGATTCGATGTCTTGGAAACCACAATTGACGTTGACCAGGCGTTTGACACAGTGGTGAAGACCATCAGGGACGTAGGCGTAAGGTTTTGCAGGTCGCAACGTACTGGCACGAAGTCTAAGCTCTCAGTGGAGACTCTGGATCTTATGAAGGAAAGACGTGAAAAGGCTACGCAAATCTCTCAGACAGAACAGCGGACCCTTAACAAGCATGTAAGGAAGCTTATACGTCGTGACCTTCGTCGCTCCAATACACGCCGCATACAAGAGACAATTGAGCAAAATCGAGGGTCAAAAGTATTCATGCAGCAGTTGGGGAGAAGCCATCTGACCAAACTGAAGTCGGCGAATGGCAGAACCGTCACTTCCAAACCAGAGATACTCGCTGAGATCGAAGACTTCTACGGCCGATTGTACGCACCTCACGCACCGCAACCTGAGCCTAGTACCGATGATCCCCGAGCCACGCTAACACGCCATTTTACCGAAGACCTGCCTGATGTGAGTCTTGACGAAATCGGACTGGCTCTCAAACAGCTTAAGAATGGAAAAGCCCCCGGTGAAGACGGGGTTACATCTGAGCTCCTGAAAGCAGGTGGTACTCCTGTCCTGATGGAGCTACAGAAGCTTTTTAACTCCGTCTTACAGAGTGGGAGAACTCCGAAGGCATGGCACAGGAGCATCGTTGTCCTGTTTTTCAAGAAAGGGGACAAAACCCTATTGAAAAACTATAGACCTATCTCTCTCCTGAGTCATGTATACAAGCTGTTTTCGAGAGTCATTACGAATCGTCTTGGACGGAGATTTGACGACTTCCAGCCCCCGGAGCAGGCCGGGTTTCGCGGAGGATATGGCACCATAGACCACATCCACACAGTGAGGCAGATTATACAAAAGACAGAGGAATACAATCGGCCCCTGTGTCTTGCATTTGTGGACTATGAGAAAGCATTTGACTCTATCGAAACCTGGGCTGTTCTGCAGTCCTTGCAGCGATGCCAAGTAGACTGGCGATACATCGAGGTGCTGAGATGCCTGTATGACGCCGCCACAATGACCGTCCAAATCCAGAACCAGCAAACAAGATCTATCCAGTTGCGTAGAGGTGTGAGACAAGGAGATGTTATATCACCGAAACTCTTCACAAACGCGCTGGAAGATGTCTTCAAAACACTGGACTGGAATGGACGTGGCATCAGTGTAAATGGCGAGTACATTTCACACCTTCGGTTCGCCGATGATATAGTGGTCATGGCTGAGTCGCTGCAGGATCTGCAGACAATGCTGGATAGCCTTAATGCTGCTTCTCGCCGTGTCGGACTCGGGATGAATTTGGATAAGACCAAGATCATGTTCAATGATCTGGTCGTCCCGGAACCAATAGTAGTCGATGCCACGGTCCTCGAAGTTGTTCAGAAATATGTCTACTTAGGACAAACTCTGCAGCTGGGTAGGAACAACTTCGAGAAAGAGAGTGACAGGAGAATTCAGCTGGGCTGGGCAGCGTTTGGGAAGCTACGTCATATCTTCTCGTCTTCAATACCACAATGCCTAAAAACTAAGGTCTTCAACCAGTGCGTCCTACCAGTGATGACCTACGGAGCCGAAACGTGGACATTGACGGTGAGACTGGCCCACAGGTTCAAGGTCGCTCAGCGAGCTATGGAAAGAGCTATGCTTGGAGTTTCTCTGTTAGATAGAATAAGAAACGAGTATATCCGCCAGAAGACAAAAGTGGTTGACATTGCTCATAGAATCAGTAAACTGAAGTGGCAGTGGGCTGGTCACATCTGTCGTAGAACCGATAACCGATGGGGTAGACGAGTTCTCGAATGGAGGCCACGAACGGGTAAACGTAGTGTGGGACGCCCCCCGACCAGATGGAGGGATGACCTTCGCAAAATGGCTGGCAGGGACTGGATGCAGAGGGCCGAGAGTAGGGTTGATTGGCGCGCTTTGGGAGAGGCCTACGTCCAGCAGTGGACTGATACGGGCTGATGATGATGATGATGATGAAGGATTTAATATTAACTTTTATGAAAGGCAATTATTTGGCACAACCCCCGCACGTGTGCCTGAGCGAGGAGTCGAACCCGCGACCCCAAGCGTATCGCCGTGCAGTGGGGGGGTGATGCTAAGTTTATATGGAGGTTCCCCAACGAAATATTTTGGTAGTTTTATTAAATCCAAACCACAATGAGACTTTATTATAAATGTACTCGGAGACGGCAATGAGGTTCGCCACCCACCACGCCATGGCCCACGTAGTGGCGAAAAGCGGGCGGTGGATACTTCGCTGCACTGAATGTACGGGAGGGATGTTAATGAGGTTTGTGTGCTATTGTTTGCCAAGATATGTGTGTTATTGTATGCCAGGATCGCTAGTGTGATACTGTATGCCAGGATCGCAGCATGTGGAAGTCCATCGGCTCTGCCTACCCCTGCGGGGAAAAAAGGCCGTGAGCTTATAAATGAATGCTTATTATTAAATTACATACGGAACCCTCTGCGAGCCGTTATCACACGCCTGAGTGCTCCAGACTCTAACCCAATAAGCTAAAGTGTGCCACTGTGCCGGGGTCCCGAGCCCCCGCCCTCGCCTCACTACCACCCCAACACTATGGTAATAGGGTCTGGGGCATAAGGGTCCCAACTTGGGGCCTTGGGTGCCACCTTGCGCATGGGGCTCCATCGTCTATGCATTTCTTTTAATATACAAACTAGAAGGTCATCTTGTAATACGTATGTCTGTCTGTTTCAGGTACCTACGAGCGGCATCTCAACACCCAGCAAACGAATAGTAAACTACTTTTTAATAACCCTTCCTTAAAGGCCTTCCATGAGCCAACTAGCGCCGCCAATCTTGAAAAAATAATATCATCCAATTTAATAAATTTTATTAAAAAAAGCTATTTATGAAATGTTTATTAGGATGAATACTATTTTTCAATATACAATACATGGCATAATTGCGACAAGCTAAGTTGTAGTTCACAAATGTGCCAAAAACGGCCGTTTTTCGCAATTATGCGAACTACAACCTACCCAAATTGAATCACGTTATAAATAAGCATTTAACATTCTGTACATAGCTTTTTTTATAATAAAATTGATTATATTGGAAGATATTATTTTTTTAAGATTGGCGGCGCTAGTTGGTCATGGAAGGCGCGATTATAATAGGGGAGTGCGTAAGTTCGAACTACACACAGCCCACTTCCCCCTTATCCCTGTAGCAGGAGGGCGCCCGTTTCTGCCCGCACATGAGCGCAACATTGCTTCGCGACACGCGTAACCTAGAGATATCGAAACAGGTTTAATATGGCGCCCCTGCCCCCCGCTTCGTCTAATGGCGCCTATCGCTTGACATAATGTTTCGCTTGCAAATTTGTACCGATTTCATGTCTATGGGGTAAGTGGTCTGTGGAACTACAGCAGCCCCTACCAAAATCAAATGTTCGATGAACCATCGACAGTACGCTTCATCAAACAACTTGTTGTTCAACTGAACTCTTGTACAACGAACGTTTCTTCAAAAGCATGATTTGCCGAAGAATTGTTGCTCGACTGAATTTTCGAAATTCGAAAGTACGATTTATCGATGAATTGGTGTTCGAAAAGGCATTCGTGGGCTGCAGTCCACCACCAGCCACCACAGCGGTCGGCAACACGTGTTGTAAGCCCGTGACCCCTACTACTACGCTACAGAGCTCTCGCTCGACCTTTCGAACTCGCTCTTACAAACGTCAAATTATAAAGACGTCACGATAACTTTACACTCAAACAAAATGATCTCTGAATCAATTCAAATACACTATATTGTACATAAAAGACACAAACAGTTACAATACAACAATACGGTGGAACACAGAGAAAGGTGTACAGGAGAGTTTTAAGGTTGAGATTATCTCAAAAACTACTGGACCTATTGCAATAATTATTTCACTGATTGATAGATAAAAGTGAAAGCTATGTAAGTGTAAAAGAATTGTTAAATTCGGTCCAGTAGTTATTGAGAAAATCTCAAACTTATTGAGGCTGCCTGTATACTTATCTTCTGTGCTGCTGATAGTTTTTTGCCACTTTTTCTCCTCAGCGTTGGCACCACCTCGGTGTTGGTTAAATGTAAATTCAAAAAATATACTGACGTGCAAAAATGTACTCAACGTGCTTACTTGCAATAAAGAAATTTTACTTTGACAGCTAATGTGCAATTTTGGCAGCTTTATCGCTAAAAGCGATTTCTTCCCGGCAACCAACTGAATCTCGCCTCATTGCCCAAAATCACCGTCGAATCATTTCGGGGTTGCATTAAATACCCACCCCTCTATAAAGCGCTCCCCTATCGCTGAACTCGCGGAATATAGCCCTTGATAATGAAGATTTATGGCGTAAAGTCGCCTAATGAAATATTTAACTGCGCTCGGCGGCGGCGGCAGAGCGATTGTACTTTGTACACTCTAACACAGAATAAGGTGGTACAGGAGAGTTTTGCACAAAAAATAGTTGACTGATTCTTGAACATTCTTTACATCGAGTGAATTTTCAAAATGACAATTTATAAGGTGAAGAAGTACCGACTACCGATAGCTCCGATAGATATGTACTAGCTTCTTGCCAAATTTCATGATTCTGGGTCGACGGGAAATACCCTAAAGGTTTTGATTCCATGGCGTTTTCATACAAATATGACAGACGGACAGACAGACAGACGGGCAACAAAGTGATCCTATAAGGGTTCCTTTGTTCCTCTTGAGGTACGGAACCTAAAAACGTTAAGGGACCGTAGTTTTCAACCGTGGACTAATTTTAAATCACGTTTATGATTAACCGCGTCTAAACCGAAGCCCAAATCAAGTGTCTTGTTTTGTAAACAAAAACTACCCTCCCCTACTAACATTTTAAGCTGTGCTGTGATTATTGCATAGTTATTTTCACATTATTAGATCGGATCACTTTATTTTCACAGTGATGAACAGGTTTAATCAATCAGTTCCTTCAGTGTTACATCGCAACAGGCAATTAGACGATCATATTTGTTGACAAAATAAGACACTTGATTTGGGCTGCGGTATAGATATAAGAATTCTGTTCTAAATCCAGTTATTGCCATTCGATCGATGCTCTGCTAATCCAATTCCAACGTTACCGCCCGACATCAAAGCCCAATATCTCCCAGCATGCAAATCGCGTTAATATAAACGCTAATGCACTTTCCTCAATCTGGTTTAGGATGAATATTGTGTTACGTCCGTGTCTCGCTGAGATGCCACTGTTGTACGACCAGTTGTGCTGCCAATTTGTATCTATAATAATTATCAATGGTGGAGCTATTAAGTACTCATAATACGAATAAATGAAGCAAGATAAATTGTACAGATATTGATTCTAACTAACCTAACCTAAACTCCATTGTGTAACAATATTCACACAAGTAAAGGAATTGGAAATCGGCCAATCACAATTCAGCGAAATCTCAGCATTTGTAGATTCTGGTATGTTATTGGTTGTCAGGATTTGTATTACTTTGTCAAACTAATAAAACATCATAAACAAGTTGAAATAGCAAGTAAAAATGACAATGCCAGACTCTGCCCCACCATCAACCGCAAGTTGTACAAAATAACTAATAATAAATGTAAAAATATCTCCGTTTTTTTATTAAAATTGTTGGTTTAAAATAAAGAATTCAGAAAATAGTAAGAAATCGAAGCGATTTATTCATTGTTTTTGTTATTCTTCTATAGGAGTTGCGAGAGTAGTAGGAAATGATACTGATTATGATTATGCAATATGAAACCTGTAATATGTCCCCAACAAAATGATAGGCACAGCTTAATTAATAGTCACTTAGTTTTGTAGGTGGGGCAAAGATCCATTGAAATGTGGCAATGTCTTTTCACGTGGACTTCCCTCCATTTTCTCCGCAAGTGTCAATAAACGTTTCTGATTCTTATTCATCAGCGTTTTACTTGCAAAGTAGTGTAAGAGTAAATTCTAAAAAAAGATGACGTGCATAAATACTTTTTTATTTTATATTAATGGACTCGACAGTGCCTAATTTGTCAATGTCATGTTACTACAGAATATTCAAAATATCATAGTCTTTCACTCTGGACGAAGCAGCTCGACAGTCACGCTCACTCCCGAGCTCGGAGCGGGACTCTTAATAACAGCTTGAAACTTCGGATATTGCATGAATTATCCAATAAATACTGTACTGCCATACTGTCATTCGCGAACATTTTCTGATTAATTTAACGTGATATTAAACACAAAACAACCACTATAGACATTAAAATGAAAATTGTCAAATAATTTCGCAACCGTCGTTTCCCGCCATTTTCAAAAGCCTCCGCAAAAATACTTCATCATCATCATCATCAGCCCGTATCAGTCCACTGCTGGACGTAGGCCTCTCCCAAAGCGCGCCAATCAACCCTACTCTCGGCCCTCTGCATCCAGTCCCTGCCAGCCATTTTGCGAAGGTCATCCCTCCATCTGGTCGGGGGGCGTCCCACACTACGTTTACCCGTTCGTGGCCTCCATTCGAGAACTCGTCTACCCCATCGGTTATCGGTTCTACGACAGATGTGACCAGCCCACTGCCACTTCAGTTTACTGATTCTATGAACAATGTCAACCACTTTTGTCTTCTGGCGGATATACTCGTTTCTTATTCTATCTAACAGAGAAATTCCAAGCATAGCTCTTTCCATAGCTCGCTGAGCGACCTTGAACCTGTGGGCCAGTCTCACCGTCAATGTCCACGTTTCGGCTCCGTAGGTCATCACTGGCAGGACGCACTGGTTGAAGACCTTAGTTTTTAGGCATTGTGGTATTGAAGACGAGAAGATATGACGTAGCTTCCCAAACGCTGCCCAGCCCAGCTGAATTCTCCTGTCACTCTCTTTCTCGAAGTTGTTCCTACCCAGCTGTAGAGTTTGTCCTAAGTAGACATATTTCTGAACAACTTCGAGGACCGTGGCATCGACTACTACTGGTTCCGGGACGACCAGATCATTGAACATGATCTTGGTCTTATCCAAATTCATCCCGAGCCCGACACGGCGAGAAGCAGCATTAAGGCTATCCAGCATTGCCTGCAGATCCTGCAGCGACTCAGCCATGACCACTATATCGTCGGCAAACCGAAGGTGTGAAATGTACTCGCCATTTACATTGATGCCACGTCCATTCCAGTCCAGTGTTTTGAAGACATCTTCCAGCGCGTTTGTGAAGAGTTTCGGTGATATAACATCTCCCTGTCTCACACCTCTACGCAACTGGATAGATCTTGTTTGCTGGTTCTGGATTTGGACGGTCATAGTGGCGGCGTCATACAGGCACCTCAGCACCTCGATGTACCGCCAGTCTACTTGGCATCGCTGCAAGGACTGCAGAACAGCCCAGGTTTCGATAGAGTCGAATGCTTTCTCATAGTCCACAAATGCAAGACACAGGGGCCGATTGTATTCCTCTGTCTTTTGTATAATCTGCCTCACTGTGTGGATGTGGTCTATGGTGCCATATCCTCCGCGAAACCCGGCCTGCTCCGGGGGCTGGAAGTCGTCAAATCTCCGTCCAAGACGATTCGTAATGACTCTCGAAAACAGCTTGTATACATGACTCAGGAGAGAGATAGGTCTATAGTTTTTCAATAGGGTTTTGTCCCCTTTCTTGAAAAACAGGACAACAATGCTCCTGTGCCATGCCTTCGGAGTTCTCCCACTCTGTATGACGGAGTTAAAAAGCTTCTGTAGCTCCATCAGGACAGGAGTACCACCTGCTTTCAGGAGCTCAGATGTAACCCCGTCTTCACCGGGGGCTTTTCCATTCTTAAGCTGTTTGAGAGCCAGTCCGATTTCGTCAAGACTCACATCCGGCAGGTCTTCGGTAAAATGGCGTGTTAACGTAGCTCGGGGATCATCGGTACTAGGCTCAGGTTGCGGTGCGTGAGGTGCGTACAATCGGCCGTAGAAGTCTTCGATCTCAGCGAGTATCTCTGGTTTGGAAGTGACGGTTCTGCCATTCGCCGACTTCAGTTTGGTCAGATGGCTTCTCCCCAACTGCTGTATGAATACTTTTGACCCTCGATTTTGCTCAATTGCCTCTTGTATGCGGCGTGTATTGGAGCGACGAAGGTCACGACGTATAAGCTTCCTTACATGCTTGTTGAGGGTCCGCTGTTCTGTCTGAGAGATTTGCGTAGCCTTTTCACGTCTTTCCTTCATGAGATCCAGAGTCTCCACTGAGAGCTTAGACTTCGTGCCAGTACGTTGCGACCTGCAAAACCTTACGCCTACGTCCCTGATGGTCTTCACCATTGTGTCAAACGCCTGGTCAACGTCAATTGTGGTTTCCAAGACATCGAATCTATTTTTCAGCTCCAGCTGAAATTTATCGGAGCCGGTTACGATCTGTTGCAGGTTAGGTCGGAGCGTAGACTTCATCATACGGAGTCTTTCTAGCTTAAAATCGATATTCAGGGTGCCTCGCACGAGTCGGTGGTCACTACCAGTGTTAAACCGGTTAAGTACAGAGACATCCCTGAATATATGCCTTTTGTCCGTTATGATGAAGTCTATCTCATTTTTCGTCATAGAGTCGGGGCTTTGCCAAGTCCACTTCCTCTGAGGCTGCTTCTTAAAGAACGAATTCATTAAGAATAGCCCCTCTTTCTCCAGGAAGTTAACTAGCATTTGCCCCCTATGATTCCTGCAACCAAGACCATGTGGTCCGATTTTCGATTCGATGTTGCTCTGTACTCCCACTTTAGCGTTGAAGTCCCCCATGACAACGTTGAAGTGTGTCTTAGTGGTGTGATTGAGGGCTTTGGCTATGTCTTCATAGACAGCCTCCACTTCTTCATCCGAGTGTGCCGACGTTGGTGCGTAGACCTGTACTACCTTAAGAGAGTATCTCTCGGTAAGTTTCAAAATGAGGTACGCTACCCGTGGCGACACACTGGAGATCTCCATTACGTTGTCTACGAGGGCCTTATTCACCAGAAAACCTACCCCGCCTTGGGAGAGTTGATCGCCCTCTCGAAAGTAGAGTAGATGGCCCGATTCCAGGGTCAGTGTGTCCTCCCCCTCTCTTCGGACTTCACATAACCCTAGGACGTGCCAGCGTATCCTCTCCAACTCTACTTCGAGTTCCGCGATATGATCGTCCAGCCGCAGAGTTCGTCCGTTGTACGTAGCCAGGGTCAATTTTGTTTGGCAGCCTCCCGTAACCCGGGGATTCTTAGCACCCCCTGCCCCGCCGTTACCGTAGCCGCTGCCTTGGCTAGGAATAGCGGGGCGGCCGGGAACTGGGGGCCGGGGCCTTGTGGTGTCACTCATATTTGGGAGGTGATGCCCGTAATCGCCACGCTGGGCAAGCGGGTTGGCGATCGCAGAGCCGGCCACCTCGCGCCGGTGACGCTGCTGCCCGTCACCGACCTGCTGCACTTGGCGCCGGCACGGTGCGAGCTGGGTATACCGCCAACTGTCGGTCGCCAGAGCCCCGTCCGTTGGTCGGCAGGGTGCACCACGTGCCGGTGAGGTTGGCAATTGGGTGGCCAATATTGTCGGTCCCCACCCCTTACACCCCGCAAAAATACTTATACAGTGTATTTATTTGCAATAAACGATATGAATCTTGGTCGCGCAACCATGGCATCTGAGTTGTACGTGGTCGTAAAATTGAATCTTGTAAACGTTAACCAGAAACATGTTCTGTAATCAAAGCGAGAAGGTTGCAAATTGTTTGAGCCGCGGTTGTTTTCATCGTTTTGCATGCACTATATTAACGACGGCCTGTCATCGCTAATGGGAGGCGAATGGAGGGGCGCTAGGGCTGCCACCACACGTTATTATTTAAAGAAAAACGTGCACCGGAATTGAGAACCTTCCCCTTTTGGAAGTTGTTTACAAATGTGCTGCTGAGAGTTTTTTGCCACTTGTTCTGGAGTTACCTACTTGACAAACAAAATATTGCCTAAATCAACTCCCGTGATCATGGTGAAGATACTTATATCTGAAATTCGTTATTCTATAGGGTGTAAAGGAAAGGGTATATGAAGCCGAAGGGAAGGTGTTTAGTATCAGTAACTAAACAACTTTTGTTCTACGACTTTTCGATTAAAAAATAAATAATGTCTCATACAAATCGATTAGCTGACCGGTACCAAATGTGATACTGAACACCCTCCCTTCAGCTTCATATACCCTTTCCGTTACATCCTGTATATTTTAATTAACACCCAGATGTAATGATGGTCAAAGTTGTTCTACATCTTTTTTACCCCACTGCGCAAGGGTCATGTTTTTCCAGTGTATGTATGTATGTCTAATTCTTTGGCACGCGCTGCAGCCTAAACGGCCTGATGGATTTTAAAATATGAGGAGTTAGATTCATCTTGATTGTAGAAGTGACATAGGATTTAAAAATTTAATCAAAGAGGCTTAAATTTTTGGCAATTTTTTTATTTTTATTAATTGGTGAAAACGAACTTGCTATAGCCTTCTTTCTGTCACTTCTTTCTTACCTTACTATCTGAATTTCAAATGTTTCTGTTAATTTTCAATTTCAACTTATTTCAATTCTGTTTCCATAGTTAACTATCAATTTGTGTATATGTTGTTAACATCTAATTTTCAAATTATTATATATAAACGGCTATCACTCACTTGTATTGTTGAAGTCCGGCAAACTGTCGGTCTAATTGCCGACTTCAACAATATAAATGATAAATGGAGAAATTTCTTTTTCAAAAATATAAGCGAGTGATATCCGTTTATATATAATAATTTGTAGTAATGGCTCACTATAGTTTTAATTCTAAAATCTATTTTTCAGTTAAATTTTTGAAATCTAATTATATTTTTTCTCCATTTTATCATTTAAATTTTCGTTTCGCATAGCGCATATGCAAGAAAATATCAAAACATAATTTTCAGTTCCTACAACTTACCGCATTGGCAGCCCTGGATTGTTTTTCTCGTTAAAGATTGATTGATTCGTGTTCCTGAGTTTGAAGCGGGTAATTTGTCTTTCACAAAAAATACTTTTCATCAACCCCCTACACCCTCCCTCTGAGCAAACTGAATGGTAACGAGAATTACACGCAATTACCCTTTGTCTTGAGAAACATATTCGTATGTGAAATTAAGAAATCGCGGTGTCCAAAAAACATAGGTAGGTCGGTACATTTTATTATTATTAAAAGATCTTTATTTGAACTAATAAGTAATACTGCAATATGTTTACAACTCAGTGACTAAGCGTAAGTATAAACTATCTTATAGTAGGTAAGTACAGTCGACAGGCACATCAAGCTATTTGAAGCTATTGTAATGTATACCGAAGCCCAAATCAAATGTCTTATTTTGTAAACAAAAACTACCCTACCCTTTTAAGCCGACATTTTAAGCTGTTCTGTGATTATTGCATAGTTATTTTCACAATGATGAACAGGTTCGATCAATCAGTTCCTTCAGTGTTGCATCTCAATAGGTAATTATACGATCATATTTGTTTACAAAATAAGACACTTGATTTGGCCCTATTGCGTTGTTGATAGAACAATGCCATCATTTCAAATGTTATGACGACATATTTGCAAACCTGCTCGTATTACAATGAGCACTAACGTTGTAACTAGCTATCTAAAGGTTATCTAGACTGCTAGCTAGGCAGCCCGCCGCGCAGCCGTCAGCCGAGCGCACCAGACGAAACCGCGGACAATTTAACACTAATTATTGTTTAAGTAGCATGTAAATTGTTACTTCGTTGTATTCAAGTAGGTACCAGTTAGGTATAGTTATATATTTAATTATTGCTCAACAAGCTACCTATTCATCCGCTGAATTCTCTAAACAAAGGTTGTCTGGAAGAGATTGCTTTAAGCGATAAGACCGCCAATTGTGATACTAACTGTATTAGCATATTACTTTTGTGTAATTCCTTTTACTTTGCAATAAAGAATATTTATCTTATCTTACTAATCGCAGCTCGACACCAGACTGCCAGACCTACTCGTGCCTATAAGGGTGAGGAAACAACAATTTATGCATAAGAGCGTAGTTATGACCTTCCACCTTTTTATCGCGCAGTGCTTTACGCAGTCGCTAGAGAGCAAACTTACGTCAATGCTTTATTTATTTATTTTATTAATGGACTCGACAGTTCGTCATTTGCCAATGTCATGTTACAGAAAATTCAATGTATAATAGTCTTCTATCTTCCTCCAGGGGAGTCGCCGCAGCGTCTTCACCCTGGGTAGCCGCGTCTTCATGTCTTCATCCAGAGGAGTCGCCGTAGCGTCAATCACTGTGGACGAAGCAGCTCGACAGTCACGTTCACTCCCGAGCTCGTAGTGGGAATCTTGACCATGGCGCCAAACTTCAGATCCTGCTTGAATTCTCCAATAACTTCACCATACTGTCATTCGCGAACATTTTCTGATTAATTTAACGTGATATTAAACACAAAACACCCACTGTAGACATTATACTGAAAATTATTAAATAATTTCGCAACCGTCGTTTCCCGCCGTTTTCAAAAAGCCCCTGCGTCAATGCTTACTGGGGTCACAGACCACTTACCCAATAGACGTGAAATCGGTACAAATCCAATGCCAGATTCTTCCCCACTATGAACCGTATGATGAACAAGATCGTTATCTTGTTCATCATACGGTAATAACTGTAAAAATATCTCCGTTTTTTATTAAAATTATTGGTGTAAAATAATGTTTTGTACACATGACACGCTTGACGAGTCCAAAAAACAGCTTAATTAAGAATTCAGACAATAGTAAGAAATCGAAGCGAATTATTCATTGTCTATGTTATCATTTTCTACTACTCTCGCAACTCCTACTGATTATGATTATGCAATATGAAACCTATAATAAGTCCCCAACAAAATGATAGGTACAGCTTCAATGGTCACGTAGTTTTGAAGGTGGGGCAAAGCTCTATTGAAATGTGGCAAAGTTATTTGCACGCGAAAAATTCTGTCAAACAATGAGCGCATAGAAACGAAGCAGTGGACAGGGATGCTTTAAAGAGATGCGTCCATGTCGATAGTATCTCTAGAGGTGGCACGTGTCGCTAGGCAATGTTGCGCTCATGTGCGGGCAGACACGGGCGCGCTCCTGCTACAGGGATAGGGGGAAGTGGGCTGTGACTGGGGTACAGGGATATCCTTGACACCGGTACATAAATATGATGGAATTGTGTCTGAAATAAAGATTCATTCATTCATAAGTTGCGAAATTTTAGATCAATAGCACCTCCTTTTTAGATTGTAAGTAGGTTAAGTGGTCCCAGCTAGTGGCTGTCACACGACTGTGCATCAATCAAATGAATCGACTGTCGCGTCGCCGGCCGAGTCGCCCGACATTTGTCACAATTTGTCACGCGACAAGTGGCGACACTTCACGCCCTTTGTGACCGCGTGGCGAGGCTCTGCCCTAACGGTAAGAGACACATAAATATTCCGCAGGCATTGTTGTCTACGAGTACAAGAATGATGTAAAGCAATCGGTATGTTTGAGGATTGGTCTGAAGCGTTCGATTGAGTTAATCACAATTTTTTGCGTATATAATTAAGACAATATGAAATTATTCGTATAGCTTTTAATTTGCGGTATTTATATTTCAAAAGCAAAGGCATAAAGTTTAATTAAAGGTAGAAATTAATTTACCTTGTGCCTTAGAAAAATGGGGTGCCGCAAGGCTGGCCATTGGGGTCGCTTTTGCTTCTCGTTTCACTTATTTAAATTCACTTACGCGTGTAAGCTTCGTATTCCTTATTTCGCTCTACTGAATTCTGCCAAGAACCCACATAATCCCGTAGCGGGTTAGTAATCCGTAGCAATTAAAACAATGTACCAGATCCCGGCAGCTAAGTTGACCCAAAATGGCGGCGAAATTGTAAACAAAATCTACAATTTTATAGTCAAAAACACCTCTGCTGTTATTCATAACTTCCTTATCACGTTGCTATCCCTTTCACACTTTGTTAGAAAATGTTAAGATAGAAAGGGTGGCTAAACGGTGGTGTACATCGCGTTTATGAATTCGCGCCATCGAGTTATAACACTTTTATCTTTGGATCGTTCTTATTATCTGCTCCGTAAGATTTGAAATCGTACTCTAGTGTCACCAGTAATCTTCAGTCGAGTCTACCTAACAGCTGCCATTTTCAAAATTGACCAATATCAGAATTTGTATTACGATGGATAATGCCATGCTCGGTGAACCAATTAGAACATGATGAAAAAATTATTGCCGTGAGCCTGCGACACGTCATGGATGACAAGGTCGCAGGTTCAAGTCTTGCTCACGGCAAGAATTATTTCATCATGTTCTAAACTGACCAATCTATTCTGTAAATACCTTTCAACGTTCCAAATATCTGTACAGACGTGTCAAAGTGGCAATGTCGAGCACCCCTCGCCGGCCGGAAGCGGCTGAGTGTCGCCGGAAATAGCCGGCACCGGCACCGAACCCGCGACCCGGCCTCGCCGCCTCTTTGACACACATTCAGACGATGATCGATTTGTCAGCACCCGTCCGTCGGCCTCGGATCGGATCGCTTTTGTCATCCCCGCCCAATTATTTATTTATTTATTAATGGACTCGACTGTTCGTCATTTGTCAATCTCATGTTACAGAATATTCAATATGTCATAGTCCATCTATTCTATCTCCCTCCCTCGCAGTCGCCGTAGCGTCGTCACTCTGGACGAAGCAGCTCCACACTCACGCTCACTCCCGAGCTTGTAGCGGGACTCTTGATAAAAGCTTGAAACTTCAGATCTTGCACAAATAATCCAATAAATTCACCATACTGTCATTCGCGAACATTTTCTGATTAATTTAACGTGATATTAAGCACAAAACAACTACTGTAGACATTAAAAGGAAAATTATCAAATAATTTCGCAACCGTCGTTTCCCGGTGTACTTATTGTCATTTGACAGTTTACACTTTTTTGTTTACAATTTATCAGGAACTAGAGAGATACTAAATATCCTTTGGATTGCAAGATAATCTGTGATTGATCCGTCAACAACGTTGATGTCGAATGGATTTTTGTAGAACGCCTTTGTCAATCGCAAAAAATAAATCAAGCTTAAAGTGTTGGCTCGGCAAGAATGGCACGAGGTGGAACACCCCAGGACGTTTAGTCGGTATGCTGCCCCTTCAGGGCGGTGAGCCCGACAAGACCAACACGCTCCCCCGGGCGTGGTGACACATGATCTAGCATGTTTTACCCGGGTAAAAAAAAAGGTTCAGTCCAGGTTTAGAAACCTGTACTGGTAAAATGTTCTACTCAGTCTCCAGCGATACAGGTGTTACCTTGTACAGTCGACAGCAGATCAATGGTAACACTTGCAGTACGATTTCAAGTCTTACAACGCAAATAATAAGAACTGTCTGAAGTAAAAAGTGTTACCATTGATCTGCTGTCGACTGTACAAACAATATTATGGAAACTTATTGGAAATAAATAATTTGATTTGAGTGTGCAGCAAATAACAACACCTGTTGATCTAAAATACAATTAGATCCAAAAAATCTGTTGATATCTGACATAATATAACCTACCACGGCCACATTTTAGCATTTCGATTTTCGCCGACAATGCTAGACGTGCATTTCCTAAACTGTATCTACTATACAAGTATACACCCCTACACGAAAAAAAAACCGTATTGCCATCTCTCCGCAGCAGACAAATAGCGCCCCATTACGCGGACGCTGACTCCGTCGGGGCGCTATTTGCATGCATCTAGGTCCGGCCGCGCCGCCCCCGCGACTATTTGCACGGAGAATAATGAATGAAGCAATCTTTGTATCCCTTGGGGAAAGTTGGTTTTTCGCTGGCTCAGCTGTTTCTGAAAAAAATTCAGAGTAAAATATTTATCTACACATATGCCGTAGTGGTTGAAATAGACGTTTGATTGAACGGATAGCCCTTTCATTGAACAATACTTTGGCAGAATCATCGACAAAACGATGGAGCCATAAACATCAAATTGGAATTGGAATTGAACAATACCATTCAACCACGCGTCTACATTAGCTGAGTGGCTGAATGAATGAATTTATCTTTATTTCAAACACAAGTCCACGAACACAACATTCAACAGTACATCTGGACGACGCTCAGCTTACTGGTTGAATATCAGTTTGCTAGGGGAATCGTCATGTAATGGCAGGAATAAATAAAAAATTGTTGCGGGTATCATTAGGGTAAAAGTTTTTCCACGGAAAAACCTAAGACATGTGAAATCCACCAATCCGCAGTGGGTCCGCGTGGTTGATCATGGCCCCAGCAGCTCCCTCGCTGTAAGGGAAGATCTGCGCCCGAGCAGTGGGGCAATATAAATAGACTGATGATGATGATGATCACTGGAAGCCAAGTCCAATGACTCTATAATTCACATTACTTCTCCTGTGATATTACTAGAAGTTTTATTAATTACAAAAGTCATCTTGCTGACCCATACCTGACGCCAACAGAGTCTCTTCAAGATATTACAAAGTATAATGTTTCTAACCGAATGTTAGACATGGTTGTAATACTACTACTATTGTCCGATTTGAGTATGTATAATACGGTGAAGGTTTTCGGTGGGCGTGGCGTGGCCTGTGGTGGCTCAGTTGGTAAGAGCGTGTCACGGAATGACAAGGTCGCAGGTTCAAGACCTGTCCACGGCAAAAAAAAATTCATCATGTTCTAATTTGTTCACCGAGCATGGATAATGCGTAATACAAATTTTGCTTATAATATGCTAGTCTATAACCGACACAGGTAATACACAGACTGTGAATACCCGGTGGAAATGGCAAAGCAGCATTCAGATTGAAAGCCCAAACAAAGGCGTCCATCAAGCGCTATCTGTGTCACCGGCTTAGGCTCAGCGAGAGAATGCCCCGTGCCGCTGCGATTGGGAATAAAACAACAACAAAAAAACATAAGCTGTCAAAAGAGCTTCCCGCGCTCTGATTGGAAAATGGCCGCCGGAAAATGTGGGCCGCACTATGATTGAATTCGTATAATCGAGTTGTGTTGCGGATTTCGGACAGACATTCGTTATTAGATCATTCACAGAGCTTTATAAAGGCATTATAGAGCACTGCTTCAGAGATTTTTATTTATTTATTTTATTAATGGACTCGACAGTTCGTCATTTGCCAATGTCATGTTACAGAAAATTCAATATATTCAATAGTCTTCTATCTTCCTCCAGGGGAGTCGCAGTAGCGTCTTCACCCTGGGTAGCCGCGTCTTCATGTCTTCATCCAGAGGAGTCGCCGTAGCGTCATCACTCTGGACGAAGCAGCTCGACACGAGATTGATTTGAGAGCACTCCGTAAATGTACCTACGTCAATTTTGCCGTCCAAAAAAACTAGGCAAACTCTTTGATACATGGCTTGCCCTGGCTGGGAATCGCACCTGTGACCTCCGTATTGCAAGTCCATTACCCCAACCACTGATACTCACTCGATAGGCTGATGTAATCTTGGTCATACGTCTTATGTTTTGTAAACATGGCCTTTGTAGGAATGCACTATAATTCACTATATCGATCACGAGCGAGATTTTTGGGTGGCTGTGATCATATAGCTTAGTGCTGAATCCGCGCCTGACCAGGTTACAAAGAAAGTCTGAACAGAACCGATATATTTTCTGAAATACCAACAAACACGGGAGTTTAGTCGTAAGACTGATTTAACGCTAAGCTCCTGTTTAAAACTGTCTATGAATATTGGGTGTTGGAGTGCGGTGCGGTGCGGGTGCGGGCGGGCGAGGATGGATTGGTAATTGACCTAATTGTGGGCCACATCTGCTGAGTCACGGGGTCGGTGGGGTGCGGTGCCAGTGCGGACGGGCTGGAGATACGATTATGTATCCGTCAATGCTAGAATACCGTAGAGGAGAAGCTCAAAGTCAAAGCTCTTTATTGCAAGGAAGCAGTTGTGTACACAGTTGTGTGCACGTCAATTAGTCGTAGTTGAGTTGTACGAATTGAAAACGATCGTACATGTTAAGCTACTTTTGCTACGCCAGTCCTGCCTGGATGAGTGGCATTTTCATCTGACTCGCTTTGTGTTTCGGAATGCACGTTAATCAATCGGTCCCGAGTGCTGTCGTCAAGTCACGTCAGAGACCTACGAGCGGCCTGAATAACTCTGACAATAGGTGCGGTCACAAAATCACAAAATGTCAAAGTTTTGACAGGACTAGAGCACCTAAAAAGGATTTGCAGCTATCCATAGGTGGGGGACTAAAGCAGCATGACTTGCGCTGCGCTGTTACACCCTATCCAATATATGTGGCTATTTGTGTCTTCTAATATGTCTTGCCCCGCTCTCAGTGGTGCCCCGCCCCATCTCGTAGCGGGCGCCACTCTCCGCTGCAAGTCGCGCCCCACACTAATGGTTGCAGCAGATATCACCATTCGCTATAGCTGTATATTGAACGGCGGCATCCAATCAAACAACTAGTTCGGTGGTTGGATCATTATGGCGCATAAAACGTTCAACACATCAGCTGATTTAATTAGATAAATATATCACTTTAAACTTTCACGGTTTGTATAGGTACATATTAATTAGATAAAACGGGAACTGCCGTGTTAAACATTTATTATTGATGTCTCGATATTTCGACAGCATTGCAGCCATCATGGTCACGAGTAGACTGATGACCATGATGACTGCAATGCTGTCGAACGAATACTGACATCAATAATAAATTCACGTTTTATCAAGAAAAAATAAAGAATAATTATAATGTATTTTGGTCTGATTTAAAACGTATTTCGATATGTATTTTAATTTATTTCATAATGTAAGTATTGTATTACATACCTATTATAAATTGACTGTATTTTTGTAAGCTAGATGGATAACATTTATAATGTGACATTTAAGACTGAATTGAATTAATATAAACTGTAATGTTGCAGTGCCCTTTCAGGGTGTATGTGAGCACTATCACGAACCTTAACACCTAGTGGACCACATAAGGCAAGGAATAATTTAATTATCTAATTTCTATTGAAAATTCAAATAGCAGAGACGCTGTTTGTCATGCAAGAGCGGCTAAATAATGCTATCTCCATCGTCGTTTCCTTCCTTCATGCCCGCAATAGACTCACAAAAAATCTTCTACCTGAGCCTTAAGCTCCCATCTGTCCGGTATTCGAGTGTTTGCTGAGCTTTTGATTGCACCCTCTGTTATATGTACAGTATGATGATAAAACGGAAGGAATATATTGTTTACCCAACTGCCGAAAGAAGGGTTATGTTGCTAGAGTGTAAGTGCCGCGAGGAGTATGCAACTTCACAAACTAACAAAAAAAATTGACGGTCACAAAATATACACACTGTAATACTAGTAAATCAAATAAATAAATATATAAGTATATAAACTTGCAATAAGGCGATATTAATGTAAAAGACTATTTCTGTATTCATAAACCTCATTTCCTTTAAATCGTGTTGCTATCCCTTTCACACTTCGTAAAAAAAGGTTATGATAGAAAGGGACAGGGTGGCTAAACGGTGGCGTAACTTTAAATCACGTTTATGAATATGAGCCCCAGAATTAACAGTTTATTTATTATTATATATATTATAGAACGTAGTCATCATTATTTATCATATAACATTATTTACATTATATTGTAGTATTTAAGTTTTATTTTCGCCCGTAATTTTTAGCGGGGTTATTTATCCAAAAAAAAAGAATAACAACCCCTTTTGTATGTAAGTCCACATGAAGCATTTCCTGATTAACTGGACGTGATCATTAATCACTAAAATTAAATATTACTATTAATTTGCATTTTTTCAAGCAATTTACCTTTTGAAGTTTTTCAAATATCTTGACTTATGAAGTTTCTCACTTGAAGTAACCAGTGCTAAATAGTATTTGCGCCTCGGCTACACCCTGTACCTACTATTTGCGTGGGTGTCAATTCCCCATTGATGTATATCACAAAGATATCGCATCTGTCCGTCAGTCTGTACCCCAAATCCGTGCAACTATTTACTATGTCAAGCCCGGTTTATATCTACAGACACTGACCGTGTCAGACACGTGCCGTATATTAAAATATCAGGGTTGCCTGTAACAGCGTTTGTTTAGCTATTGATTTCTAGGTAAAACAACTACGGTCTTACCTTGCAGCACGCTAGCGATCGGCGTATCGCCGCGGAGCTGTCAAACTGATCCTATTATAGTGGCACTTCACATGGCTATTCGTATTTGCGTATTTGTCATAATTGCCATGCGTGGTTAGTATGCTTGACAAAATATTCGTCTTATTTGTATGTACTCGGTATTGGATATTTGTCTTATGTGTCAAATATTTGACAAATAAGACAAATATCCAATACCGAATACGAATAGCCAAGTGAAGTGCCACCATGACATTCAAATAATTTTTGTTTAGTATAGGTTTCATTGTATATCTGACAGGGTTCATGTTGAGGTACGGCCTTTCATGTAACATCTAGAAATAACCATGTGATTGCATTTAATGGTTTGACTTTTTATATCTATTTAATTTGTGAGGATATAAGTTCATAAGTAAAAATGTATTTAGTAGTATTCGAAAAACTGTTCGTCTCCAAATAAAATATATACTGTACACGGCCGCGCAAATCCGAAAAGACACATGGTATAGATATGATTTTGTCTACCACGGCACGTGTCTGACACACTCAATGTCGGTAGATATAAACGGGGCTTTAAGCATGCGGGCGGAAGTTGTATGTAAGGCCTTTTATGATTATGGCTCGGCTCGTATAATATTAATTGTTATTGTTGTCGTGTTGGTTATAGACAGCCGTTTGGGATTAGGGAGTCGTTTAATAGGGTACCTATTTGACATCATTTTATGTATTTATTATATTAATGGACTCGACAGTTCGTCATTTGCCAATGTCATGTTACAGAGTATTCAAGATATCATAGTCTTCTCTTCCTCCAGAGGAAGCAGCTCCACACTCACGCTCACTCCCGAGCTCGGAGCGGGACTCTTGACTTTATCGAACTTGAATTCGCGAATATTTTCTGATTAATTTAACGTGATATTAAACACAAAATAACCAATGTAGACATTAAATTGAAAAAAAATCTGCTTACGTAATACTTGAATACAGGGGCCACCTGAGGCGAAACCATTGAATAAAAAGAATAATATACATGTCCATATTAGTTTAGTATGTTTTTAGTTTTCTATAAGAATCCCCTATTCAAGGTCTTTAGTGTGCGTAATTCTTATATTTATTATTCTTTAATAAAAGGTCAGTTCTATAGAACTTCTAATTGAATGAATAGTCCAATCGGCTCTGTGAGACCACTTCAATTTCAATAGATGCTGCAGAATAGGATTGTCAAGAGGGTTTTATGAGTTTTGTATGAAAATTGTATGGTTCGATATTATCTTGGACATATCACATCGTACACCTGTTGCTTATGTTAATGTATATGTCGCAGCCAATTGATTGAAATAGACGTTTGATTTAACGGCTAGCCTTTTAATTGAACGAGGACATTCAACACACGTATAAATGTCGATTAGCTGAGTGATTGAACAATACGTTCAAACTGGAAAAAAATGGCAACTATAAAAAATATCAGATATTGAGGTCGTTTTGTAAACATAACGAAACTAGTGCCGCGGCGCTAGTTTCGTTATGGTATGGAATTAGGGGTTTGTGTATCTCCGCCACGCCATAATGATAATATAAATTTATTTTATATGTATAAGTAATTTATTAAACATTTATTCATTCATTTATTACAATTTTATTACAGAATATGTCATGATTTTGGCTACTTATATAATTACTCTATGATTCTGTGATCACTTGCTCTGCCTGCTCCAGATCTCATCTCGCACTTACACTGGTTTGCTTATGCTGGTAGAGAACTCTATCGTAGAGTTAAGCACACCTTATGTACATCCAATTTGATTTCATGTAACATGTAATTATTTTGTGTACATTAAAGAATTACAGAATTATTCAACAATAAAACTAGGTGTATGGTTGAATGGCGTTGTTCAATGAAAAGGCTGGCCGTTCAATCAAACATCTATTTCAACTAATTGACTGCGAGTGTTGCGACATACCTATACAATATATTGAGTGTATATCCTATTGTATTGTTGCAGGTGTGTCCGAGTCTGACGCCGGGCTCTGGTTCACGACCGAGCCCGCCGACGCGGTGGGTGTCGCGGGCGAGCGCGTGTTGCTGGCGTGCGCGGCGCGAGCGGCTGCGGGCGCGCGCGTGGCGTGGAGACACAGCGTGGCGGCGCCGCCCACGCGGGAGCACGGGCTCGCACCGCATGATAAACACCGGTACGTACTGGGGTCGGACGCAGAATACGCACTTCGCAAAATGTACACTCGACAAAAAATGCGCATTTCGCATTTGGTGCACTTCTCAAAATGAGCACTTCGCAGATTGAGCACTTCGCAGAATGAGCACTTTTTGTGGAAGTTGTTAATTAATAAAAAAGATATGGGTACTGGGTATTTAAAATAAAATAAACACTTTTACAAAGTAATCATTTATTTAAAAAGTAATCCACTAAGTTTTGACTGTCAATTAAATATTATAGACTACTTGCGAGTACACGTTGAAAACGATCGTACAAGTCAAGCAACGTTGGGCGAGGTCAGGACCTGTCTATTATGGTTCTCAAAACGATCAAATCATACCATGTCATAGCGGCCGTGACAGGGACAGTGCTATGGCATTGGTGTAGCGGCGTCTCTGTTTGGCGCGCCGTGGTATGGTGTAATTTCATCGTTTTGAGAACGGTAATAGGATCTGGATGGGTGAACGTTAGTGACATTTTCATCTGAGCCCCTCCGTGCCTCGGGGCGTCAAGCAGTTGGTCCCGGTTGTTGTCGCTTGACAGCAGTCGATAGGCCACGTCAAAGGCCTACGGGCGGCCTGAATAACTGGGACAAATAGGTGCGGTCACTAAACCAAGAAGAGGTTCTCAAGCGTATTTTTCCCACCCTTGAGAAATATTTTTTCCTAGAGACGCCCATTCATAATAACAAGTTACTTCGTTTGCAGCTATTCAGTTGTTTTCTGTTTTTCTACCGATCTAGATCCATGTTTTAAATTTTTTAAGTATTATACGTTTTTACCTACCACAAAACGCATTTCTATTGGCTCTAGTCTGATAAATAGCACTATTTCTTAGGAAATGATTTGAAAACAATTCCAATCTCTAAGCAGTCACTAGCCCATCCAAATACTGACCTCTGCCATCTTGTACGCTGGAAGACAGAGAAAGGTGTACACTGTACAGGAGAGTTATTAAGGTTGAGATTTTCTCAAAAACTACTTGACCTATTGCAAGAATTGTTTCACTGTTTGATAGATAAATGTTAAAACTATGTATAAAAAGAAAAATATGTAAATAAAGAATTATTACAGTCGGTCCAGTAGTTTTGAGAAAATCTCAATCTTATTGAGGCCCCCTGTATACTTATCTCTGTCTTCGACTGTACGATCGCTTTTGTCGTGTACTGGACTGCGAGCCCCTCGTCGCAATATCACGCACCGTGGGCAGCCATCCAAAGGAGATATCCTCGTCCGTTATTCCTCAGCCGAGGTCATGTGTTGTTTCAGCAATCAGCTGAGCAACGGGTCGCTGGTGATCGAGTCGCTGTCCGCGGCCGTGGCGGGCTGGTACCAGTGCGTGGCCAGCGCAGACGGCGTGGGCGTCATCGTGTCCAGGGTGGCCGCAGTGTTCCTGGCAGGTAACGCAGAGGACTCACTAGGCACTAGTAGCGTCACCCACTGGCAGACATAGCGGCATCAGGAATATATTAGACTTAAATTGTAGTGTTTCATTTAATTGTATTTTTTCATCATCAAGAAGCCATTTATTTAAAATATGTACGGTGGAACACAGAGAAACATGTACAGGAGAGTTTTTAAGGTTGAGATTTTCTCAAAAACTACTTGACCTATTGCAAAAATTCTTTCACTGTTTGATAGATAAAAGTTAAAACTATGTAACGGTAAAAGAATTGTTAAATTCGGTCCAGTAGTTTTTGAGAAAATCTCAACCTTATTGAGGCCCCCTGTGTACTTATCTCTGTCTTCGACTGTACAATAACAGAAACTTACTAAATACAATATAAACTCTAATAATCCTAATAAAATCGTAATTCAAAACACACAGACATACCAGCTCCATCTTCCCATTTAATCCCTCACACTCTTCGTCTTGTGCCACTTATTCTGGTTGAAACATACCTAATTATTGGTATTTGAGTCTTGACTTATTATTATTGTCTCCTATATTGACGACCTCCTAAGAGTCTCTGCCTTCTGTGCAATCCTGG
The DNA here is from genome assembly GCA_963506565.1 of Tachystola acroxantha. Lineage (NCBI taxonomy): Eukaryota > Metazoa > Arthropoda > Insecta > Lepidoptera > Oecophoridae > Tachystola > Tachystola acroxantha. The sequence goes on from OY735896.1 coordinate 7,054,839, forward strand.
TATCGATTTGCGGTCGGAAAGATGCAACTCAGGGTTCTTCTTCTTAACGTTTCTTTTCTAATCGAAGGTTGGACAACATCATGACAAATACTTATTCCGGATCAAGGAGCCGATGCTGCAGTAATTTTTTTTTAGTCAAAACTATCTATCCTTTTGTCAACGCTCCTCTTCCCACAGATCTTGCCCTGAATTATTAACTGCATCAGGTTATATCCCTAGTTTATGTATTGCAGAGCTGCCTGAAGTGACTGTCGGTCCCCGCAGCGTGCTGGGCGTGTCTGGGCAGCCGGTGCTGCTGCCGTGCGGCATCAAGACGCAGCCGCGGGTAGCGCTGAAGGTGGTCACGGGAGGAGGCGGCGCGCCGGACAGGCGGGTGTACGGCGCGGCCAGGGTCCATGCAGCGCCGCCGGTGCTCAAGATTCATGTTAGTACCGTCTTCCAGCAATGTCCAGTGTGCCTATAGTAGTTGCTGTGGCGACATTATTGCTTTCGTGTATATTCAATTCACATTGGAAGCATAATTCAGGGATTAATGATAATCGCTGCGCTGTGGTCTCGTTACAGCACATGCTGAGCTGGTCTTTTTGACGTTACATGCCGCACCATATACTGTCTCTAAGTGTTTATTGTATTAGTGTTTTTGTGTTTCGTTTATTTATTCACTGTATGCTGTATGTTACTATTTTATTGTGGCGTCAAATAAATGCATTTTCTTTCTTTCTTTCTTTCTCTCTTTCTTTCTTTATCCGGGGAGACTCGATTCAAAAATTAAATAAAATGATGGTTATTTTCCAGAAGAATTCAATATGTTTAAGTATAAAGTTATTGTGGGTATGTCTTCTAATCAAAATAGTATATAATTATAAACTAAGACAGCTCAGACTAAAACTAACAGACATTGCCACATTTCAATGGAGCTTTGCCCCACTTACAAAACTACGTGACCATTTAAGCAGTACCTATCATTTTGTTGGGGACTTATTACAGGTTTCATATTGCATAATCTTAATCAGTATCATTTACTATTACTCTCGCAACTCCTATAAAAGAATAACAAAAACAATGAATAAATTCGCTTCGATTTCTTACTATTTTCTGAATTTTTAATTAAGCTGTTTTTTTCGAATCGCAACTTGTACAAAACTTTATTTTAAACCAATAATTTTAATAAAAAACGGAGATATTTTTACATTTATTCGTTATCTAGTACAACTTGCGGTTTATGGTGGGGCAGAATCTGGCATTGTCATTTGACACAGACGTTAGAGACATGACCACGCTATCAGGGTTATAGGGCGGTGGTAGGAGGTCCATTTTTTGTGGAGAGGGCTCGGGAGCCATTCTCGGACTCCAGCTACAAAGAAGGTTGGGAAACCCTGATTTAGAGTATTAGGGCTTCAAAATAACTAGTCCATTTGCGGCCCTGTTGCCTTTTGAGACATTCTGCGCCTAAGCGTTGTCGCACACGTACCCACCCGGCATCGCCTCGCCTCTCGCTGTTGTCAAAATAAACCGTTTTTTGCACAACTGCAATTGCAGTGGTGATTGACTTCATCATTAAAGTCATCGCCAGCAGATACTGAGTCCCTAGCCCATTGCCACTCGTAATGGTTAATCACCTGCCGCTAGTCGGAACAAGACGCTCCAGCTCTGCTTGGTCGGGCATGTACTGTTTAAATTACTGTTACTTATGTAAAATTTTATGTGGCAATAAATTGATTTATTATTATTATTGCAGGTGAGCTGGCTGAAGAACGGTTTGCCCGTGCGGCTGGAGTCCGCGCGCGTCAGCGTGACTGCGAGCGGCGCGCTGGAGCTGGAGCCGGCGCGCGCGCACGACGCCGCCGCGTACGCCTGCCGCGTGGCGCTGGCGCACGCGCAGCACGTAGCCACGTCAGTGATAACCCCATAGGATACTAGCCGTAGCGGATACTAAGTCGAATCATATACGCACCTGTCTCTCTAGTATTACTGGCTAGCTGTAGTTTTTTAATATTATTTTTATTTAATCGGAAAACTTACAGCTTTTATGTATGTAATATGGGTTAAAAACTAAGCCATTATAAGTTTTCGCCAATAATTTGAATATGTGGGTCAGTTTTACTAAGTTATTCATGAACTAGTGTTTACAACTATGGATTCCCTTATGCCTAAACAGAGTGTACTTAAGCTTAAGGTTATGAAAATTACACCAATGCTTATATTAGTGAGTGTCATACATTAGGGATTATGACGATAAGTTCATACAGAGCGAGATTTAATATTAGAAATCATTATTAATGAGTTTTTTTGCAGTGAGATGTCTTGTTGAAGAATACTATATCCGTGCGAGAAGAGAACTTTTTGCTAAAATCCATTGATCTCCTATAAACAACTAGATACACAAAGGTCTTACTAAAACAATTTAAAAAAACGACCATGTAAGGGTCCATTGGTAACGTCCAAATAATGTCCAGTAAACAAATGAGGGTCCATTCATTCCTTTGGACCTTCTTTGCCCGCGGACATTTTTAGAAGGCAGACTGTGTATCTAGTTGTTTATAGGAGATCAATGTTAAAATCGATGCAAATTCGCTTGAATTTAGAGTGGGATTTGAAGGTGAAGTTACCGGGAGGGTCTCACAGACTTTAGTTCTCCAACAGTACCTCCTGTGTTGTAGGACCGGCGAGGAGATTGAGCTGCGCATCAGCACCGACGCGCCCGGCGTGGAGTACCCGCCGCGCTTCATCGCCACGCCGCAACCCGCCACTGTCATGGAGGGTGAGACACTGTAGGCCTGAACCAGTGGGACCGGGCTTCAGACAGAGACACAGACTAGGGACAAGTGGCCACACCTCAGGCACAAACACCGTACACATTGCTAATGAGACTCCAGGCGGCTCATAGTGCCCTGGTACTTAGAATGCGACTTAAAGAGCTTCTGACCGAATGGAAACAGTAGGTGTTGAGTGACATTTTGAGACTCTAGCTATGTCATAGTGTCCTGGTACTTTTAGTGCAACTTCATCATCATCATCAGCCCGTATCAGCCCACTGCTGGACGCAGGCCTCTCCCAAGGCACGACCACATGTTAATGAGACTCTAGGCATGTCATAGTGTCCTGGTACTTTTAGTGCAGATCATTCTGCATCTATTCGATTCTCATTTACCTGTTCGTGGCCTCCATTTGAGATGTCGTCTATGCCATCGGTTATCGGTTCTACAACTGTCTTATTATGTATTCCAGGCGCGTCCGTGACGTTCGACTGCGCAGCTGTGGGCAACCCCAAGCCCGAGATGATCTGGCTCAACAACGGGGTGGCCATAGACCTCAGGTAGGGGATGAAGTATCTTATACAAACACAGCCCACTTCCCCCCCTAGCCCTGTACCAGGAGGGGGCCCGTGTCTGCCCGCACATGAGCGCGACATTGCCTCGCGACACGTGCCACATGGACGCATCTCTTTAATACGGCACCCCTGGCCCCCGCTTCGTCTCTGCTCTCATCGTTGACAGAATTGTTCGCTTGCAAATGACATTGCCACATTTCAATGGAGCTTTGCCCCACATTTGGTCACCTACGATAAATTGAATTTTCAATATTTTTAGATTGCAAATCAAATATTTTTATGTTACAGCCTGTATTATCTAAACTGCCTATCCCCAGTGACCTGGACTCCCGGTTCTACCTGGTGGGGTCCGGTTCGCTGCGCGTGTCCGCGGCGCGCGCGCTGGACGCGGGCGCGTACACGTGCCGCGCGCACAGCCGCCTAGACTCGGCGGACCACAGCGCGCACCTGGCAGTGATGGTGAGACACGGCGGGGGCGGGGGGCGGGGGGACACATACACCTGCTAGTAGTATCACTAGTTAATAGCCTGACATGAGCCAACTAGCGCCGCCAATCTTAAAAAAATAATGTCTTTCAATATAATCAATTTTATTAAAAAGCTATTTACAAAATGTTTATTACCTACGATAAATACTATTTTTTAAATGCTTATTTATAAGATTCAATTTCGGTAAGTTGTAGTTCGCATAATGGCACATTTGTGAACTACAACTTACCTACATTGCATCACGTTACAAATAAGCATTTAAAAAATAATATTTATAGCAATAAACAATGTGAACGTAGCTTTTTTAATAAAAAAAATTATATTGGAAGATATGATTTTTTTTAGATTGGCGGCGCTAGTTGGCTCATGTCAGCGCCTTAAGGAAGAAGAGAATAGAATAGAATAACATTTATTACCTATTAAGTATATACATATAAGAAATAAAAACAGTCTTAATAAATTACAATGACAATTAACACACATATAACTTAGGCAAAAGGTTTAGAGCTCGGTGGCTCAGTGGTTTAAGCAATGGACTTGCGATGTGGAGGTCCCAGGTTCGATTCCCAGTCAGGGCAGCCATGTACGGTGGAACACAGAGAAAGGTGTACAGGAGAGTTTTTAAGGTTGAGATTTTCTCATAAACTGCTTAACCTATTGCAGATAAAAGTGAAAACTATGTACCTGTAAAAGACTTATTAAATTCGGTCCAATAGTTTTTGAGAAAATCTCAACCTTATTGAGGCCCCCTGTATACTTATCTCTGTCTTCGACTGTACCAATGAAGTATTATCGGTTTTCACGACGGACAAACTTACGTACATTTACCGAGTGCCCTCAAAACGATGAAGGAAAACATTGTGATGAAACCTGCACGCCGTAGAAAAAATTTCATTCGTAATCCGCCAATCCGCACTGGACTCGCGTGTTGGATCATGGCCCCAGCTCCCTCGATGTAAGGGAAGGTCTGTACCCCAGCAGTGGGGACATATAAATAGACTGACGATGTTGATGAAGTAAGAACTTTGGGGTTGTGGGTACATCGCTCATATTGCGAGGACTGGAGGTTGCTCGTACCGGTGACTGACTGTTGCGGGGTTATGGGTGCCTGGTACATTTCTCATAATTTTTTAGGCATGGAAGCCTAAATAATACTTTTGGCTCTTGGAAGGCTCTTAAGTTTATTTATTTATTTATTACAACTACAATATCTTCACAGGTATCCCCAATACGATAATGTATGCACAGTCATTTGAAAAAAAAAAAAAAGTTAACATTTTTTGCCACTTTTTCTCCTCAGCGTTGGCTTTTCCTTGCAAAGTGGTGTAAATGTAAATTCAAAAAAATATATTGACGTGCAAAAATGTACTCAACGTGCTTACTTGCAATAAAGAAATTTGACTTTGACTTTTTTGCCAGTCCACCGGGGACTATCAAAGTGTCTGTCCATAGAGGTTCTCTTGAAAATGGCGGGAAACGACGGTTGCGAAATTATTTGATAATTTTCCTTTTAATGTCTACAGGGACTATTTTGTGTTTAATATCACGTTAAATTAATCAGAAAATGTTCGCGAATGACGGTACGGTGAAGTTATTGGATTATTTGTGCAAGATCTGAAGTTTCAAGCTTTTATCAAGAGTTCCCGCTACAAGCTCGGGAGTGAGCGTGACTGTCGAGCTGCTTCGTCCAGAGTGACGACGCTACGGCGACTCCTTTGGATGAAGACATGAAGACGCGGCTGCCCAGGGTGAACACGCTACTGCGACTCCCCTGGAGGAAGATAGAAGACTATTGAATATATTGATTATTTTTTTTCTTCAATTTATTTAGTTGGAACAAAAAACAGGTTACAGTAAGGATTACTTAAATTACTTAAACTTAAGATATTTAAGGTAACTGTATCCCCAACAACATTGTTCACGGATAAGTGTAGATGTTACATGATGCTGCGACAGCTCGAACCACACAAAACAGGTATATGTAGGTACACATACATTACATTTTCTGTAACATAACATTGGCAAATGACGAACTGTCGAGTCCATTAATAAAATAAATAAAAAATCTGTCCATAGAAGAGCCTGGAATTTATCTGCCAGGCATATTTATCCCCTGTCACCAGAGTGCTCCCCGCGTGTCCGTGGGTCCCGGGGGCGGGGGCGGTGGGGGCGGGGTCGGTGCGGGCGGCGTGGTTGTGTCGCGTGCGCGAGGCGACGCGGCGCTGCGGTGCGAGGCGCGCGGCCGGCCCGCGCCGCACGTCACGTGGCTCAAGGACGGGGACCCGCTGTCGCCGAACAACCACGACATAGCCATAGTGGACGGGTGAGCGCATTAAATAACGTCACAATCTCAGCCAGACGTTCGAAAGAGACTTATATTAATAAAGTGAAATAATACTATAATAATAATACTCACTTATTACACCTAAGGTACTCTATGGAACACTTGGTTACGTCAATATTATCCATAACATAAATTAATTTACTTTTTTTTTTTTCAATTTATTTGGGTCAAAATCACAATGTAATATTAATTCTAAGTAATTATTAATGTAATATTATTGTGCCACCAGTACCGTCAACCACATGTTAATTCACAATATAAGAGTGGTGGAGTTCAGTTACGCTTCTATATAATGGTTGTACAAAATTTATATATATTTGCATACATTTTTAATAGATATTGTACAATTTTTTTTTATGTAATAATGTAATGTTGTACCAATGTTGAGCAGAAATTAAATTTGCTCAACCTTGGTACAGCATTCATGTGTGTGTTCAATTAAGGTTTTTTAATGTATCAATTAACTGTTTTTTGAAAATGCCAATCCGTGTCGCCATGATATCAATATCATTGAAATGTGTATTGAAAATTGTAACTAAGCGGTGGAATGGCGAGCGCTTACCGGCATTAGTGCGGCACTTGGTCGTAGCAAACAGCTTATGAATTCTACGACTTTGCGCCCTTCTTGTAGGAATTAGGTAACATAATTTATTGTTAAGTGACTACCTAACTAGTGACTACCTACCTAACTAGAGTAACTTATTACATTAATAAGAGAATTAAGGAACAAATGCTAGCTGGATACACAAAGGCATTGACAAATAGTAGACCATGCGTCAATAATGAACACACTGTCTTACATCGTGATAACAATATTATCGAAATAGTAAGGATGCCTTAGTGGGTATCAATGTGTAAAATACAAAATAGCAGCTGAAATTAAAAAAAAAGTCTTTATTGGTGTTTTACATTGATCTCCTATAAACAACTAGATACACAAAGGTCTTACTAAAACAATTTATAATTCTTTATTGTACAGAATTTAGGTACATTTTGCAGATGGATTTGCACAATATATCATTCGCTAAATCCTACCTGTCCAGGCGTATACAATATTATTGCTAAAATACTAATTAAAAATTGAATATTCTGTAACATGACATTGGCAAATGACGAACTGTCGAGTCCATTAATCAAATCCATAAAGCTGTGTCCCTCGTGTGTTGTTTAGCACGTCTCTGCGCATCCAGGGCGTGCTGCGCGTGGACGCGGGCATGTTCCAGTGCGCGGCCGCCTCGCCCGCAGGCTCCGCGCTCGCAGCCGTGCGCCTCGTCGTCACGCGCAAGGACACAGGTGACTCACTCAACACAAGGCGGCCTAAACGGGAATATACCACACGGGTGCACAATGTGCTTAACCTAACCTAACCAGTCGCGAGCCAGAGCTCGCCGAGGACGGTCGTGTCCCGAGCTCCCGGCCACGTGGGCCCGCCATGGCTTATACCGAGCCATTTTTTCCATTTACATTTTTTCTACGGCATGCAGGTTTCATCACGATGTTTTCCTTCACCGTTTTGAGAGCACTCGGTAAATGTACGACATTCATGTATGCTGACTTTAAAATAGTTTTTGTTTAGTATATGTTTAAGTTTATATTTAAACACAATAATGATGTTGCAATGCCCTGACAGGGTTCATGTTGAGTACTGGCCTTGATGTAACACCTAGAATTAACCACATGATTGCAGTAAACCATTTTGACTTTAAGGCACTGCAACATTAGTATAAATCAATTAAAATCAAATGAACTAAAGCCTTGAACAAACGTAAGAAATCGGGTGACGGATATCGCATCATTAGTCTCAGATTTGTTTATTTTTCTTTCACTGTTAGAAAGTAAATACTAATTCATCGTCTAAAAAGAGAATATCTTTGTATAATCTGGCGTTCAATATTCCCTTACCACCAATCCCATTACCGTTTATTTCTAGTTGTAGATTTTGACTTTTTTTGTTATTTTAATTAATGCTCTTCACGTTTTTTGCGACCCTATCACCTGTTTTGTCTATGATTTTTCTAAGTTTATTATTTGTATTTACTTTTTTGTTTCACCCGTTCTCCTTCCAGACAGCGCAGCGCACGAATCTAGCCAACAATCGAACTCTAAAATCAACCCCAAATCCTTCCTACACTCCCTCGCTACTACCAATACATCATCCATGTACAAGAACAAAAACACAAACTCCCAAAACCGTACTAACTCGTCCCCTCAAGATATCTTTAACAGTCTGGTCTCCACAAACCAATTCGAGCTGGACCAGAGTTCTGGAGACCTGGACTTCCTCGGGGAGACATCTTCGGCATACACTCTTCGTCCACAAGAACTTGATGATATCCCGGACTCGTATCAACATTTAGACGATGTATTTCACGCTGCCGAAGACCTGGATTTGGATGAAGTGCGGAACGCGAGTGTGGTCTCTGCGCCGAGGGAGCTAAAGGCGGTTATCGTGAAGCACCGCTTCGTGACCCTCAGTTGGGAGGAGCCGGAGCATATGGGCGAAGAGGTCACCGGGTATGCTGTCATCTATAGAGTGAAGGGAAGTGAAAGGTGAGAGTTTTCTGTTTATTTAATACTTATCAACCTAACAAGCTTAATGTTAAATTAAATAATCTTTACATTGATGAAAATAATAAATGACCTTATTTTTCTCTTTAAGGGAAGATTCCTTGCCTTGCCAAATACGACATAGAAATTATGATTTTTTTTAATCGAATTCATTAGTGGATTTTTACTTTAAGTAGGTACATTTTTTTAATTCAACTAAGTTGCATCAGAAAATATCCCAAGGTGATACTCGTAGCATCGCATGCCAATTGCATGATGAAATGGCTGGTCTGTGTGAGGTTGACATTGGCCAATTCCTAGGCCGATATCGTCATAGGCAGTTGTGAATGTGATTGGAGTTTGAGATCGGTATTACAACTACAACAATAACTTTATATAATTTTGAGCTCACGTTGAGTTCGTGCTCAAAACTGTCTACGACTTACAGCAGCACATATGATTTATGTCCATTAGTTGAGGTCTGTCCTATTGGTTTGCAGAGAGCGCGTGTCCCGCGTCGTGGGGTCTGGCCGGCGCGAGACCAACGTGGCGGGTCTGCAGCCCAACACCACGTACCAGGTCGCCGTGGTGGCGGCCACCGCGCGGGGCACCTCGCCGCCCACACAGGTGACGTGACCCTCAGCCCGCAGCCAGGGCCAAGGCAGCCCAACACCACGTACCAGGTCGCCGTGGTGGCGGCCACCGCGCGGGGCACCTCGCCGCCCACACAGGTGACGTGACCCTCAGTCCGCAGCCAGGGGCAAGGCAGCCCAACACCACGTACCAGGTCGCCGTGGTGGCGGCCACCGCGCGGGGCACCTCGCCGCCCACACAGGTGACGTGACCCTCAGTCCGCAGCCAGGGGCAAGGCAGCCCAACACCACGTACCAGGTCGCCGTGGTGGCGGCCACCGCGCGGGGCACCTCGCCGCCCACACAGGTGACGTGACCCTCAGTCCGCAGCCAGGGGCAAGGCAGCCCAACACCACGTACCAGGTCGCCGTGGTGGCGGCCACCGCGCGGGGCACCTCGCCGCCCACACAGGTGACGTGACCCGCAGCCCGCAGCCAGGGGCAAGGCAGCCCAACACCACGTACCGGGTCGCCGTGGTGACAGACATGAAGACATTGATGAATGTGCCGAGAATTGTGCCAGGAACGCAGCAGATGGAAGGCCATTGTCTCTACCTAAAACAGAAATCAGGCGTCAGCTTATAAATAAACTAGGTGTTGCATGGTGCGCGGGCCGCGCGCGGCCCGCGAGACTGCTTTGTTTTCGTGTTGTAGGCGCCGCAACTAAATAAACGTTATCGTAGTAGTAGCGTGGGGACGCTCCGGGCTTCGCCCTACGCGGAGCTCGGCCTATGGCCTCGCAGCCCGGCTCGGCCTTCGGCCTCGCAAAAGTTACTTGGAAGGTAGGTAGTTTTTTTCTGCTTGGCAAGGGGACGCTTCGGGCTTCGCCCTACGCGGAGCTCGGCCTATGGCCTCGCAGGCCGGCTCGGCCTTCGGCCTCGCAAAAGTTACTTGGAAGGTGGGGAGTTGTTTCTGCTTGGCAAGGGGACGCTTCGGGCTTCGCCCTACGCGGAGCTCGGCCTACGGCCTCGCGGTGTTCTATCGCTTCGGGCTTCGCCCTACGCGGAGCTCGGCCTTCGGCCTCGCGGGAGGGTGCTCGGCCTTCGGCCTCGCTATAGTTACTGATAGATATTTACCGCACGCCAGTAATCCTTTCGTTTCGTATAGGAAAATTTATGGAGAAAATATTATGGTTTACTGCTCGTCCGCCATTTTGTTTTTCCCAAAAATGACAATTTTCTGGTATACTACATCATATGTGCTACGAAGTGGAATTGGTTGGATATTCCTCATGCGCTCGTGCTAGGCCAGCTAATTCGTCAAAGTTTGGTCTGAAATGTCCAAATTTTCAATCGGCTATATTTCCGCCGCCATTTTGTTTTTCTTTTGTTTTTCAATTTCATCACAAAGTAGGTGGACCATGTGACACGCGTTCCAAATTTGATCGAAATCGGTTGGAAAATGGCGTAGATGGCATCACGTGACCCGCCGCCATCTTGTTTTTTTCACTTCCCTATAGTTTTCCTCTGGTCCAATCACTAAACTATACAACTCCCCCCTACATCACTTTCACCTCCGGGAACTCCTTCAGACTAAACGGGCGTGTCAATCAGTGAGTCAGTGAGTGAGTGGTAATCGAGCTATATATATTAGTAACTAGGTGTTGCATGGTGCGCGGGCCGCGCGCGGCCCGCGAGACTGCTTTGTTTTCGTGTTGTAGGCGCCGCAACTAAATAAACATTATCGTAGTAGTAGCGTGGGGACGCTCCGGGCTTCGCCCTACGCGGAGCTCGGCCTATGGCCTCGCAGCCCGGCTCGGCCTTCGGCCTCGCAAAAGTTACTTGGAAGGTAGGTAGTTTTTTTCTGCTTGGCAAGGGGACGCTTCGGGCTTCGCCCTACGCGGAGCTCGGCCTATGGCCTCGCAGGCCGGCTCGGCCTCCGGCCTCGCAAAAATTACTTGGAAGGTGGGGAGTTGTTTCTGCTTGGCAAGGGGACGCTTCGGGCTTCGCCCTACGCGGAGCTCGGCCTATGGCCTCGCAGGCCGGCTCGGCCTTCGGCCTCGCAAAAGTTACTTGGAAGGTGGGGAGTTGTTTCTGCTTGGCAAGGGGACGCTTCGGGCTTCGCCCTACGCGGAGCTCGGCCTTCGGCCTCGCAAAAGTTACTTGGAAGGTAGGTAGTTTTTTTCTGCTTGGCAAGGGGACGCTTCGGGCTTCGCCCTACGCGGAGCTCGGCCTATGGCCTCGCAGGCCGGCTCGGCCTTCGGCCTCGCAAAAGTTACTTGGAAGGTGGGGAGTTGTTTCTGCTTGGCAAGGGGACGCTTCGGGCTTCGCCCTACGCGGAGCTCGGCCTTCGGCCTCGCGGTGTTCTATCGCTTCGGGCTTCGCCCTACGCGGAGCTCGGCCTTCGGCCTCGCGGGAGGGTGCTCGGCCTTCGGCCTCGCTATAGTTACTGATAGATATTTACCGCACGCCAGTAATCCTTTCGTTTCGTATAGGAAAATTTATGGAGAAAATATTATGGTTTACTGCTCGTCCGCCATTTTGTTTTTCCCAAAAATGACAATTTTCTGGTATACTACATCATATATGCTACGAAGTGGAACTGGTTGGATATTCCTCATGCGCTCGTGCTAGGCCAGCTAATTCGTCAAAGTTTGGTCTGAAATGTCCAAATTTTCAATCGGCTATATTTCCGCCGCCATTTTGTTTTTCTTTTGTTTTGCAATTTCATCATAAAGTAGGTGGACCATGTGACACGCGTTCCAAATTTGAACGAATTCGGTTGGAAAATGGCGGAGATGGCATCACGTGACCCGCCGCCATCTTGTTTTTTTCACTTCCCTATAGTTTTCCTCTGGTCCAATCACTAAACTATACAACTCCCCCCTACATCACTTTCACCTCCGGGAACTCCTTCAGACTAAACGGGCGTGTCAATCAGTGAGTCAGTGAGTGAGTGAGTGGTAGTCGAGCTATATATATTAGTAATTATTTTATAATTTCTTTCTGTTATCTCCAGCTGTTGGAGGTGACTACCCCTGCCGAGGAGCTGCTGTACGGCCCGCCCGTCAACGCGCGCGTGGAGGCGCTGGGGCCGCACAGCGCGCGCGTGTCCTGGGCGCCGCCGCTGCCGCTGCCGGCTGCGGGCGCGGGCGCGGCCAGTGCCAGCGCCGGGAGGACTCAGACACAGCCGACGCTCAAATACACGGTGCAATATACTGAGGTCAGTGCGAGTAGGAGCATGCTATTGAGACTCCAGGCGACTCATAGTGTCCTGGTACTTTTAGTGCAACTTTATCATCCGCCGCCTTTGTACAAATTGTTTCACTTATATTGTTTTCTATTGTAATAAAGTATTTATCTACCTTGTAGGTGGACAGCGGCCGCGAGCAATACCACTTGGTGGACTCTGAGAGCGGAGTCTCAGCGGTGAGCGCCACACTGTCCGGGCTGCGCGCAGCCGCGGCGTACCGCGTGCGCGTGTCGGCGGCCGGCGGCGCGTCCGGCGCTGAGCTCGCACTCAACACGCCAAGCGACGCGCCCGAAGCGCCGCCGGACAACGTGACAGTGGTGGCCACGGGGGCTACGGTCAGTATACAATATATGTATCACCAAAATCCGACACGAAGGACCAATTTATGTATCACCAAAATCCGACACGAAGGACCAATTTATGTATCACCAAAATCCGGCCCGAAGGACTAATGTCTACTGTCACAAAAATCCGTTACGAAGGACCAATATATGTATGTGTCTTGGTTGGACTACTCCGGCCCGAAGGACCAATATATGTATGTGTCTTGGTTGGACTAGTCCGGCCCGAAGGACCAATATATGTGTAGTATTTGAGAAATCCGGCACGAAGGACCAAATACGGGCCTTTCAATAAATCAATGCAGTACAAAATTACTTCATATTGCTATAGGCTGAAACTGGCTAGTAACGTAATGTACGGAACTCTATGAAAGATGACGGGCATCACCACGGCCATTTCGAAACTTTTTTCATGCCTATAGCCGTAAATAAAAATCTTTAAGTATTATATATAAAAAACTCTTGAAAATGGCGGGAAACGATGTTTGCAAAATTATTTGATAATTTCTACATTTGTTATTTTGTGTTTAATATCACGTTAAGTTAATTAGAAAATGTTCGCGAATGACAGTATGGTGAATTTATTGGATAATTTGTGCAATATCTGAAGTTTCAACCTTTTATCAAGAGTTCCCGCTACAAGCTCGGGAGTGAACGTGAGTGTGGAGCTGCTCCGTCCAGAGTGATGACACTACGGCGACTGCGAGGGAGGGAGATAGAATACTATTATGTATTGAATATTCTATAACATGACTTTGGCAAATGACGAACTGTCCATTAATAAAATAAATAAAAAATAAGTATTATATACCTTTGCTCATCTGTTTTCAGTCTATCCTAGTGCGTTGGGAGTCTCCCCCTGCGCGCACTCACCGCGGCGCACTCACCGGCTACAAGGTCCGTTACCGCGCGCTCGGTCCCGCCGCCACCGCTCCGCCGGCGGTGAGTGCGGGCTCGGGCGCGGCCGCGGCCAGACGCAAGGCGGACTCGCTCACCACGCCCGCGGACGCCAGGAGGGCCGAGCTCAGGGACTTGGACACGGCTACTACGTACCAGGTGAGCTCATACTCAACATATTTACAATAAGGGTGTTTGCGCACCAAGAGCGCCTACCCACTCACACTCGCGTGTTGATTTGTCTTCAGCAGTTATTACACCACACATAAATAGTTATTGTCCAATGTAAGAGGCCGCCGAACCGAGTATTAGTTTCAGAGTATTTATATTTATTTAATCCGACCGATACCGCCGAATGTTAGCCGACAATAGTGAGCCCAGAATGATAGTAGATGGCGTGAATTGGCGTGGCAGGAAGTCACTAAAATACACATCTTGTTTATCAGCTGAATAATTTATTTTTTGGTATGCGTAATTTTAAACCACACAAAAGTAGACATTCACCCTCTTACTTATAAAAAAAACACTAATCAAGCACTGAACAACATATTAGCTAATCATTATTTAAACTCTTAATAAGTGATTAACCTTTTTTTACTTATAAACGTTATTTATTCAGTGCTTAGCTAGTCGTCATTTTAAACACCACTGCTGAATGAATTCAAAAAAAGAACGAAAATTTGGCCTAAATTGGGATAATGCCTACTCCAAAGTCCTTAAAAAAAGTAATCATCAGTATCAAATGGAATCAGCTGTTCCGAATTCGGTCCGCCATTTTGTTAATTAAGCATACGACGTTGTATAAACTGACAGCAACTTATTCGGTTCTTCAGGAGTTGATTACCTTTAAATAGTGTTTATAAGTAAAGATTTTTTTTTAAACAATTGTTAAACAAGGTATTAATTTTAATCATCGATTATAAGTAAGGCTGTCAATAAACAAGGTTAGCCCGTGCGTGTGTTGATGCTGTTCAATGTTGAGGCGCGAAGTCGAGGAATCAGTGATGTTAAATCTGCGAGAGCCTATACAATTATAAGGCTATAGTTTTAACCAAATGTATATTAAAATACAAAATAGAGAGGAACAGAAAACAATTGTTGAACACGTCCCTGATACAAATCTTCTTACTGTCCAAAGAAAATATAAAACCATGGAGATCGAACAAGTGCCATCTACACGAGCTCAAGGTACTAGTTTGTGCCATTGAAAGCCCCTTTAATATTAACAACAAGATAGTATGAAGGGACAGGGTGCCACCATGAGGGTGGCTAAACGGTGGCGTAACTTTAAATCACGTTATGAATAACAGCCTTCAGGTATAATCCAAATCCATTGTTCACCAAATAAATACAAATTCTAATCGATCGCCTGCTAACTCGCAAGAGTTACTTCGGCGTTCCAAAAACTGCAATCAGGTTTCCCCGATATTTTCCTTGCCGCGTACTGCGCCGCGCCGCACTGCGCCCGACGCGCGCCGCCGCACCAAGCGATAGCGCGCTCTACAATACCAGTGGTGACATCTAGCGAACAACGAACAGTACTAAACTTCACTATAAGAGCCTTCATAGAGCCAACTAGCGTCGCCAGTCTTAAAAAAATAATATCTTCCAATATAATCAATTTTATTAAAAAAGCTATTTACAAAATGTTTTATACGATAAATACTACTTTTTAAATACTTATTTTTAAAGTGATTCAATTTCGGTAAGTAGTAGTTCGTATGATTGCGAAAAACGGCCGTTTTTGGCACATTTGTGAACTACAACTTAGCTTGTCGCAATTATGCCATGTATTGTATATTGAAAAATATATCCTAATAAACATTTTGTAAATAGCTTTTTTAATAAAATTGATTAATTTTTTTTTTCAAGATTGGCGGCGCTAGTTGGCTCATGGAAGGCCCTTAATCTACATAAATTATTTTGAGGACTCTCTCTACCACAGAACACTATTACCCTGACGACTACTCCCTTGAGTGTATTAAAAGTTTTTTAGTAATTTAGAAGTTACTCTTACAGACCCTAATTTTAAATTTACTTAAGTAATTAAGTTAAGTATGTTCTAAAAATAGTTTAAAGTAGGTTTTTTTTTTAAAAATTGAATGTTTCTTTTTATTTTATATTGTACCTTAATAAATAAAGTAAATAGCTTTAAAAAAAAAATTAAGTATGTTATAAATTATTTTATTATTAATTAATATATTTTTTTTAAATTTTAATTGTGATTAAATTATTTGAATTTATTCAGTAACCGTCGCCTGCGTACCCGCGAGAGTAACGTTAGCGCTCAAAAAAATGAAGTATAATTTAGATTCGTCTTGTTGGTTGTATGGAGGCCGCGCCGCCGCGTCGCGCCGCGCGCCGCACCAAGCGATAGCGCGATGCAGCGCACGCGCGGAGACATCTAGCGGACGCGGGGAGAACTAACACATCACATACGGCACTAAATAGATGATATATTCGAGTTTTAAGGCTCGTAAATACAATAAAATATTTTTTTTTCGGTAAATTATTTTTTATATTAGTCCTCAGTACACAGGGAATCCTAGTGTGGAGACTAGAGTTACTTATATACGTCTAAACTCCTGTACCTAAAAATGTGTTTTATTAAGATAAAAGTGTAAATTCTAATTCTGGTACTGAATAAACTATTATTTATTATTATTATTGAATAGTAAAAAGTGGTTTTTCAATATTTGATCGATAGTTTTTTTTTGTGTTTGATCGAATTGCAAATGGCGACATCTAGTGGCGGTAGGCGCGAACTAATCGGTATAGTGTGACATAGTTGGCGCATACGAAATAGTTTACGTAAATAAACTAAAATATATTTTTTGCAAATTAATAGAATAATATTTATTTCAAATATTTTTCTTATTCGATTGTTAGATATATAGCATTGCAACTTGCAGTGTAACTAACTTTGTCATCGACGTATAAATACTTAATACCTACTAATTTATACTAATACGAAATATTCAAATATTTTATTTATTTAAAAAATACGTATTTGTGTCTGGTGGAGGATAATGTTTTCCTGTATACCGCAGCCCAAATCCCACTGTCTTATTTTGTAAACAAATATGATCGTCTGTTATGATGTAACACTGAAGGAACTGATTGATCGAACCTGATCATCATTGTGAACATAAAGTGATCCGATCTAATAATGTGAAAATAACTATGCAATAATCACAGAACAGCTTAAAATTGGCTTAAAATGTTAGTAGGGTAGTTTTTGTTTACAAAATAAGACACTTGATTTGGGTTTATAGTTGTATCACTCCTATAGCTATGTTATGGTGTTTGCAGGTCCGCGTGTGCGCCATCAACGCGAACGGCTCCGGACCCTTCAGCGAGTGGCTGAGCGCCAGCACTCAGCGCCAGCAGCGCGAGGAGACGCGAGTGCCCGCGCGCCCGGGGCCACTCACCGGTGAGTGCGGGCAGTGGGCAGGCCGGGGACAGGCGGGCAAACAGCTCCCTGACCTGAACAGGGCCTCAGGTCCGGTACACCTATAATCACTGGAGAACCAATATCCAGGCATAGTATCGGCAGCGATACCTGAGAAAACTGTCATCATCATCAGTCTATTTATATGTCCCCACTGCTCGGGCACAGACCTTCCCTTACACCGAGGGAGCTCCGGTCATGATCCAACACGCAGACCCACTGTGGATTGGCGGATTTCACATGACATAGATTTTTTTTTCTTCTACGTCATTCAGGTTTCATCACGATGTTTTCCTTCACCGTTTTGAGAGCACTCGGTAAATGTATATAAGTTTTTCGGTCAAAAAAACCGAGGATAACTTATTGTTACATGGCTGCCCTGGCTGGGAATCGAACCTGGGACCTCTGTATCGCAAGTCCATTGCGCTCTAGAGTATTCATGTAAATAGAAAATCGGTTGCCTCCCATCTGTAACAGGTTTCTCAAACAGATTCTTTTGTGTTAGGTTACCAAAATGTTTTCTAAATTTGTTAAATTGTATTTTTATTGTTAAGATTGATATAACATTGTAATCTAATCCTTGGATGTCTAAGCATGTCGTTGTTGCCTATAATTGGGGTGACACTTGGCATGATTATTTTGTGGATTATTACACTGTATACCGGAGCCCAAATCAAGTGTCTTATTTTGTAAACAAAAATGATCGTCTAATTACCAGTTGTGATGTAAAATTGAATGAGCTGATTGATTGAATTTGTTCAACATTGTGAAAATAAAGTAATCCGATCTAATGATGTATAAACTATGCAATAACCACAGAATAGCTTAAAATGTTAGTGGGGGAGGGTAGTTTTTGTTTACAAAATAAGACACTTGATTTGGGCTGCGGTTTACTTGTTTTGGTGTACACCCTGTGGGTATTTCATAAAATAAATTCTATTCTATTTTTATTTGAATGGCTTCTACTCTTATTAAAGAGATAATTTCGCCAATGTTCAGTTATTTAGAGTATTCATGTAAATAGAAAATTAAACAATTCAAATAAAATAAAATTAAACGAATAAAAAATCAATCCAATTCTAAAATGGTGTCTGAGCTCGACCAAAACAGTGTCTCTCCTTGCAGCTCGCGCCGGCCGCGACTGGATCTCCGTGTGGTGGGCCGAGGAGGCCGGGGCCGCGGGCGGTGGGGCCGGGGCTAGTGTGGCCGGGGCCGCGGGCGACGTGCTGGTGCGCGGCTACTGGCTGGGCTGGGGGCTGGGCGTGCCGGACGAGCACTCGCGCGAGCTGCCCGCGCACGTGCACTCGCACGTCATACGCGCGCTGGGTGAGTGCGGGGCAGGGGTCAGGGGGGCGGTGTGGGGGGGGGGGGGGACTGGATCGTACTGTTTTTTAACCTGAAGCGTATATTACGTAAAAGGATAAATACTATTTTTTAAATAAACAATACATGTCATAATTGCGACAAGCTAAGTAGTACACAAATGTGCCTAAAACGGCCGTTTTTCGCACTTACCGAAGTTGAATCACATCATAAATAAGCATTTAAAAAATAGTATTTATCGTAATAAACATTCTGTACATAGCTTTTTTAATCAAATTGATTATTATTTTTTAAAGATTGTCGGCTCTAGTTGGCTCATGTCAGGCACTTAAAGACCCTGTCGTTGAAAAGCCACGAACGAAAAGAATTTATTTAAATAAAAATATATAATATAACACTCAAGAACAGTTAAATAATAAATAATTTATTTCTAAGATCTTTTATTAATTAATTTAAAGCCTGGCCAAAGAATACCTACTAACCTGCGTATTGAATCCCCCCTGAGATGCGACTACCTTTTCTGACTCTCTTCTTACTTATTCACCGCTACATTAGGTCAATACAATAAATCCCTTCTATTCCCCTCAGAGCCTAACGCCGAGTACGTGATATCTCTGCGCGCGAGCAACGCGCTCGGCCCCGGCGCGCCCGTGTACGCCACGGTGCGCACGCGCGCGGCCGCCGCGGAGCTCGGCCTCGACGGGGACGACGAGGACGAGCTCGCGGAGGACGAGGACGAGGAGGACGAGGCGCCGCCGCTCATCCCGCCAGTGGGGCTCAAGGTACGAGAGGACGATTAGGAATCTATTTATGTTAGAACCTGACATTACTTTTTACAGTGACTTATTTATCTGTTTAATTATTTGACGATAATTTTTTGCAAATATCTGTTCATAACTTTTTATTTTGTTCGTAACCTATATTATTGTATAGCATTTATTGTGTAAAAATTAAGTAAATATATGTAAATCTGTCTATTTATCTATAAGGTATTTAAGAAATTTATGGAAGATGTCAATATTTTTTTTACATTTATTTATTAGACTCCCAAAGGCTGAAAATGACGATGTTGATAATGAGCAACCAAAGAGCTCTGTGTATTGAGACATCATACTACAGGCTTTAGCAGGACTAAATGGCCGAAGTGAGTGTGAAAAGATGGCGACGATAGTTGAAAAGATGGCGATGATAATATAAAAAGTTGGCGAAATGGTGTGGTGGAAATATGATCTGTAATGATGTGGACGGGTGATGGTGTCGGGAACACTAATGTTAATCGGCTTTGCCTAAAATTATTATTAAAACTGTCAATAATGACAGTCATTCACTTGCAACTTCAATCTAGTAAAATCACCATCGCCATACAGTTTCTTATTAAAATATATTACATTTATTAAAAAGATCGTTTTTATTTAAACAACAAACAACAACAGATGGCAAATGAGTGTAAAAGATGGCGAAGTGTGTGTGGAAAGATGTCAAGGTCATCGTGTGGTTATTACACTGGACTATCCTTACGGGTAGGCCCGGAGCAGAAGTAGTAGCTTGATGTTTGTCGAAAGGCCTAAATAAATAAAATAAAAAGTAATTATGTTCTGTGTTGTGTTTGGTCAGGTGATAATGCTGAGCGGCACCACGGCGGTGGTGTACTGGACGGACCCCACGCTGCCCAAGGGACAGGTCAGTCGCTACACCAAATACAATGCAGGAAGGCGACAAGGCCGTCGCCGAGCTGAATGTGAACTTGAAAGTGCTCTTGATTGTTGAGTTTGTTTATTAGTACGGCGTTATGTGATGTCAGAGTCCTAAACGCGCACTTAAGTTTTGTTTGTTAATATGAACGCCATAGTTTAGAGGGTTTAATTAATACGGGTCTAAGTGCAATGTGTGTGTCCCTCAGCCCGCCATGGATGGTCGCCGCTACGTGGTGCGCTGGTCCGTGTCCAGTGGGGGCGGGGGTGGTGCCGGGGGTGGGGGCGGCGGGGGCGGGGGGCGGGCGCGCACGTTCAACGCGACGGACCTCAACTGCATGCTCGACGACCTCAAGCCCTACACCACGTACGAGTTCGCGGTCAAACTTATCAAAGGTAACAACGACACTATGCATCAGCAACATAACCCTCCTTCTTGCGAAGTCGGGTAAAAACCGAGGGTTCTGTGCATCGCAACTTAACTTTTTATAACTAATATATGAATTGGTTTTGTGACAAACGTATTTCTGCGGTTCGATTGTTCCTCCATATGGGCGCCATCTGCAGATATAAGTTTGTTTTATGATGTAACTACAAAACATTTTTCCTATATTTCTGCTATAAGAAATATTTGCTGATTGCAAAATTTAATGATTATAGGTTAAAGGGAAGTATAAGTAATGATGCTCTTGCGTTTCCCAAAAAAGAAAATGATTAAAATCTACAAAAATATCCTAAATAACACTATTGCTGTTAGTGGTAAACCTCGTTAAACCTCACTTCCCTTAAAGTGTTGTTGCTTTCACATTTCGTTAAAAATGTTAAGGTAGAATGGCACAGAAGGTTTAAGGGGTGTGTTTGTATCCAAGGAATAAATTAATCCAAACAACTGTATTTTCACTCGAAGTATAGTTTTATTATAAACTGCATGAACATTGAATCGAGGGGTATCTTTTTATTGTGGGGGTAAAACAATTACAAAATATACCACAGGGTGGAGTAACTTTAAATTATGTTTATGGCTACCCGTCTACAAACTGGTGCCTATCTTGTATTGTGTCAGGTGGCCGTGAGTCCGCGTGGTCCATGCTAGTGAGTAACACCACCCTGGAGGCCGCGCCCGGCTCCGCGCCCCGCGACCTGCGCGCCACGCCCCCGCCGGCCAGCGGGCCCGGCGCGGCGGGGCAGGCCGCCAGGGCAGTGGAGCTCACGTGGAGTCCGCCGGCCAAGCCGAACGGGGTCATCACAGGTACGACAACAGATGGCAACACGAGTGATGAAAGATGCCGGCGGAGTCCGCCCTCGACATCTATCCGCGAGACCGCTACATTACACATTCACTTGATCATCTTTCTACGTTTACATTTTCTACACTAACCTCGCCATTTTTACGCGCTACACTTATGTGATGTTATTCATAAACCTAGTTAAACCTCACTTCCTTTAAATCGTGTTGCTATCCCTTTCACACTTCGTTAAAAAGGTTAAGATAGAAAGGGACAGGGTGACTAAACGGTGGCGTAACTTTAAATAACGTTTATGAATAACAGGCATGGTATTATGTGCTTATGGTAAGTGTTGTAACTTTCGACACTGTCCTCGCCGTCTAGTCTATCTTCTCCTCTTATTAAAGTGGAAATTCGTCAAGTTTTTTAAGAATATAGAATATATACATAAAAAGTCAATCCGATGATGGCCGCCATGTATTCACACTCAGGCCCGCCATCTTTTGTACATCTGCCCTCCCCCTCCGCAGGCTACGTGATCCTGTACGCTGCGCAGCGCGGCCCGGCGGGCGCGGCCGACGACTGGACGGCCGTGGCGGTGGGGGGCAGCGGGGGCGGGGGCGGGGAGAGGCCGCGCGCGCGCATCGACCGGCTGCGCGCGCGCACGGCGTACGCCTTCAAGGTGCAGGCGCGCAACGCGAAGGGGCTCGGGCCCTTCGGGAACGTGGTCACGTACACTACGCCTGTGGGTGAGTGGAGGGCTGTGTGTAATAAATAAAATTGATTAAATTGGAAGATATTATTTTTAAAATAGCGGCGCTAGTTGGCTCATGTCAAGCCATTAACAATACGCACTCATGAGCCATTTACAAGTTTTCGCCTATTAAAGTTCGAGTGGTTTAATCTTAATTTATGTATTATTGTCACCTCATCTGATCGGTGCCTGTCGTAGAGTCGCTGGAGTCCGGCGGGCTGGCGACGGCCACGTCCGCCTGGCTGTGGGCGAGCGCGGGCGGCGCGTGCGCGGTGCTGGCGCTGGCGGCCGCGCTCGCGCTGTCGCTGTGCTGCCGCCGCGCGCAGCCGCCGCTCTCACCGGACACCAGGTAAGCCTTATTCATGCTCCACGTGGCGGCTTATCAATGACTATGTATGTACAGGGGGCCTCAATAAGGTTGACATTTTCTCAAAAACCACTGGACCGAATTTAATAATTATTTTATAGTTACATAGTTTTAACTTTTATCTATCTAACAGTGAAAGAATTATTGCAATAGGTCAAGTAGTTTTTAGAAAATCTCAACCTTAAAAACTCTCCTGTACACCTTTCTCTGTGTTCCACCGTACATTATTACTATTAAGTTTAATAGTGTTTCTCGTTGATGCACAACAAAATCGACAACACGTCTGTCTCAGAGCAAATGCCATTGCAGGTGTCGAAATTTATTTTATCTATTTTGAATATTTTTCACAATTTTGCTTCTGGCGGCTGACCGGCTGAATAATGTTTAGCGAACAGCGCAAGGGAGGAATAATGCGCAACTCACGCCCCTGAAGCTTTTAATAGACAAAGTCAAATTTCGTTATTGCAAGTAAGCACGTTGTGTAAATTTTTGCACGTCAACATACTTTTGAACTTACATTTACACCACTTTGCAAGGAAAAGCCAACGCTGAGGAGAAAAAGTTGCAAAAAAACTCTCAGCAGCACATCTTTTAAAATAATAATTACACAATTACTTAAACTAGGTATTAAATTAATAATTAATTAATAAAGTTTATGGATTAGGAATTGGCTCGAAACCCACCACAACTCGTAATGTAATCTTTGTGTTTGCGTGTGTGCAGCACGTACCAGAAGTCGTCCGCGTCCGCCGGCATCAAGCCGCCGGACCTGTGGATCCACCACGACCAGATGGAGCTCAAGCACATGGACAAGGCCATGCGCGCCTCGAACAGTGAGTCACGACACACGCGCTCACGGTGGATAGTTTGCTGCATGGAATGTACGGGGAGGGATGTGGCATGTGTGTTATTGTATGCCAGGATCGCAGCAGATGGAAGTCCATCGTCTCTGTCTACCCGTGCGAGAAATAAAGGCGTGAGCTTATGTATGTGTGTATGAGCAAGCATACAGAAAATGCATCGTAAACACTTGCCAAATATTTAACATCATAATGGCAGTGCAATACACGCATTTAAACCTGAACGGTCGTTTAATTAGCAGACGTCAGAAAGACGTCATTGAGTATAGTATATCCTACAGATATACCTCACCTTATCATTATCATAAATGTATGGAGTTCACCATACAATGTGAATGTATGTCAATACCTATGAACCCTTGTTCCAGTATCAGCTGGCAGTGTGGACGGCGGCGGCGGCCTGGCCTCGTCCACCCTCACGCTGGGCCGCGCGGCCGCGGACTACGAGCCGGCCAGGCACCAGCACCCGCTGCCCGCGCACCACACCCTGCAGCACCAGCACCAGCAGCATCAGCAGCACCCGCAGGCCTCGCTGGACCGCAGACACTACGTGCCCACATACGTAGGTGAGGGACGACAGACATACAAACTTTATTCGTAAGAATTGCGACACCTTGTCCATAGATGGCGATGTCAAGTTGCGATAGATGGCGTTGGCAACCTGACTGAAGGATATCGACTATTGCCTACACGCTCATAGCTATGCCTGCATACTATCTCAGGAAGGGCATTCACGAGTGACAGACAGCAGGCAGTGTTTGTTGGTAAGAGCTGCAGCATATGGTCGATAGATGGCGCTGTCAACCATACGAATATTATTTCGGGAATTTGATGGCGCGGCTATGTGAGTACTAAATTGTAACTGTTACGACATATTAATAATAGATGGCACTGATTCATTTTTTCGATATTACCTACTTCCATTACGTTCGTTTATTTCTTATATTTTTAAGCACACTCGAGGGCCTATAATCAATGTTCAAGTCCTGTCCGAGCCCATACATTTTTCATTATTTTGTTTGTTTTTATTTATTATGATTTGTTTACGTTGTTATGTTTGCCCCCCTGTCGCCTGGTGGCCGTGTAGAGTCGTGGCGTTGCCCGTCCGCTGCGGGGAGCGGCAGCGACGACACGGCCATGCTGCGCGCGTCGCCCGCCAGCGCGGCCGCCAGTGTGGCCGCGAGACGAGACACAGGCGAATACAGACGTGGGTTTATTGTTTTTTGGTCATTCTCTAAGTATTATGTTTTTATTTAATATTTATAGCTCGGCTACAAAAAAAATAGGATTATTCTTAGCTTGAGCGCCACTTTTACACCAAACTGTGCCGAATGCTATGTAAAATGTATCGAATTTGGAACGGAGCAATAAATACCATTGGTATTGTATTTCATGTTCCCAGCTATGACCGGCGTGGGTGTCGGCAGTATGAACAGTATGGGCGGGCTCGGGAGCCTGGGCGGGCTCGGCAGTATGGGCGGGGGCGGGTGTGCCAGCACGTGCGACCGCCGCCAGCACGCCAGGCAACACGTGCCAGACCAGGTGCGGGAATTAATTACACAGTGACTTAAAGTCGAACAGGAAACCAAAACTGGCCACTGCGACCCAGATGGCGATAGATGGCCGTCATCGGCTTCGTTGAACCAACGCCATCTAGTTTACAGTTGGTATTGTAGATTTCCTCTTCGTGAACCTTAATGTTGATATTTACTATACACCAAATATGGTATCATATATGTTGTTCGTCGCAATTCTGAGGTCCCCTGTGTACTTTTATGATATACAATATACATATTAAGCAGTTTAAACGTTTGCATTGACAATGTACGTACCGGTGTTATGATATTCTGTTTAATAATAATAATTTTGAAATTGAGTTACAAACTTACACCTATCGGCATTGTTAGGAACAATTTCAAGAGTGTGAAATGATACCATCCATACTAGTTAAAAAAAAAACTGTATGACGGATGCTAACGCCTTGCATCGGAGTATAATGTTTAGAAGACGTCACAAACTTTGTTAGCATATTAAATTCTTTTGGAAATAAATATCATATCATTGTGTTATGTGTAGAGCACTCCACTGCTGGGCGTGGTGCCGCCGCTGGGGTCGCCGCAGTCCTCGCTGGGCTCGCTGGCGCACCATCAGGGGCACCACCAGCACCAGATGCCGCTCCCGCTGCCGCACACACAGCACGGTCAGTAGGAACTAACACCTTTGTATATGCCGTGTATAGTTACAAAGATGTCAGTAGATGGCGCTTATCTTCTCATACAAATTGTATAGCTCGCATTGACCTCGATTAGATGGCGACAGTGTTACATACTAGTCCTATGCATATTTAAATTCGGACAGCTGTAAGAGCAACGCTCAGACAGATGTCTATAAATACTATCCTAGGTTTGTCTATGAATCAACACTAGGTTTTAAAAATTGATTGATTGTTAAGCAGTATGTCCCGGTCCTGTTGCTTGGTCATGACAGAGGCTGAATAGCTGACAATAGGTGCGGTCACTAAACCACATGAGAAGAGAGAGATTTAAATCGTAATAGTTAATTTATAATTGTAAAATTTATTATTATGCTCAGGCGTATCCGGGTCGTGTCCGTTGGGCGCCGGGTGTTGCTCCGGTCCGGGGCCCGGACTGGGGCTGGGGCCTGGGCTAGGGCCTGGGCTGGGGCCGGGGCCCGTGCTAGCCGGGGCCGGGGCCACGCCGGGCGCGGCCAGCAGCGCCCCCAGCGCCGGCTCCGACATCTACGCATGCGCGGCGCGCGAGCGCGGGCACTACGTCGCGTACGAGCCGCTCGGACACTACACCCAGTGAGTCACGCAGCGTAGTGTCATCTTCAGCATACGTGTATTGTATACCCCAATTATTGGAACATAAACCTTTCAATCAAGTATTAAAGTAACAAACATGATCTCTAAAATTACTCGACCGATTGCAACTTTTATTGTAATTAAATAAAAATTAATAATTTCAGAAATTAAAGAGATGTCAAGTTTTTCTAATAGCTAAATACACCACAACCCTGACATTCTCTGTGTCAATTCCAGCCGCGAGTCGCTGAGCAGTGAGGCCGGTGTTGTGGGTGCGGGCGGCGGCGCGCTGTGCGCCCCCTCCGGCGCGGCGGGGGGCTCGCTGCAGCGCCGCCCGCAAGCGCACCCGCCGCCGCTGTGCAGCTTCAGCGACACGTCCGACCACAGCACGCCCACGCACTCCAGCCGTGAGTTCAGCTACCTAGTGGTGCTAGGTTCCGTTATTGGACGGTAGATGGCGCTGATAATACACTTGGCTCATGATGTATGAAACCTCGCCACAACCGCCATCTATCGACATCTACCGCCATTTTCAAAAGTCTGACATTACTATATGTATATTATTTGCTGGTCTGCTGAGCTGCTTCGACCAGGGTTGGATTCTTTTTTGGTGGAAGAAAAGAAGACTACGACATAATATAACTGTCTATTCATGAAACTAATCAAATAAGATACAATATTATTAGTTGACATTAAATACTAAACAAGTGTGTACCTACTTAAATTGATGTTCATGGATTTTTTTAAATTAATTTTATTATGCATGTATTTTAGATGTTACTGCTTAAATTTTATTTTGATACCCAAATAAATTATTGTTATTAATTATTATTATAACCTGTGTTACTGTATGCGGTTGCAGGCAGCGTGCGCGAGTGCTCCCCGTACAAGAAGAGCGCCGCCTCCTCGCCCGCGCACCACAACAGGCTGCTCGCGGGTACGATACGCACACACGCACCATGACCACACTGCACAACATGCTATGACCACACGGCACAACCCACTATGACCGCACTGCACAACCCACTATGACCACACTGCGCAACCCTATATGACCGCACTGCACAACCCACTATGACCGCACTGCACACCACAATATGACCACACTGCGCAACCCTATAAGACCGCACTGCACAACACAATATGACCACACTGCGCAACCCTATATGACCGCACTGCACAACACAATATGACCACACTGCGCAACCCTATATGACCGCACTGCACAACACAATATGACCACACTGCACAACCCACTATGACCGCACTGCACACCACAATATGACCACACTGCGCAACCCTATAAGACCGCACTGCACAACACAATATGACCACACTGCGCAACCCTATATGACCGCACTGCACAACACAATATGACCACACTGCGCAACCCTATATGACCGCACTGCACATCACAATATGACCACACTGCGCAACCCTATAAGACCGCACTGCACAACCCACTATGACCACACTGCGCAACCCTATAAGACCGCACTGCACAACACAATATGACCACACTGCGCAACCCTATAAGACCGCACTGCACACCACAATATGACCACACTGCGCAACCCTATAAGACCGCACTGCACAACACAATATGACCACACTGCGCAACCCTATATGACCGCACTGCACAACCCACTATGACCACACTGCGCAACCCTATAAGACCGCACTGCACAACACAATATGACCACACTGCGCAACCCTATATGACCGCACTGCACAACACAATATGACCACACTGCGCAACCCTATAAGACCGCACTGCACAACACAATATGACCACACTGCGCAACCCACTATGACCGCACTGCACAACACAATATGACCACACACACGATTACAGAGATTCTCCTCTTACACCACTTCCGTCGTCAGTATCCGCTCCTATAAAACCTTCGAAATATCGATTATCAAATATAATAATATGGAAACGAACTAAAATTAGAATTTTAGAATTCAAACTATAGTGAGCCATTACTACAAATTATTATACATAAACGGATATCACTCACTTATATGGTTGAAGCCGGCAATTAGACCGACAGTTTCGACCGATTGCGACGGTCTTTCTCAAGGTGAGCGCGACACTTGAGAAATACCGTTTAAATCGTAAACTGTCGATCTAATTGCCGACTTCAACAATATAAGTGAGTGATACCCGTTCATATATGATAATTTAATATTAGAATCACAATTTTTGCTTTTAAACCCGAGTTTTGGGCTGATATTCCTGAATACACCCATAGGATCGCGATCCGTATCACGATATCAATGTGTATCGTTCCCCATTGAGTAATGTCTTGTGTTGTTGTGTCAGGCGGCATGGTGGGCCACTGTCCCAGCGAGCTGGAGCCGCTCACCCCCTCGCGCTCCCAGGAGCGGCTGCAGCGCGAGATGAACAACCTGGAGGGGCTCATGAAGGACCTCTCCGCCATCGCGCAGCAACAGTTCAACTGCTAGGACACAGCTCGCAGCAACAGGGCAACTAATAGGACGCAGCGCGCACCAATATGGCAACTGTTAACAAAGCGTGCGGTAACATCTCAACTGCTAGGATAAAGCCCCCAGCAACAGAGAACCTGCTAGGACAAAGCACGCAGCAACATGACAACTGATAGGACAACGTCCGCGGCAACTGTTAAAACGCGCAGCAACAGGGCAACTGCTTGGACACAGCGCGCAGCAACATAGTAACTGCTAAGATAGAGCACGCAGCAACATGGCAACTACTAGGACACAGCGCGCAGCAACAGGGTAACTTCTGGGACTGCGCGTGCAGCAACAGCTGAACTGCTAGTATGAAGCTCCCAGCAACAGCTCAACTGCTAGGACTCAGTAGGAGGATGTGCAAATCGCCTTAAACAACCGTCTATTGTTATGTTAACAACGAACTATGAATTTAAACTATAGTGAGGCATTACTTCATAGTATTATATGTATTTGTGTGTGGATAACACTCACTTTTTGGGTTGAAGCCTGTGTTTAGTTAGACCGACAGTTTTGACGGCCTTTTTCAAGGTAAGCGCGACACTCGTGCATATACCTAAATCGAAGCCTTAAATCAAGTGTCTTATTTTGTAAACAAAAACTACCCTACCCTACTAACATTTTAAGCTGTTCTGTGATTGCATAGTTATTGTCACATTATTAGATCGGATCACTTTATTTTTACAATGATGAACAGGTTCAATCAATTAGTTCCTTCAGTGTTACATCACAACGGGTTAGACGATCGTATTTATTTACAAAATAAGATACTTGATTTGGGCTGCGGTATACAATGATTTGACACAAGCAATGAGTTTTAAAGGTGACAATCTAAAGACTTATAATATGATCTCACGCGGCGCCGTCTCGCCGCCATCATTATAAAGTGCAGTCAAAATCACAGACATTACTATCTTATCACGACTGCATTACGGAATGTCGATGCTCAAAATCTCTATGAACGGTATTCCGAAAGTATATGAGTTCGAATTACGCGATAAGTATGTAATACCGAATGTCCGTTATAGCCATGTACGGAACTTCGAAAGTATGCTATATTGAATTACTAAATATAGATGATTTCCATTGCGAAGTAAACTGTGCGATTGCGAAGTAAAAATAGATTTTTATTGACACAAAATAATGACCAATGCTTCTTGAAAGTAGGCATACATTTTTATCAATATATTATATACTGAGGCCCGTATTAATAAATCACTCTCAGCTCAAAAGTCAATCTTGAGAACGACCTCAAGATGGCGTTCCTATTAATAAACGTAACTTAGGTGCGCGTTTAGGAATTAGGTACTTTCTGAATATTGTGCATCGAGTGTTTGAGCGTCGACATTCCGTTCAGTCTCCTATCTCCTGCATAACTCCACTTTTATACCCTTAGATTTTGTACCTAGGTTTTATCTAGATCCTAATTTTTTTGGAAGACCTATAACCTTTTGTAGCCATTTTTACGTACTTATATTTGGGTTATTTGAGGCAATTTTTGATACATAAAGCATTAAGCTCGTTTAAAACAAATCGTATCGACCGATATTCGAAAACACCTCGCCATTTCTTCGACGGTTCAGCTTTATAGCGATAGTCAGTTTTGAATATGATCTCAGCGTGATATCGCACTTACTGACAGACGTAAGCCCGAACTCAAAGCACAAGTATCATGGAAAGCCTCTGTTCCCACATGCCTGCCTATTGGCTCCCTATAGCCCTATGTTACGGTTAGCTAGTGATGTATCATACATTTTGTGATTCGTATACATATTAATAGTAATTTGTATATAGTCGTTACTCGTAGAATAGGTTATAAGTTATAAATAATTTACCTAATAGCCTGACATGAGCCAACTAGCGCCGCAAATCTTAAAAAAATAATATCTTCCAATATAATCAATTTTTTTAAAAAGCTATGTGGAAAATCTTTATTATGGTAAATGCTATTATTCAATATACAATAGATATCATAATTGCGACAAGCTAAGTTGTAGTTCTCAAATATGCTAAAAACGACCGTTTTTGGCAATTTAGAAAACTACAACTTACCGAAGTTGAATCATGTTGATTTTATGCATTTAAAAAATAGTATTTATCGTAATAAAGATTTTCTAAAAAGCTATTTTTAATAAAATTGATTATTTTGAAGATATTATTTTTTTAAGATTGGCGGCGCTAGTTGGTTCATGTCAGACTATTAATATATAAAAAATATTTCGAATACGAAGTTGTATTTGTCATTTCACACAAACGCAATGGCCTACGGTGTTAATATATTGTGTATATTGTAATTTAAGTAATTGTTTGAAATTACAAGTATATGGCAGTTGGTATGGTTTGACTAGACAAGTACACAGAGGCCTTTATTAAGTATGTGATTATCTCAGAAACTACTGGACCGAATTTAATAATTATTTTACAGTTACATAGTTTTAACTTTTATCTATCTAACAGTGAAAGAATTTTTGCAAGAGGTCAAGTAGTTTTTGAGATAATCTCAACCTTAAAAACTCTCCCGTACACCTTTCTCTGTGTTCCACTGGGGCTGTACATTTGTAAAACTTGTAAAAAGCTATATATAAGGCACAAAAATGTCAATCTGGCATTTTTTTTAAACTTTTTGATGTAATTATTATTACGTAATTAAATTGACTTTTACATTTCACTCTCTTGCCGTGAATTTCTGTTAAGTATACAGGGTGATTGGAAATTCCATACATTCCTTGAAAGGGGTGATACTAGAGGTGGTTTGCAACAAGTTAGGCAATATTAACGAGGGGTCGAAAATGAGAGAAAAAAGTTCAAATCTCGTGATTTTTATTTTTGAGTTAAGGGGAATTTTAGGCATGTATTTTTTAAGGTAATCTCTACTTTATCAGTTTTCAGAAAAGTATTATTTCAATGCTCAGAGTGGAGCAGTATTATAACAGAATTTTTTTTGTGAACAAGTTATTATAATTAAACCTAACGTAACTCAGAAACCACTCATTTTCGACCCCTCGTTAATATTGCCTAACTTGTTGCAAACCACCTCTAGTATCCACCCCTTTCAAGGAATGTATCGAATTTCCAATCACCACAGGTCCAATTTAAAATTCGATATATAATTTCATAGAAAAACTACAGAGTTTTTCTATGAAATTATATATCGAATTTTAAATTGGCATAAGTATTTAAATATTTGGAAATATATAGTTTCCTTTGATATTTAATCTTAGGTAATTTCCATAGTTTTGCCTTATTTTAAATTTAGATTTTGATACTGTTTATAAAATCTTTGTGGCACCAAGTTTTGATATATTCGATGTTTTTGGATTCTAATGACATTTGCGCGTTTGTGCGAGTCGGCTTGTGCGCGTGCGCGTGCGCGCGGGGGGCGCCCCACAGCCTCATGGCAGGTTCTAGTGCAGCTATTGGACATTATACTTAAAAATTCGACTTTAGTATAAAATTCTTTTGTGCATAACTTATACAAACAATATAACTACCAAATCAAATTACGTACTTTAGTACGTAAATTTTGGCGTCATCAGAGATTATATTCGTAATTTTTAGATTTTATATTTAAAAATACGAATGTATGAAAAAGGTATTCATAATGTTATTTATATGAACATCTGTATTATAATTTATAACTTATGGAATGCAATAAATATAATTATTTATTTGGTAGTTATATTGTGTGCCTACTAATTAAGTATCTATTAAAAAGTTATGCATTAAATAATTTCGTATGAGAAATGTAATTGGGGTATCCCCCTTAATGTCGTTGAGCACAAGTTGGACGGTGTAATGTAATTTATTTGTAAACGAAATTTAATTATTATAAATAACTACTTAAATCTGCTCTACAATGATTGTAAATATTTTATACTAAGTATACATGTTAAGGTCACGACACCACTCGCTGTAAGGTTTAATACGTTTTGATAATTGTAATTTAATAATTAATAATAATTTGCTTCGACACCAGACCAAATGTACAAACTGATAAAACACTCTAAGATAATATAAAATAAAAGTTTTGTAAACGAATAATGAAGAAAATATAATATTGAAATTAATAAATTACATAGCTTTTTTAACCGAATTCGAACTATCAAAAAAGACAAGTTAAAGAAGAAAAAATAAATAAACCTCAAAGAGGTTCCCTAACATCCTCCGACACCTGTTGATAAGAGGGTAGTTCAAGAGGATATACTCTTTGAATTGGTCTAGTATATAACGCTTTATGGCACCTAACTTTAACTGTACGGCTGTGCCCGTCTCTACCTATGATTACTTCCTCAATAATCCCCAGCGGCCAAAATTGCCGTTTCTTAGCTTCTACTAACACTAAGTTAAGTACGTTACCTATATAAATTATTCTCTTAAATTGCAAAACTAAAACCGTATCTCTGAAATATTTACTTTGGATGAACCACATTAACTTATATTAGGCACTATGATATTTTATAAATGTTATTTTGCCTTTTTATATGACATTATGACGTCTATAGTTTAAATACAATCCATATCTAAATCCATGCTACACATCCCACCCCAAAATACCACTTTAAGAAATCTCTAAACAAGTCTCTGAAGTACGCCTCGTCTGAAACTTGTCAAGCTTGACCAATTACAACCCTCTCCGTATTGGCTACATCATCGTCGATAGTTACCTCGCGTTTTGGCCACTCTTTCATGTCTTTATGCCACTCCAAGTTTGACTTAGCTAGTTTCTCTGCATCACATCCATGAGATTGAAGATCTGCTGGATTACAGGTACCGGAAACATAATGCCATTGCTCCTTTCTTGAAAGACTTCTGATTTCCTTTATTCTGTTGTTCACGAAAACTGACCAGGTTTTATCCCTTCTTATCCAAGTTAACGTTATAGCCGAATCTGTCCAGAGAAATGCATTACATTCAATGTTTAGAGCCTTAATTGCCTGTCCATATAATCTTGTTCCAAGGACAGGGGAAACGAGCTCTTGCCTGGGTGTAATCATTTCGGTGACTGAGGCCACGCGTGACTTGACCAGTACGAACTGCACGTGAACGTCTCCTTTATACTCAGGTTTCTTAAAAACGCATACACCGTACGCATACTTATATGCACCAGAAAAGGTATAGAGTGATAACTTGCATAAAATATGTATTATAGGTTTTGTGGCAAGTCGACGAGTTATCTTAGCTGAGATCTTAGTAATCGAATCAAATTCACTCACCCAAACAATGATTTCGTTAGTGATTGATTCCGGTAGTCTGTCGTCCCATTTAAGCTTCAGTACCAAACAAGTATAAGTAATCGGGTCGAAAAATACCTTTTCTTCGCTCATTAAGTTCTCAGCATTACGAATAAATGTACATTGTTTGACAGAGCTGACGCTAGTGACACAATTGTCAACATACTCGTAAACAGATTCTTTCAATCTTTGTGCAACCAATCTTTTTTCACCAATTGTGCTATCTAAATGGTGATTATTCGAAGCGGCTAATAGCAACGGACTACATGCGACACCAAAATCTATTATTTTGTGCCTAAGTGTAGTTACTAAACCCCGCTCGCTGTAATCTTTCCACCACAAAAATTGTAAATAACCCCTATCCTTTTCCGCAATCGAAATTTGACGATTAAGTTTTCTGATATCAGACGTTACTCCAAAGCTACCCTTTTCAAAACCATTTAAAAGCTTAGGTATTAACTCTTGTAAATTACATCCCATTTCTAGACTGAAATCCAAAGAATCCTTCTGAATATCGTTGGCTGACTCATCAAAGACCGGCTTCACCGTGGTAGTGCTCGATTCTCTAATCACGGAGTGATGCGGTAAATAGAGCCAGCTTTCATAGTCAGGGACTTCCTCTATGATGTCTTCCTTTAGCCATTCCTTGAAAACAGTATTATAACATTCTTTATTACCTGTAGACATTGATTTCCTTGCAATAGACGATAACCGGCGGTATGACAAATCCCTGTTATTCGTCTTAAGTTTCTCAGGGATACCTTCTTTCCATGGCAGGTTAACTTCATACTGCTCTTCATTATATCTACTGACAGTATCTCTGAAAACATTCAACGTTTCAACATCTTTAGTTAGTTTCGGTACCTCTTGCGCTCGATCTATACCCAATGACTCCAAATCACATGGATCGCTTTGTGTGAAATTTACCTGGTAAGAAGCGATATTCGAATGAGAATGAGTAGCGTCTACAGGACCCTGCAGTGACCAACCCAGTTTAGTATCGATTGCAATTACACCATTTTCCAACTTTACCATATTACCTGTCAGTAAGAAGCCTGATATATCTGCTCCAATCAGTAAGCCTACGTCGCTTGTATCTTTGCCTACGTCATTAATATGTATATTCAAACTTCCAAGCTTGTTAATGATATCGGTATTATGTAATTTAGGTAAAGGACCGCTAATTTTTCCTTGTTCAAAAGCTGTCATAAAGAATTGAAACTCATCGTCTAAGCTTCGAATAGAAAATTGATACATATTGTGCTTTGTCCTACTTGTCTGAATACCACCGAAAAGCCTATGGCTAATTGATTCAGTCTTAACGGATTTCATGTTTAACTGTCTAACTAAGTCTTTCCGTATATACGAACGTTGCGCGCCGCTATCAAATAATGCTCTAGTGACTACCCTCTTATCAACAGGTGTCGGAGGATGTTAGGGAACCTCTTTGAGGTTTATTTATTTTTTCTTCTTTTTTAAAACGTCTTTTCTCTCCTCCAAAGTCAATCTTGATACTTTAAAGCATTCTACACTTGCATGGCCTGTTCTATCACACCAGATACAAGCTAACTCCTGTATCTTTTCTTTCTCTACTTTATCATTCTGCGTAGCCACAATACAAGCCGCTGTTGGCTCTCGAGACGTACTCGCTGTATCATCTATTAATACGTCAAACCCTGTTGCTGCTACTATTCTTTCTTCACATTCTACTTCTCTTTTCATAAATTCCATTAAACCAGAAAGATCCGTTGGCTTGGTTTTATCGCGCGATCTTTCCCATGCTTTAAGGATTTCAATGGGAATAGCCGATTCTACCATAGGCAGTAACATAGCTGCATACTTATCAGTCGTAACTTTTAGGGACTCCAGAGCTTGTAATTGAGTGGACAATTTATCGTATAAGTCAGTAAGAGACATGCCACTGTTCTTCATTAGCACTAACTGCAGCAGGTTCCTTATGTAAGTTTCTATCAACAAATCTTCTCTGGCAAACCTTGCCTTCATGTGCATAATGACTTTGATGTAGTTCTCTCCTGATGGTGGAAAGCTATCGACTAATTGACGTGCTTTCGATCCTGCTGTAGTGGCTTGTATCAGATATTGGAATTTGTCACTGGAATCTATTTCTATATCATCGTGTATTTTTGAAAATTGACCCCAAAATGCTATCCAATTCTTTATATCCCCATCGAAAGTCCTCAATTCTATCTTTGGTAGAGCGAATCTACGTTGTTGTTTTATACAATCAGGTAGTTGGTTACTTTGCCGCTTACCGTAAAAGGCCGTTTGATCTGATTTAGAATCAATATCAAAAACATATGCACGTTCATATTTGGTAGTATTCGAAACATATCTTTTCTTATAACCTTCTGTTGCCTCCATGTCCTCTAACATTTCATCCATTTGCGCATCTCCCTCAAACCACAGCGACTGAATTTCAGAATCAACCTCAAACAATTCATCTGCTTTTTGTTTATAAAAGTTGTATTTCTCATGTACGTCTTCTATGTCCTCGCCCTCGCGGCTGGAAGCCATCGCCACGGTAAATTCTTTCTCCGCGGTCGTAAAAAATCTTCGTCGCAATGTGCGCTGTTTTTTCAAAATTTCCATTTTTAATAAGGTCACGGTCGCCACTATGATAAAACACTCTAAGATAATATAAAATAAAAGTTTTGTAAACGAATAATGAAGAAAATATAATATTGAAATTAATAAATTACATAGCTTTTTTAACCGAATTCGAACTATCAAAAAAGACAAGTTAAAGAAGAAAAAATAAATAAACCTCAAAGAGGTTCCCTAACACAAACTGAGATATTTTCAAACGTTATTAAAATCAAATTCTATAGGATGTCACTGTGATCAGTTGATCAATAGGATGTCACTGTGATCAGTTGATCAATAGGATGTCACTGTGATCAGTTGATCAATAGGATGTCACTGTGATCAGTTGATCAATACGATGTCACTGTGATCAGTTGATCAATAGGATGTCACTGTGATCAGGTGATCAATAGGATGTCACTGTGATCAGTTGATCAATAGGATGTCACGGTGATCAGTTGATCAATAGGATGTGACTGTGATCAGTTGATCAATAGGATGTCACTGTGATCAGTTGATCACCGTTAACTTTTGAAACTGGATAATCAGTATATTATTAGAATCAGATTTTTGTTGCAAGTAAGCACGATTTGTATATTTTTGCACATCAATTTTTTTTTTAAATACATTTACACCATTGTGCAAGGAGAAGTGGCACCGCCAAGGAGAAAAAGTGGTAATAAGCTCTCAGCAAAATTCAATACACTATAAAACCGATATAAAAATGACTTTAAAAATAAAATAATGTGTCATACAAGACGATCGGTACAAAATGTATAAATAGTGTGTTTATATTTTTTTAATTCTTTAGGGATTTTTAAATATCGTGTTTAGATTCTATCAATGACACACTTGTCAAAAAACCCCGCCAAGTACTTTGGGTAACGCTAGTCTAGTAGAAAAACTTTTATTTCATAAGAAAGAAATATATGAGTTTCATAATTAACGAAAAAGCCAATGTCAATACCATACATGTTTCTACTACTCTACTAGCGTTCACGAAAGAAATGCTACTTGGCGAGTGGCTCCCCCGCGTTCCGTTCTCTCTGCCTACAGCTAGTTCAGATGTGTATGTATGTTTGGTCCGGTGCGAGCGACCCCCTATCGAATGTCCTTCCAACACGGAGACTCCTGTCTGTGCCACTTTGGACCGGTCTTATTATCTGCGTCGTAAGAGTTGATATCGTACGGCAACTAGCATTGATCTGCGGTTGTCCGTACGTAGCGCCGCTATAGCCTCAGAGCGTTGCAACTGGAGACGGCTGTGCCAGCGCGCGCTCTTGCGCACACAGTAGTAGCACAGACCACTTCCCCCCTAGCCCTGTAGCAGGAGCGCCGCCCGTGTCTGCCCGCACATGAGCGCCACATTGCCTAGCGACACGTGACACATAGAGATAGTATCCACATGGACGCAGCTCTTTAATACGGCACCCCTGGCCCCCGCTTCGTCTCTATTGCGCTCATCGGTGACAGAATGGTTGCAAATTTGTACCAATTTCATGTCTATTGGGTAAGTGGTCTGTGCCGAGTATGTATGCGCGGAGTGAGCGACCGATTCCGACAAATCCGCTAGAAATTTATCAAAGAGTAACAGAATGGATTGCATAGAAATCTAAATGCCATTATTTGAACATTTTCCAATCCAACACGATTATTTTAAAACATGCAAAAACAAATCAGTAACGAATACGATAGAAATTCGCTGTCAGTGTCCGTTGTCATTGACGTCTCCATTTGGAATGCTCTAAGATTATTATTAATTTAATTATTGTATAACAATTAACAGTGGTTTTATGTGTATTATTGTAAGTAGGTAATTATTTTATTTGATGGAATATTGCACTTTGTTGGTAAAGTACCGTGACACAGTAACGAACAAATGAAATTATTTTATTATTATAAGATTCATGTTTCGTCTTATGAGTGTTGCTCAAACGGTTGACTGGAAGATATCGCTTTTGAATATTGAGTATGTCTGGCGCGTGTTTTCTAAAACTAACCTAACTCGACTGCCTTTCCTGACAAAGGTATGAAAATAATGGTACCTACTACTTTTAGAACTGTTATTTAAAAGTTATTAAAATTAATTCCTTAAATATATGATTTTTTTAAAGATTGAGGCGCCATTTGGTAGCGCAGACCGATGGAGTGGCGGCGAAACAACTAATTGAGTAACAATTTGTATTGAACTTTACTTACTGCAGCATACGACTGTAATCGGTATAGCGAAGTGAGAGCTGCGCGCGACGGCGCCCGGAGTATCTCAATAGTTGAAGTAAAAATAGAGACGTTTTACCTGAAAATAAAACGTTTATTAAATACTTACCTAATTCGAAGCCTAATAAAACAATATGAGAATAACACTCTTGATTTCCGCTTTCCGAAGTCATAATACGTCACGTCCGCAAGCCCTTTCCTCCCACGCGCACCCCGCACCCCACCACTACCGACGGCAGCTAGGCGGGGAATCGCCATTTCACTTCATTGCATCTCTCATATAAAAGCCACCAGGCAGAATTAGAAAGTGTTAGGCTTCGAATTAGGTAAGTATTTAATAAACGTTTTATTTTCAGGTAAAACGTCTCTATTAAATCCTGTACCGTAATTCGAAGCCTAATAAAACAATATGAGAGACGTGTTTGTTATCGCCTGGTGGTAGTGGTGGTGGTACCAATTAAATATGCCAATGTGATCTGCTTAATTGATTTAAGCAAAATATGTAAAGCCTTGTAGTATGAGGGAGCATACTAGATTATCTTAATACATAAGCAAAAAGAGCCATACTCTATGCATCGAAATAGTACGATTATGAACAATCATTATCCTTTAGTAGGTACCCATATCATTTGTAACTTGTGTAACAAATACTTAACTGATTGTCAGTTTATCTACATTTGTACCTATGGTATGCCTTTGCGCTGATCTAATCGATTAAAAAAGAAAATATCCTTAATTTCATATGAAATCGGATATCTTGACCTTTTTGAAGGTATTGACAGAAAGGTGATGAAATCGGATATCTTGACCTTTTTGAAGGTATTGACAGAAAGGTGCCGCTTGCGGGCATGTTAGGTACCTTAGTTAATTTACCCAACAAATTTCTCATCACCTGCTGTACTTACAGCTGTGCAGTTTAATCTAGTTATAAATCATCGCCTTGAGTTAAAATACAATTTTCACAATGTATACCTCTAGGTAGGTAAACCGTAAGTAGGTATTATACACTTGATGTTAGGTTACACAATAAACCCCTGATTCAAATTCGCCAAATTGTTTGGGTGTAAACTCTATAATATACAAAATGTATAGATGTATCAGAGAGTTTGTATCAATATGAAAATCCTCATTCACCTCGGTGGATCTCCCATCAACTTCTTAGTATCTGAGAGGAAAGTTTTAGAGTCTCGCTCGCATAACATGGAGAACAATGGCGTTCACGAGCTATATATTAGAGGCCTTATTTGATTCGGTTTAATTAATTAAATCGACAGATTTTAAGAATTGGTTTCGAAAACTGACCTGGGTGGCGAGTTTTGTTTGAACCATTCCTATTAAACCTTATCCATAAACTGTATTGTAAAACTTCACCGGAATAAGTTGCACATTGCCACCGCACTGCGGCGCTGTTTGCAACAAACGGCACAAGGAACCGGCCGTGATAAGTAAAATCTTTGAAAAATATATAATATATTCTATATATTAGAACCTGATGAAAAAATTCTTGCCGTGGGCAGGACTTGAAGTTGCGACCTTGCCATTCCGTGTCGCGCTCTTACCAACTGAGCGACCACAGGCCATGTTCACCGACAATCTTCATCGTATTATACATACATACTTAAAGGGTATGTTATGCAAATCCATATATCGGACAATAGTAGTAGTATTCCGACAACCACGTCTAACATTGGGTTAGAAACGAATTTGTATTACGCATTATCCATGCTCGGTGAACAAATTAGAACATTCTATATATTTTTGTGTGTTTAAGTCCGTTCCATGTCTATTCGTCATTATTTTCTATGAACTAGTGCATAATTTAAAGTATACTCGATTTATGGGAATAAAAAACTTGACTGTACGTTGAAGCCCCCGACCGGGCGGGAGGTATAATATGCGCAGCGTAGCCGGCAAGAAAATAACTTTGAATTCGAATATATGGTCGAGAAGCGCAGCTAAGTGAAGCCGACGCTCCGCAGTTACATAGCTGTTAGAATGCTGGCACTACATATAATTTCTGTACACTATATACCAAACAGTGCCACGCTTCAAGTCACAAGGTTCGTGGTCCGATTGTGAGAACGCGCTGAAAAGGATCGTAGGTACACGTTCACCAATGTTGGGTGCAGTTTGTACTTGGATGGGTGACCGCTAGATAAATTTTCGTATGAACCGTAAAACAATCGGTTCGGATTGTTGTCTTTTAACAGTAGTCGGTCGTTAGACAATTGTGACAGGTTTAGATGGAATAGGGTTGGTCACAAAACCACAATCATCATGCCTAAAAAAAAACGTTCGCTTTGAAGCCTTTTCAGGTAGAAATCACCGGTAGAAATGTAACGATAATTTTTCGATGATATCGTTCCCTAATAAATTCACTACCTACAATTATGATAATTGTAATAGTGTAGGGATTCAAACAAAACAACATTATTGATATTATATATGGGTAGAACAAATCAGTTTGTATGTTATTGTCTCTCACCGTTGGTAGGCAACATATACACGACACGACACGACGGATATAATTGCTACAAAAACCAGCTTATCGTATATAACTCTGATACTTTGTTACACGCTGACAAAGGTCGAAAACCATTGGGGCGAGAATCATAATTAGAATTGAGTTACATTTTATTCTATTTCCAGTATCGTAACACGGCACATGTAAGGGCCGACCTGCCTGTGCTGCGCCAACTACCATGTACTGGCTCCGCCGGGGGAGTGACCAGTGACGATGGAGTTCTGTTCGCTAAAATCCGATTCTAGCAATCGATCGCCGTATATCCATAATAATATGCATACATTATTTTCTATCTTAATGTCTTTATGTAGGTAGTTGTAAGTTGAAAGATTTTAATCATGTAGTCAGGTTCATATCACTTATTGCAAGTAGATTGCATTGTTTACATTTTCTGCGTTACGTATTGTCGCGCCTTCGTTGTGAGGGTAGGCGACGACAATGTTGTTATCGTTTAGGGTCTGTCGAAGTGTTCGGAAATTAATAACCCGGCGAACGGAGATGTCATATTATGCACAATACGCGTACTAGTATAGTACGGCGTAATACGAAACCGCAAAGCGCGGGTGTTGGTGCTTGAAGTATGCATGACGTAATAGTACGTAATAGTATCTTCTGTATTAGAATGTAATACAATGTGAACAGTACTCTTCTAGCTTTGGTAATCATGATCTAGGAGTAGATCTAGGTCTAATTTCCGCATTCCAACCAAGATTGGTAGTTTCTATTATGATAAGTACATCAATGCAATGCAACAGATGTCTGTGGGTCCGAGAGGGAGTCTGTAGTCCCTTGACCTCTATACCATACCAGCTCAGCATACCTAGGCAGTGGTCCTCGCCACCTTTCAGCAGTTCGATTGGCATGATAGCACATAACTCTAGTCCCGTGGGGATTATGAGGTTTGCTTGTGGGTAGTCCTTGGTAAACTGGTTCCCATTTTGCCAATTTATTAATATCAAATTAACTTCTACGATGTCTGCGGAATGACAATACATCTTCATTCTTATTCAAATTATATTTCGACTTGTTAGCCACATGAAAGACCCATTCGCCAGGCGATCTCAGAGCGTAACTCGGGTTCCGGGTGGCAAATATGGTATGGAGGCCGCCTCTGTAGACGTATCGGAGACAGCGTCTGTAGGTGAAGCCAATGGTACACGATGGCAATCCAAATACTTTTGTTGTCGTAGTAGTTCTGAGTCACGCGAAAGTCCGACACTCGTTGAGTTTAAGAGACTTAATTGAACTCATCAGTTAGGAAACCCTTTGGGGAAGTACTGTAGGACCCCTTGGGATAATAGCTCGTTGTGCTTTCTTTCTGTGAGGCGCGGTGTATCCTTGGTGTTGTAGTCTCGTAACATGATGTCATGACCGGAATAAGGTAGAAGCCGGTATAGGAATGTAGGGCGGAGCCCGTTCTGTTCCCAATGGTGGTAGCTCAACTGATCGACATGAAAAGCATAGGACTCATGCTAGACGCGACTCTCCTGACCCGGTGGGACGAGGAAGAGTCCGCTCTGATCTGTTAATTGGAGAACGTCTCTAGTCACTCGGTACTTACTTACCCCTCTCCAATTGTCTCATTGCACCATTACTGATGTTGACCCACAAGTTGGGAAAAGGATATTTCTGTGGTGCACAGGAAATGCAATCCTTGTCATTAGTATTTATTCATACTATCAGCTTCCTGTGGCGACGCTGCATGTGTTGTCAAACCAGAACGCACGTGCGCGGCACGGTTTGCGCGGCACAATAACTATTAGATTGCGTTCTCACACCAACAACTCGTGTCACAATTTGCGCGCCAGCCAATCAGCAACAGTGTATGGTAATCAGCATTGCCACGATTTCCATTTTGAAATTTCAGCGTATTCGAGATTCCGAATCCATCTTTACACTGAACATTACTGTAAAACAGTATTACTCCCTCGATGTCAACAGAATACAGGGTTTAATGTTTCGTACACTAGACTTACTCCGCTGAAAAAATTAGTTAATCCTGGAAAAAAGCTTATCCTAATGTTAGTTAATCCTTGATAGTGGCGTCAGACTGCCGTAGAATGCCAGCTAGCGTCGCCAACATGTTGCCACAATGTACGTGCATTGCGAGTATTGTATTTAGGTATTGCATGGTATGCATATTTCTAAGACAAAATCACGTTAAGTATATAAATGAAATAAAATATCGTGTTCTGTCCACTTCGCTGCCCTAATGAGTGGTCGTCTTATAGTTCTTGTATAAGCAAATTAACACCACGTGTATCAAATTAATATGAATATTGAAAATAACGAGGGTATTTTAAGGTTAAATAGTTGAAATCCAATATGTGCGCACAGAGCGATTGAATTCAGTACTCCTAGGCCAGTTACCCTATTCTGGGGGTGCGAGTACCCACGTGTTCGGGTGCCCGTTAATTACCCTTATGTTTGGACTCGGGTGTGCCTTGCGAGTTGCGTAGCACTAATGGCCCCAATACTGAAGAAAACAACTTCAATTTGCATGCTTAAAGTAATGAGCGATGTAACTTACAGTTTAGTGAACATTCCTTAACGCAACGTTGCTTGCGAGCGCTGCCGTTAGAACATAATATCGCGCCATGTTAAACACACCTGTTGCTGCTATCCTTCCATCTTCCGTATTCGTCTCCTCCTGCTGGCGGGCCGGACGTTTCTAATACTTTTATAATTAATAAAATCAAACCG
The DNA here is from genome assembly GCA_963506565.1 of Tachystola acroxantha. NCBI lineage: Eukaryota > Metazoa > Arthropoda > Insecta > Lepidoptera > Oecophoridae > Tachystola > Tachystola acroxantha. The sequence continues at coordinate 7,098,884 of OY735896.1, forward strand.
AACGGTAACACCGTTAAAAATATGCACCACAGAAACGTGGTGAAATTATTTTATCTTTCACTTTTATAAGTAAAGATTTGCAAATACTTTGCTACGTATAATATGACTAAAATAAATTAAATTCGGTCAACCTCACGCTAGGTTAGGTTAGGCGACCGTACGGGTCGGGAAATTTAATGCCAATGAAGTGAAATGGCGATTCCCCGCCTAGCTGCCGTCGGTAGTGGTGGGGTGCGGGGTGCGCGTGGGAGGAAAGGGCTTGCGGACGTGACGTATTATGACTTCGGAAAGCGGAAATCAAGAGTGTTATTCTCATATTGTTTTATTAGGCTTCGAATTACGGTACAGGATTTAATAACTAAATTAGTCGCTTCGCCGCCACTCCGTCGGTCTGCGCTGACCCTAAATTAGAAAGCACACGTCAGAAGTGTAATTTTAGTATTATTTCCAGTTTGTATGTCATTATATGATGTGATGTGATGCGGAACCCTAGACTGACTACTGTACTGTGTTGTTCGAGTATTATTTATAACTATTGGTATTGTTTAGATATTATTTGTAATGTTTGGTAATGAGGCGTGTGTTCAATTGAGAGGGCACAGTGCAGGCACATGCAGTAACACAACTCGGAACGATTAGTTGACTGTTTAGTTAAAAATTGTAAGCGAAACGTAGAGATTCAAATACAATTGCGAGCGTTAGTTCGTTCTTACGGCTGTCAAATTACATAGACTTTTGACAGTTGTAAAAGAGAGCTTATAATGTCTATAAATCTCGGCTTCGTGTTTCGATGAAATTTTGACATGGAAACGAGTTTCGCCAGTCTGGAAATTGCTAATTATTTCTTACAAAACAAAACATTTTTAACCAACATCTGTCGCGATCCTGACATACCTCCAAAACTCCACTTACATTCATTGCAGCAAAACTGCTTATACCGGCTTCGCCATTATGTGGGCCATGGCATTATGGGTGGCGAATCTCATCGCCGTTAGACTCTATAAAGGTTTTAAGTTGTGTTATTGTATGTGCCGTGCACTGTACGGCGTTGTGTTCCCACCAACAAGAGACTGGATATTATTTATCGCAAATTGTACGAAATTATATTTAGTATGTTTTAGTTAGCGTATTATTTGTACGTAGCGGCGTGGAGTGGGTCTGTGTGTGGCGTAGGGGCGGCGAGGGCTCGCGCGCGCGCGGTGCAGGCGGCGTACTGCGGCGGCGGCGTACTGTGTACAATTATTACAGTAAACTTGTATTATTTAACTATGACGCGTTTTATTTTCTTACCCGCGGCTCCCGAGACCGCCTGTGGCCTGCACCGAGGCCAGGCCAATATCATAAGGTCATTGCCCTTTTGGCAGAGAATTGAAAGATTACCTTGACTGATGGTAGAAAATAATTCTACTTTGCTTTAATATTAAAATAATTTAATAAAGAGTGATTCTTTGCAACGTCAAATTATCGTTACTGTACTTATTGTTTCCAATCATTTATTTTCTCGATGACAGCTCCCTTAGAATGTAAGTACGTCATGCTACGCAAAAGGTAAATGCGAGGTTGGGGCTTTTTGAAAATGGCGGGAAACGACGGTAGCGAAATTATTTAATAATTTTCAGTATAATGTCTACAGTGGGTGTTTTGTGTTTAATATCACGTTAAGTTAATCAGAACATGTTCGCGAATGACAGTATGGTGAAGTTATTGGAGAATTCAAGCAGGATCGGATGTTTGGCGCCATGGTCAAGATTCCCACTACGAGCTCGGGAGTGAACGTGACTGTCGAGCTGCTTCGTCCAGAGTGATTGACGCTACGGCGTCTCCTCTGGATGAAGATAGAACACTATTATACATTGAAGTTTCTGTAACATGACATTGGCAAATGACGAGCTGTCGAGTCCATTAATAAAATAAATAAATGCGAGGTTTTATATGACAACTGCCTAATTTGTTCCTTAATTTAATAAATTTATATATATAATATTGGAAAGAGTATAAACAAGTGGTAGCACCTACTTTTAATACTATATTCTACTCGGTCTAAGCTGTAATGAAAAAAAACCAAGTGTTATCAATCATCGATGCGAGTCCGAAATTCACGGACAGGTTCTGAGCACGACTTGATATTTATATTAATATATGGATTTTGACAGTTATAAGAGCGAGCTCAAAACTGTCTGTTAAATTTCGTCCAGAGTCCTAAGGGAACGTTCAATAAAACACGTGACTCACTGTCATATATTATATATTGTTTATTGACTCCGAGACGCCGCATTCAATGAGTAAACTTATTACCATTTAAAATGACTAATGAATAAATATTTGAAAGATGTGCCATTACAGATTCCCTGTGAGACTCCAGTGTCCACCTCCACACACCGGCAAAACACACATGAGGAGTTTAGTTTTAAAACCCGCCGAAACGTCTTTTGGTACAAAATTAGTCAAAGGAATTTCTCGTAATTACGTAAATTTTTAACAAACTCCACAAAAACACTGTGAAATCAGTCGTCAATTTCAGAGATATGTTGCAAATGCTAAAATGACCCTTACTCATAATTGTGGTTTAATAAACCGTTTTTTAGAGTTCCGTATCTCAATAGGAAGAAAGGAACCCTTATAAGATCACTTTGTTGTCCATCCGTCTGTCTGTCTGTCAAGAGCTATAACTCAGAAACGCGTTAACGGATCAAGTTGAAATTAATACCCAACACTCAGGTCTGCAACCTCATGCAGCCGGGAACAACATCAAATTTCTACGTCAACGCAATCAAAAGATATAGCCATTTATGTCGCATTTTCCCGCATACTTGTATGAAAACGCAAGAAACTCAAAACCTATAGGGTACTTCTCGTTGATGGCAAGAAGCTAGGTCTGAAATTAGCGGGTTTTGAAACTAGACGCCTCAAATAGGTCTTAGTAACTTCCATTGTAGAGCAACTGCATCGAGGTCTGTCCAGCAGCGTTTGCTGGTGAAGAATAAATTCGAGAAGTAAAACAGGAAAGTTTAAATAGTTACAATGTTTGCACAGAGACAGGTGGACAGAAGAGTTATTGATTTGAGATTTTCTCAAAAAGTACTGGACTTCCACTAAACATATTGAAAATTCTTTACAAGAGAGGTTTTCAAAGTGACATTTCAAAGGAAAAATAACAAGCTTTTCAAGTGTATAATTGATGTCGTGTCAGGAAGTCACAAACACACGCGGGGACCGTGACAGACATGTTGTTCATATCAGATGAATAATTTATTGTTTGGTTTGAGTAATTTTAAACAATACAATTTAATAATTTTAATAGGTACCAGACAAAGATATACGTTCAATTAATAAACAAGGTTAGCTCGTGCATTGATGCTGTTTAATGTTGAGGCGTGAAGTGGAATCAGCGCCATCTGCCCGAGCTCAAGGTACTAGTTGTGTTTCATAATGTCACTTTGAACACCCCCTCATTACATGGTGTGTATTCTAAACTATTTACTAGAAAAATAATTGAAGAATTGTTACAATGGGTCGCGTAGTTCTTGAGAAAATCTCACTCTTATTGAGGCCCCCTGTACACTTGTCATTTCCATACATCCATACACACAATTCAATATCCCATACAAATCATTTCATCGCTACTAAATGTATGGAAAGTCAATTTTCTTAATGGCCTGACATGAGCCACCTGGCGCCGCCAATCTTAAAAAAATAATTTATCTTCAAATTTAATCAATTTTAATACAAAAACTATGCAGACAATCTTTATTTCGATAAATACTATTTTTTAAATGCTTATTTATAACGTGATTCAATTTCGATAAGTTGTAGTTCGCCTAAATGCGAAAAACGGCTATCTTGTCGCAATTATGATATGTATTGTATATTGAAAAATAGTATTTATCGTAATAAAAAATTTCTAAGTAGCTTTTTTTATATTGGTACATTGTTTTTTTATTTAAATTGGCGGCGCTTGTTGGCTCATGTCAGGCCCTAGACCAATAAGTTAAACCTAAAACTAGGGAACAGTGGACTAGTCCCGACTGCTCTAGTCCACAAGTTCTGTGACAGACATGAATAAATCTATACGACTGATAATACACTTTCGTTCATGCATGATATTGAGTCTTACTACTACACAAAGTCACAAACATTCATTTCTAGAACAATTCCTTGCTCCCCAGTGAAGACACAATTTATCACTAAGTACCTAACACTCGTATATACAAATTCAACAAATACTATTTACATGAAGCTATGTGCCTGCGTCACGCCAATGATACATACAACGCACTTCTTAGGTAAATATAAATTATTGAGATTTTCTTCGAAATACTACAATGTATTGAGTTTGTGAACAATTTACTGTAAATTAATATATATAAATTATATAAACTCATATTCATAAAGACTGTCTAACTAAACGGTCGAAATATAAGTAAAGTAAGTAATATAAGTAAGTGATATCCGTTTATATACAGTATGTAACGAAAAGATACGACTTTCCGAATAAAAAATCGTTCAGCTGACCGGCACGAAATGTATGAAAGGTCAAAAAATAAATCCGTGAAAATCGAAGTCGTAGAACAAAAAGTTGTTCAGTTACCGATACTGAACACCGTCCCTTCGTCTTCATATACCCTTTACGTTATACCCTGTATAATAATTAGCAGCGACTGACCGATAATGAATGATATGCTGTGCTGTGGGCCGCGACTCTCTGGTGAATAGAGTAGTAATGAGTGTATCCGCCCGAGGACACCAGTAGTTGACATCGCTCATAGTATCGGCGAGCTGCAGTGCCCGGCCACAGGGCAGGGTGACCTACGCAAGGTGCTAGATGAACCGATATGGTTTAATCTCCTCAGCGTTCCTCTTCTCATCGAAGGTTGGACAACATCACGGCAATGTTCCCCCTCTGTCCGGCTGACCGAAATTGTCAATTCATCATATTTGTCCGCCCGTGACGCGCGGCATCTGCTGACTCCATGTCACACCTCGTGCTCGGGAGACGCCGGCGTCCAGCAGCGGTCGTAGCCACGAATGGGAAACGTAGCGTGTGGTGCCCCCCCCCCCCCCTTCCCCCCGGCCAGACGGAGGGCTGCCCTGTTTAGTCGCTGTCGCTGTCCAGCTCGATGACCTGGAATTTTTTTAAATGAAAATTCGTATAGGTATTGCGCTAAGTTCTAACGATTCCATTCAAACGTGACCCTATACAGACTGAACCTGTCGGCGGGTGACTCTATCATGTTATGTTACAACAGGGTCTTCCCTCATATGTTATGTCATCACGTAAGAGTAGGCGGGATGCTTCGATTAGCGACTATTAAAATTCGTATGCCGCACCTTGGAATCCCGACAAGACGTCTTCCAATATATAAAGGAAAAAAGCTTTTTATCAAATAACATAATTTTGTATATATTAATGGGTAGTACCTTACTTATAATTACTCTATTTAAAGTTATTTAAAAACTGCGTCAACATTCTCAAGATGCTGCAAGGCATTAAGTTCGCCTATATGTATACTCGTGTAAAAAGTATAATAATTTTTTACTCAAAGTCAAAAGGTTTTATTGCTTTTTTTTAATGTTTTTTTTTACTCTTTAATAGTTATACAATTTCGAAGTATCAGTATGTGTGAGGTGTGTGTGTGTGATTACCTCCTCGTCGTGTTGTGTGTCTGTGGCTGTGCCGTGTGGGTGCGGGGGTCCGGGTGCGATGCGCTGCAGCGGGGGGTTGGGGGCGGGGCTGGGGCGGGCAGCAGCGGCCGGCTCGAGGCGCATCACGAAGCGCCGGCGCGGCTTCTCGGACAGAGAGTTGAACCTGAGAATAAAGATGACAACAGGTGAAATCAATCAATTAAAGTGACATTCATTTTAGAGCGTAATATGAAAATATTTGCTAAAGGTATTTATTATAATGTTGTGATATAATGAAAATGAAACTTTGCCCTACATGGGAATAAACAAAACCATCAATGGATGATTACAGATTGGAAAATTTTCCTAGTTACCGGTTTTTTTCTTACCGGAAATACGTCAATGTAATACGTAAATTTAAAAAAATATATATGTTGACGTGCAAAAATGTCCCCAATGTGCTTACTTGCAATAAAGAGATTTAACTTTGAGTGAAACTACCATAGAAAGTTCACCGTATCACACGTGTTGCAGGCTGAGTACTGCGGGACATGCGGCCCCACAGTACTGGCTGAGAGCTACTTATTTATTTTATTAATGAACTCGACAGTTCGTCATTCGCCAATGTCATGGTACAGAATATTCAAAATATCAAATCGTCTTTCAGTCCCCGCCGCGTCGTCACTCCGGACGAAGCAGCTCGACAGTCACGCTCACTCCAGAGCTCGGAGCGGGACTCGCGACTATAGCTCGATACTGCAAATCCTGCATGAATCCTCCAATAACTTCACCATACTGTCATATGATTAATTTAACGTGATATTAAATACAAAAAACAATCACTGTAGACATTAAACTGAAAATTATCAAATTATTTTCAAGAGCCTGTGTGTGAGTTACCTGGCTACGAGGTCCCTGAGCGCCGGCAGCGCCTCCTTCTCACAGTGCAGGCCCACTGCCGAGGCCCCCGTGCTGGTGCTGGTGCTGGTGTCGAGGTCCCGGCGGAGCAGCGGCGCGGGCCGGCCGGAGCGCACGCAGTACAGCCACACGGACGCGCCGCAGCGGATGAGGCGCCGGCACACGGACACGTCAGACACCACCGTCAGCACCTGCACCAGCCGTCAGGTAAATATCACATAGATATGGGTTTCATCCACAGCCCACTTCCCCCCTAGCCCTGTAGCAGGAGGCGCCCGTGTCTGCCCGCACATGAGCGCCACATTGCCTGGCGACACGTGTAACCCCTAGAGACATTATCGACATGGATTTAATATGGCCCCCCGCTTCACCTATTGCGCTCATCGTGTGACAGAATTTTTCGCTTGCAAATGACAATGCCAGATTCTGCCCCACCATAAACTGCATGATGAACAAGATAACGAAGAAATGTAAAAATATCTCCGTTTTTTATGAAAATTATTAGTTCAAAATAAAGTTTCGTACAAGTTGCGAATCGAAAAAAACAGCTTAATTTAGAATTCTGAAAATTGTAAGAAATCGAAGCGATTTATTCATTGTTTTTTGTTATTCTTCTATAGGAGTTGCGAGAGTAGTAGAAAATGATACTGATTATGATTATGCAATATGAAACCTGTAATAAGTCCCCAACAAAATGATAGGTACAGCTTAAATCATCACGTAGTTTTGTAGGTGGGGCAAAGCTCCATTGAAATGTGGCAATGTCTTTTATACAGCTATTTACTGATGCATTTGTGTTTCGTAATTGTTACCTGCGCGTACGTGGGCGTGATGCCGGCGTACACGCCGAGGCTCTTGTAGAGGCGCCCGCCCGCGCTCACCAGGTCGGGCGGACCCCCGCCGCCCCCGCCCCCGCCCGCGCTCATGAGGGCCTCGAACGACTCCACCTTCACCACACCTGCAGACACAAGTACATATTACACATAAATAAAGTGAAAAGGTCATAACATAAATGAAGTTTTCCTTCGCTGTTTGAGCGCGTGACGCAAATAGCATCTATCGAACTGCATTACAGCTGTCAATGCTCCAGGACGTCATTTTATATACAAATTTTAATTTTGTAGATTGCTAGGTTTAGGTTTAGATACTTTAAAGTTTTAAGTTATTTATTTATTTGGAATTATACAATTTGTACAGTCGAAGACAAAGATACCAGGGGACCTCAATAAGGTTGAGATTTTCTCAAAAACTACTGGACCGAATTTAGTCATTCTTTTACAGTTACATAGTGTTAACTGTTATCTACCAAACAGTGAAAGAATTATTGCAATAGGTCAAGTAGTTTTTGAGATAATCTCAACTTTAAAAAATCTTTTGTACACCTTTCTCTGTGTTCCACCGTACTTATGAATAATAATAAAAATATGTATATAAAAGTAAAAATATATAATCAAAAAGTAAAATCAGTTATGACAATGGCTGAAAACGTTCGGTTGCGAAATTATTTAATAATTTTCAGTTTAATGTCTACAGTGGGTGTGTTGTGTTTAATATCGCGTTAAATTAATCAGAAAATGTTCGCGAATGACAGTATGGTGAAGTTATTGGATAATTGTAGCAAGATCTGAAGTTTGTCGCTATAGTCGCGAGTCCCGCTCCGAGCTCTGGAGTGAGCGTGAGTGTGGAGCTGCTTCGTCCAGAGTGACGACGCTACGGCGACTGCGAGGGAGGAAGACATGATATTTTGAATATTCCATGTAACATGGCATTGTAAATGACGAACTGTCGAGTCCATTAATAAAATAAATAATAATAAAAATCAGTTATTTAAAACATAATTGTCTGTTTTTCTAGTTACTTAGCCTAGTATAAATGTATATCGTCCTGACCCCTGGACACCGTGCCCGAGCGGCTGTCCATGCGCGAGCGCGCGTCCAGCTCCTCGCCGCGGAACAGCACGGGCCGCGCGCGCCCCTCCGCAGCCAGCGTCCAGTACGCCGCGCACGACACGGGGATGTCCTGACACAACACAACACACGACGGAATTAACGGAATGGGACGGGAGTACTATTGTAATTAAATAATGAGGCGTTTAAACAAAACCTGTAAAGTGTTTTTGGGTGAACCATATTGCTGCGACAGGTCAGTGATCCTTATTGGTGCGACAGCTCGACAGGTCAGTGAATCCTATTGACAGGTCAGTGACCCCAATTACTGCGACAGGTCAGTCAACCATATTGTTGAGATAGGTCAGGGAACCCTGTTGTTGCGACAGGTCATTGAACCCTATTGCTGCGGCAGGTCATTGATCCCTATTTCTGGCACGCCAGGTCATTGAACCCTATTGCTGCGCCAAGTCAGTGACCTCAATTACAAGGACAGGTTAGTAATCCCTATTGCTGGCACGCCAGGTCAATGATCCCTATTTCTGACACGCCAGGTCATTGAACCCTATTGCTGCGCCAGGTCAGTGACCTCAATTACAGGGACAGGTTAGTAATCCCTATTGCTGGCACGCCAGGTCAATGAACCCTATTGCTGCACCAGGTCAGTGACCTCAATTGTTGTGTCAGGTCAGTGAACCCCATTGCTGCGACAGGTCAGTAAACCTTATTGCTGCGATGAATCAGTGCCCCCTATTGGTACGCTAGGTCAGTGACCCCAGTTACTTCAGCAGGTCGGTGCCCCCGAGTGCGTGCTGTGTGCTGAGTGTGCGTGCGTGCGTACCTGCGCGGTGAGCGGCAGGTAGTTGTTGGTGAGCCTGAGCAGCGGGCGCGCGCGGTCCACGCGCAGCAGCTGCACGGCGCTGGGGTCGCGCGCGCGCACCAGCTGCTCGGCGCGCACGCCCGCCTGCGCGGACAGGTCGGTGAAGTAGTCGCAGCCGGGCACGCGGGGGCGGAGCACGAACACCTGCACGCGAGGTGACAAATAGACAACTGAGGTGGGAGCGTACTGCCGCCACTTCACTGGGCTATTCGTAGTTTGTCGTATTTGGCAATATGATATGTTTGTCAACATATTGCGTGTCGAATAGGCAAATAAGACGAATATCTTGGCACATGGCAAGTATAACAAACACACAAATACGAATAGCCAAGTGAAGTGCCACCATTAGAGATATCATCGAGGACTATGTCGCTCACTACATTGAAAAATGACTGAGGGGAGATTTGATTGAAACATTTAAAATATTAAGTACACCCTGTATTTTTCCAAACATGAACTTTAAAAATCGTATCTCAGTACCCGTGACCCTTAGGACAAATGGTCACCCGGGTTCGAACCTTGCAAAGGATCACATCAATCCATCAAACAATTTTGTTGGTCCATGTCCCGTACACCCTGTATAACCTATACAGAAAATTACTCGTTACACTAAGAATCCTAGTCTACCTCGGTCTCCAACGGCGGCATTTGTTCCGGGGGAGAGTGCTCCGGCTGCGGTGGGGGCGGGGGCGGGGGCGGGGGCTGGGGGGGTGTGGGGGGTGGCAGGGTGCGCGGGCGCAGCAGGGAGCGCGGACCGCGCGCCGCCAGGGCCGCCGCGGACTGCAGCACGGCCGACACCGCGGACTGCACGCCGGCGGGCACGGCGGACTGCGCCCCCAGCGGTCCCGGGGCGCACGCGTGGGGCCGGAGCGGCGCCGCAGCCACCGGCCGGGGCTTCGGGGCCGCGGCTGCGGGGAGCTGCGCCGGCGCCCCCGCCTGGGGCCGCACCGATATGAACTGCCGGACGCAGGGCGGCGGGGTGGGGGCGGGGGCGGGGGCGGGCGATGACGTCACGCCGTCAGGAGCCGGCTCCTGCTTCACCACAAGCTCTGCTTCGGTTTTGATCGGCGGCGGCTCCCCTGGAAACACGTTGTTGCGGTAAACATAAGATGAATATTTTGTCAAGCATACCAACCACACAGGCAATTATGACTAATACGAATAGTCAAGTGAAGTGCCGCCATGGCGGTTCCTAAACTTGACGCTTTTTAACGAAGTGTGGTAAGAACAAAACATGGTTTAAGGGAAGCGAGGTCCTCACGTCAGAAAAACAATGATCTGTTAAACAAATAAGCGGCTAATGAAATCGACAAGTGCGCAGCAAGCCGTGCAAGCGAGGTGCTCAGACGTGCATGTGGAACATGCTTTTGACAGGCATATAGCGCCCTCTCCTTCTGGGGGCACTAGGGAGGAATGCGAGGTGGTGGTGACATAGACGAGCGTGCCTGGTGGTGTCGGCGCGGTCGCCCGGTGCCCCAAGGCCGTGCCAAGCCGCCGTATTGAGTGCGCACTGACCGGTCGCTTGGGCGCTGGGCATGGTGAGTGCGGTCCGCGGCCGCCTCCGCACCACGATCACCACGTCCGCGTCCGGGGGCGGTCAGGGCAAGCCCCAGCCCCCCGCCGCGCCAGACCACCAATCTGTACGTGCACGTATTCCACTCAACAACACGACCGGGCTCACAGAGGAAGGTGGACCGGAGACTCATTAGGATTGACAATTTATCGACTGATTTGTCTCCCAACGCCACCGTGTCTCCCACCCGGTACTATGACACGCGGTGAGACACGCAAGCGACAGCACAGTGTATGGCGAGCGATACGTATCGTTTCATTGCAACGGCAACATAATACTTCGGGTCATTGCACGTTTTGCCGCCTGTCTTTCAAACATACTTTTAAAAAATGCAATCGGTCGCATAGTTCTTGATAAAATGCCACCCTTACCGAGACCCCCTGTACACTTCTCTCTGCTTCCGACTGTACTACATACAGTCATAAACCGATGACAAACAGAATACGTCCATATACAAATTGGTTGAAAGCAACCTCGCTGAGCGGTGCCAATGAAATACTTAATGATGGTGACTGTTACCGTGCAATGTTAGTAGTTATAAAGGAGTCAGTCGCGCGGCATAAAGCTTTTTGTTAGTAGATCGGTTTGTTAGTAAACCAATGAACCAACACACGTTAGCTAATTCCTGGTTTGCTGGTTCATTGGTTATGATTGTTGGTTCATCGGTTATGATTGTCGGTTCATCGGTTAAGGTACAGACAGATAGACATGCTACTAAAAAGCATGCTTAATACGAGCATGCTCTTTAGCTGTATAAATAAGCGTGCTTTTTTTAAATCAAAGTATATACAATTGCTCATTAAAATCAGTTTTTTGCTAGTAATGAGCATGAACTGTCTGTACCTCCATCGGTTGCATGTACTAGTTGTACGGCGGGGAAGTGTAAACACCGTTAGTATGAAAGTAGCCACCGTTTATAGGCTTTAATTAAAAACTAAATAAAATCTTTAAAAATATTGTACGGTGGAAGACAGAGAAAGGTGTACAGTAGTTTTTAAGGTTAAGATTTTATCAAAAAGTAGGTACTTGACTGATTTTTGGAAATTCTTACAATTTTGTTGTGTGTGTCTATGAATGAACAATTTTTTTTTTTACAATCGGTCATGTGGTTCTTGGGAAAATCTCTACCTTATTGAGGTATACTTATCTCTGTCTTCGTGTGTACATAAATGTATATTTTATTTTTAAGAATTTAATTGTAGTAGTTCTCATCTGAGCATTTTTATGTATGTATTTAGTAACCATGGTAATGCCAAAACGGTCCAGAGTACGCAGACACCGAGTGCACGCGATACGTGCGCGCCACAGGTCAATGACCGCTACGAGTACAGTGACCCTGTGTTCCACATTTAATTTTAATATCGGGATTTTAGTGACTCTATTTTGTATTGGTTTTAGATTGTGATACATAATCTCCAGTTTCAAGGTCACCGGTGTTTACCCTGCCGATGCCGCACTGTGTAAATAGATGGAGTTATTCGATAATAATACACGTGTTTGATTCGATTATTACTTGGGATCGAACCGCAACGATTATTACTAGCGCTCAAGTCCTGTCAATGTCAGGTTTTGCCTAAAAATAGTAGGAAACGTTCGCGCAGGCTTTGGCAGGACTTGAGCGCCTACAAAAGGTCCTTCTGTGTCAGCATGTGTGGGCGACAATGTGTCTGAGGACGATAGTCATAGACAGTTTTGAGTATGGAGTTGGAGTTCGGTCTTACAACTGTAACAATTTTGACTGTCGTTAGTGCGAGCTCACGCTGAGTTCGTGCTCAAATCTATCTGTGAATATCGGTCTGAGACTTTCGTTGTTATTCACCTTTTAAAAAAATATCATTTAAGTATTTCCTGTTTTCCCCTTATTGTTTCCACACCTATTTCTGTATGCAGTTATTATTCTTAGCATATTAATTCGATGTTAGATGCCTGGAAGAACTCGCTGTTAGCGAGTAGGCCGCCAAAATTGTACACAAAGCTGTGTTATAATTTTGTATTGTGCGACTTTTTGTTTGTACAATAAAGTATATTATTGAATTGACTTACCTGGTTGCGTGTATGCCGTGTCCTGAGGGTCCACCTGCAGCACCAGCTCGCCGTTCTGGCTGAGCGTGAGGATGGGCAAGCGCGAGGCCTCGCCACCCCCCACCAGCGCGCAGGGGGGAGAGGCACCGACGGGGGACTGGCTCGAAGGTTGCGTTTGGTTCAGCGGTTGGGGACTCTGGTATATTTGTTGGTTCATTGGCTGCATTTGTTGCAGTAATGATTGAGGTTGCTGGTTCATTGGTTGAGTTTGTTGGTTTAACTGTTGGTTTATTGATTGAGGTTCTTGGTTCATCGATTGCATTTGTCGCAGTAATGATTGAGTATGTTGGTTCATCGGTTGGTCATTTTGGTTCATTGGTTGAGACTGTTGGCTCATCGGTTGCATCTGTTGGTTCATTGGCTGTATAACTTGTTGATTAACCGTTTGCAGAACCTGTTGGTTGACCGTTTGGAATACCTGTTGGTTCATAGTCTGCAAAACCGATTGATTCATGAAAACGGACTGCGTCATCGCTTGGTTCATGTTCATCGATTGCACGATCGGTTGGTTCATGTTTATCGATCCAATTAACGGTTGGTTCATGTCGATGGTTTGAAAACCTTCGTTCATGTTCAACGATTGAAAGGTTTGGTTCGAGTTCATCGATTGCAGAATAGCTTGATTGGTGAACGCCGTCTGGTTGAGCTGGCTCACACCGAACGGCTGCAGGAGTGGCTGGTTCATGTTCACCGAGTGGAATATCCCCTGGTTCATATTCAACGACTGCAAAAGAGTCTGGTTCATGTTCATCGACTGTAGCAACGCCTGGTTCGCGTTGAGCTGGTCCATGTTCAGGATCTGCTGTCCGTCTGAGAACTGGTTCACCGTGAGCGGCTTCTGGCCGAGCATGGCCAGCGATATCAGCGGCTGGCCCAGGGTCTGGTCTCCCAGTACCATGGTCTGATCTCCCAGTACCATGGTCTGGCCCAAGTCTTCCGGCTGCGTGGTGAACTGGATGTTCAGGATTGGCTGGTAGTTGACTGCAGGCTCGCTGGGGGCCGGGGCCTCACCACTGTCTGGGCCGGGGGCCGCCGGGGCCGGGGCCGGTGGGGCCGGGGCCTCAGGCTGATCCCGCGGGACGCACATAGATATGATAGAGGGCCTATCTTCCAGTACCGTATAGCCGGGGCCACGCCTGGACTTGGGTCCGGGCCTGGGCTTGGCGGCGGCCGGGGCTCTGGGCGGCGCAGCTCGGGCCGCGGTGGAAGGCTTTGCCGCTTTGGGACAGGAATGGATTGTAATTGAGATTTTCGCCAAGGGTTGGGGTTTGTTTTGAGTCGGAGGTTGCTTCTTCTGGACTGGGGTTTGGTTCGGGACCGAGGTTGTGTTCTGAACCGAGATATGATTCTGGGCAGAGGTTTGCTTCTGGGCCGGGGTCTTGCTCTGAACCGGGATTTGCTTTTCGACCAAGCTTAAGTTTTGGGCCGGAGTTTTGGTCATGATTACAATTTTCTTCGGCACAGGAATTTTCTTGGGGACTGGAATTTTCTTTGGCACCGGAATTGAGTCATTGGCCACGCTGGTGTCCTGTGTATCGGGTGCGCGGCGACACAGCTTGACCACGTTGCTGTCTGCGCTGTGCGACGCGTCGAACAGGTGGTCAATGCTGGTGCGCTTTGGGGCCGGGGCCTTGGTGTCCGGGGCCTTTGGGGTCTGGGCCTTGGTGTCCGGGGCCTTTGTGGCCGGGGCCTTCTTGTCCCTGTGCGCCGAGGTCGCCGAGGCTGGTCGGATGTGGAAGTACTTGCGCGTGAGGTTGCGCTGCCGCACCCACTCCTGGTAGTCGTCAGCCAGCGCCACCTGCCACACACAACAGTACAGGTGTATACAGGCCCCGGTGCGAGAGACAGGTTTATGAACGATGTAAGAATACCTGGTGTACGATCGAAGACAAAGAAAGGTGTGCAGGAGAGATTTTAAGGTTGAGATTATCTCAAAAACTACTGGACCGGTTGTAACCCATCTTTTACAGTTACATAGTTTTGACTGTTATCTATCAAACAGTGAAAGAGTTCTTGCAATAGGTCAAGTAGTTTTTGAGATAATCTCAACCTTAAAAACTCTCCTGTACACTTTACTCTCTTGTTAGAGCAGATCCCTATGTAATGTCCTACACGAGTGTATGCTGTACCTGGTCGTCGTCCTCGTCGGCCGGCTGCTTCCTCTTGGGGCAACGCTTCTTCCTGTCCTCCGGAGCCGGAGCCGCGTCCTCACTGGCGGGCGGCGGCGAGTGGGCCGGGGACACCTGCGGACATAAGGAACATACTAAGAACACACACTTTATGGAGATTTTGTAGCGAGAATAAACAATATTTGAGAATATCACTTTTTAAACTTACACGGTTCGTATACATATTAATTCGATAAAACGGGAATTGCAAATATCAACCACTTTTCTCAACGCAGTCAGCGAACACAACACGCTGAAGCGCAACATCAACAATGGTAATTGTTCGCGCTTCAGCTGGCACCGTCTTGCGCAGTTGCCGCTCTCACCCTGTGCTGCAGCAGCTGCGCCAGGTCCCTCTTGAGCGCGCTCTGCTCGTGCCGCAGCCTCGCCGCCGCCGCCTCGCGCGGGACCAGCAGGTGCACGCAGCAACACGTGCACGTGTCGGGGGGGCTGCACAACACAACCACATACTCTGCCATTACACAACACGATTACGATACACGAGGGAATATAAAGAAAGTCACAGCTTCCACTATTCAATACTGACAATGTCTTCCTGCATTTGAGCGAAGCTTTCGACTATGTGAATCATGACCTATTTTTACAAAACTGCATAAAGAAGGCATGATTATGCTAGAATCAGATATACTTTCGAGATTGAAAGCAGTACGCGAACAAATCACAAATTTTTACCGATGTTTGTATACGTCTTCGTTAAAACTTTATTGCGGTGTTCCTCAGGGGAGCATCTTAGGTCCGTTACTATTTATTATATATGTAAATTATCTAGCGAGAGTCGTTGTTGTTTTTAATCTCAGTCACACCAACACTATGGCGTGTATTCATAAATGTAATTTAAAGTTACGCCGCCGTTTAGGCGCCCTATCCCTATCTATCTTAACCTTTTTTAACCAAGTGTGATGGGATAGTAACACGATTTCAGGGAAGTGAGGTTTCTAGTTAAACCTTCATTTTTAATTGTTCCTGAATAACAGCATATGGGTGGATGTTAGCCATGTACCCAGTATAACCTTGATTCCCTCAAACCGTGTTTTTCTCACTTTCACACATTGTTAAAAGAATTCAAGATAGTAAGGGACCACATAAGGCAATGAATGAATGAATTATGACGGCTCAAACAGCGAAATTTACACAATAAATGAATTAATTTTGCGGAGGGCACAAAATCTACGTGTTCATGACACTGGCTGACACGATGGAAGGGGGAATAATGATCTTTTTTTAGCCAATGTTTGTGAAGTAGCTACAAAATATATCAAGTTAGTTTATTTGATGTCCAAATGTATCCCGTACTGCGTGTGTATGGGCCTGTCCAGCCCGTAGTGCGGCCGGCCGGAGCGCGCCTGCATGCGGCGGCGCGCGTCGTTGACGGCGCGGTGCCGCCGCGCGCTGCAGCAGTACGCCAAGCCGCCGCCCGCAGCAGACCCCGCGCCGGACCCCGCGCCCGCGCCGCGACCGCGACCAGCACCGGCACCCGCACCGGCACCGGAATCCAAGTTGGACTGCACATACATAATGGTATTGTGGTCTTATTGATTTAGATTCATTCATGAACAATTCGGTATGCAAAGAAAAAATTGCTGAGCCACAAAAATCATCTCAAGATTTTACGTTTAAAATCGATATTTATTGACACGTACTCCTGATCAAAATAAATATATCATATGAGTAGCACTAATGTAGTGTGAGACGCCTTCCGACTAGATGGAGGGATGACCTACGCAGGGTGGCCGGCAAGGTCTGGATGCAAATGGCTGGAAGTTAGACTGAGTCGCGTGCCTTGGGAGAGGCTGCGTCCAGCAGTGGACTGATACCAGCTGATGATGCATAACAAGTACCAGGAGCCCATGGCTAGCCCGGAGTCTCACTATGTCTCACTCAACACCTGCTGTGTCAACTCGGTCAGGAGCCCCAGCCCTTTAAGTATCATCACAAATACCAGGACACTATGACATGCCTAGAGTCTCATTAACATGTGGTCGTGCCTTGGGAGAGGCCTGCGCCCAGCAGTGGACTGATACGGGCTGATGATGATGATGAAGTTGCACTAAAAGTACCAGGACACTATGACATGCCTAGAGTCTCATTAACATGTGGTCGTGCCTTGGGAGAGGCCTGCGTCCAGCAGTGGACTGATACGGGCTGATGATGATGATGAAGTTGCACTAAAAGTACCAGGACACTATGACATGCCTAGAGTCTCATTAACATGTGGTCGTGGGGGAGAGGCCTGCGTCCAGCAGTGGACTGATACGGGCTGATGATGATGATGAAGTTGCACTAAAAGTACCAGGACACTATGACATGCCTAGAGTCTCATTAACATGTGGTCGTGCCTTGGGAGAGGCCTGCGCCCAGCAGTGGACTGATACGGGCTGATGATGATGATGAAGTTGCACTAAAAGTACCAGGACACTATGACATGCCTAGAGTCTCATTAACATGTGGTCGTGCCTTGGGAGAGGCCTGCGCCCAGCAGTGGACTGATACGGGCTGATGATGATGATGAAGTTGCACTAAAAGTACCAGGACACTATGACATGCCTAGAGTCTCATTAACATGTGGTCGTGCCTTGGGAGAGGCCTGCGCCCAGCAGTGGACTGATACGGGCTGATGATGATGATGATGAAGTTGCACTAAAAGTACCAGGACACTATGACATGCCTAGAGTCTCATTAACATGTGGTCGTGCCTTGGGAGAGGCCTGCGCCCAGCAGTGGACTGATACGGGCTGATGATGATGATGAAGTTGCACTAAAAGTACCAGGACACTATGACATGCCTAGAGTCTCATTAACATGTGGTCGTGCCTTGGGAGAGGCCTGCGCCCAGCAGTGGACTGATACGGGCTGATGATGATGATGAAGTTGCACTAAAAGTACCAGGACACTATGACATGCCTAGAGTCTCATTAACATGTGGTCGTGCCTTGGGAGAGGCCTGCGCCCAGCAGTGGACTGATACGGGCTGATGATGATGATGAAGTTGCACTAAAAGTACCAGGACACTATGACATGCCTAGAGTCTCATTAACATGTGGTCGTGCCTTGGGAGAGGCCTGCGCCCAGCAGTGGACTGATACGGGCTGATGATGATGATGAAGTTGCACTAAAAGTACCAGGACACTATGACATGCCTAGAGTCTCATTAACATGTGGTCGTGCCTTGGGAGAGGCCTGCGCCCAGCAGTGGACTGATACGGGCTGATGATGATGATGATGAAGTTGCACTAAAAGTACCAGGACACTATGACATGCCTAGAGTCTCATTAACATGTGGTCGTGCCTTGGGAGAGGCCTGCGCCCAGCAGTGGACTGATACGGGCTGATGATGATGATGATGAAGTTGCACTAAAAGTACCAGGACACTATGAGCCGCCTGGAGCCTCATCCTGTGCTAGTCTGTACTGACCGCCAGACTGCTGAGCAGGCGGGACAGCTGCGCGGCGGACGGCATGGCGTCCTCCGCCTCGGCCTCCGCCTCGGCCACACACTCGGGCTCCGCCTCGCCCGCCCCCGCCCCCGCAGCCACCCCGGCGACACCTGCATACACAATAATAAATCAAGTGAGTAAGTAATATGTGCATACCATTATAACATGTCAAGCTGTATGTTGGATCTGGTGTGAGTACCTGTCGTCCGCTTCGTCGCGTCGCCCTTCCGTCTCTCCCCCGCCCCCTCCCCCTCCCCCTCCGGGCGGTACGAGTCGTCCGACGCGTCGCCCGACCCGTCCGACCACGAGTCCGACTCGGAGTCCGAGCCACCCTCCCCCTCACCCTCCATGCTGCCCCCCGCGCGCACGGCGTACAGCGAGTCCGGCGACAGCGGCGCGCCGGACGCCTCGCCGTACAGCTGAGATATAACACTTTAATAACTACACAATAATGGAAGATGAGGAATAAATAGATATTATGTAATGGCGGCAATTCGTATTTGCGTATTTGTCATAATTGCCATGTGTGGTGGATATTCATACTCTCTATTTATACACTCACAATGATAATTAAATGACATTGCCACATTTCAATGGATCTTTGCCCCACCTACAAAACTACGTGACCATTTAAGCTGTACCTATCATTTTGTTGGGGACTTACTACAGGTTTCATATTGCATAATCATAGTCAGTATCATTTTCTACTACTCTCGCAACTCCTATAGAATAATAACAAAAACAATGAATAAATCGCTTCGATTTCTTACTATTTTCTGAATTCTTAATAAAGCTATTTTTTTCGACTCGTAATTTGTATACAACATAATTTTAATAAAAAACAGAGATACTTTTACATTTATTCGTGATCTTGTACATCATGCGGTTGATGGTGGGGCAGAATCTGGCATTGTTATTTGAAATGTTAAAGCTATATTACCATAAAAATTAACAATTGTTATAAATTAAGCAAATATGACAATTTAAAAATGTAAAAATGAAATACCCATCTGACGTGTGAACTTGTTTTTTACCAATAGAGTATATCATATCATATACTTGACAAAACATTCGTCTTATTTGTCACGTCAAGTATTTGACAAATACGACAAACAGCCAATAGCGAATACGAATAGCCAAGTGAAGTGGGAGCATCACATGTATCATTGTGTATTTACGTAAAATGGCTGGGCTATAACATTAAATACTTGTACATACGTATAAGATATTGATATATTTAAGCTATGAGTGATTGCATCACTGACCGTGTGTATGGGCTTGACCTGCGCGGTGAGGATGTTTTTGTTGATGCGGCGCACCTCGTCGATGTCCGCCAGCTCCACGGGCTTGCTCACGCGGCCGCTGCGGGCCCGCGCACGACGACCGGCCGCGCCGGGGCGGCTGCATGAGGTGGAGCCATTAGCGCAAGCCTTACGTTTATTTTATTAATGGACTCGACAGTTCATCATTTGCCAATGTCATGTAACAGAATATTCAATATGTCATGTCGTCATGTCTCCCTCCCTCGCAGTCTCCGTCGCGTCGTCACTCTGTACGAAGCAGCTCCACACTCACGCTCACTCCAGAGCTCGGAGCGGGACTCGCGACTATAGCGACAAACTTCAGATCCTGCATCTGCCCGAAGTACTAATAGTGTACTGATCATTTACTCTGTTATGTATGGTATACCTGAGCGCGTGCACTTGAGCCGGCGTGAGGTTGTGCAGGCGCACCGTGAGCGGCGCGCAGGCCGCCAGCAGCCGCGCCGTGCGGCCGCCGGGGCCGGGGCCGCACGGGCCGGGGCCGGGGCCGCACGGGCCGGGGCCGGGGCCGCACGGGCCGGGGCCGGGGCCGCCGGGGCCGGGGCCGCAGGGGCCGGGGGACGCCCCGCGCAGCCGGCTCGCGAGGGACCTAGTGGCACGGAGACGGCGCATGACAAATGACTAACACTGGACACACCATTGAGCTCGCTCTCACGGCGCCACTGCACTTGGCTATTCGTAGTTGCGTATATGTCATAATAGGCTGGTTGACTCATATTGAAATTCAATAAAACAATATTTATATCACATTAGGATCCTAAATATATCATGACGATTATTTGGATAAGTATATATCTTATGTGGGTTTTAGTAGATACATTGAATAATTCAAATTTTAAAGACATAAATTAAATATTTATAGCTAGATTTAATCAGATATTACGATGATAATCTATGTTAATAAAAAGAATCGATGTTTTAACGTCATGTATTCTCAACATTGAACATCCCTAGTTTATTGGGGCAGCAGTGACGTCATACCACAGATAATCATGGCGGACTCTGTTTTCAATCGAGGTTAGAAAGTTGCATTTTAAATTAAAGTTTTTGGTGTTTTAAAGGTCTCAAAAAATCCTAGGAATTTTTGTACAGTATAATACAACGATTATGAACTATTTAAGACAATTTTTTTTTTGGATCAACTAGCCTATTGCCATGTGTGGTTGATATGCTTGACAAAACATTCGTCTTATTTGTATGAGAGTCAAGTATTTGACAAATACGACAAGCATCCAATATCGAATACGAATAGCCAAGTGCAGTATGAGCACTATAGTGCGTCCCGTGCGGGGGGGTGTACCTGTGCGCGTGCGCGTGCGCGTGCGTGATGTGTCTGGCGAGTATGGTGCCCTGGGGCGAGGCGTGCCGGCGCCACGCGCGCGCGCAGTCCACGCGGCTCGCGCGCACCACGGCGCGCGAGCTCAGCTGCCGCTCTGCAAACAAACCAGGCAATATATAACTTAGGGCTCGGCGGCGCAGTGGTAGGGTCAATGGACTTGCGATACGGAGCTCACAGGCTAGATTCACAGCCAGGGCAACCATGTACAATCGAAGACAGAGATACAGGGAGCCTCAATAAGGTTGAGATTTTCTCAAAAACTACTGAACCGAATTTAATAATTATTTTACAGATCAAACATTGAAAGATTTTTTGCAATAGATCAAGTAGTTTTTGAGAAAATCTCAACCCTAAAAACTATCATGTACACTTTTCTCTGTGTTCCACCGTACTAATGAGTTATTATCGGTTTTTCGACGGAAAAACTTACGTAAGTACATTTACCGAGTGCTCTCAAAACGGTGAATGAGAACATCGTGATGAAACCTGCACGCCTTAGAAGAAGAAAAAAATCTAAGTCATGTGAAATCCGCCGCAGTGTAAGGGGCAGTCTATGCCCGAGCAGTGGGGACATATAAATAGACTGATGATGATACAACTCAACTAACACTGACCACTTCATTGCGAAACATACCTTTATGACTATTGGCTTCATTCAAACGGTCCGCCGAGCTCTTTTGAACAATGTCAGTCAGTATGTGGATTTTTTCGGACGATTTATGCTAGATCAGTTTCTGTTGTAATACGTCTGTGGTGATTATATTTTTAGAAGAGTTTACGCTCCGTGTCAACCATATTTAGACTTCCATAATAAATTCCACATAGAAATGACTTGCTTTTAACTTTTAATTTTAATCATACAACAGTTTCCAGCTATTATTATTTTAAAAGATGTGCTGTTGAGAGTTTTTTGCCACTTTTTCTCCTCAGCGTTGGCACCTTTTCCTTACAAAGTGGTGTAAATGTAAATTCAAAAGTATGTTGACGTGCAAAAATGTACACAACGTGCTTACTTGCAATAAATAAATTTGACTTTGACTTACCCATTAGCAGATGTGGATCCAAGCTCGCGTCGCTCTGCCCTGCTCCGGTCTCCGCTTTCGCTACATCTTGCTCCGCAGCAGTTGCTTCGCTCGCGTCCACATCTCCAGCCTTATTGGATTCCTCTACATTGGGTTCGCCTGTCTCCGCAGCAGACTCATTGCGACTGTCGTTCGTTTCAATTTGTTCCAACGACATTGCATATAATTCCTTGTAAATCACTTCGGCTATGTTTAACTCATTTGATTCACTTTCTGCTATTGACTTCACCTTTGGTATTCCTGGTCCTATATCTCTGGTTTCCTTAAGGCCAGGATGTATCACAGGTGTTATAGTGTCTGTTGGAGGCTCCAAATCATTTGGTTCATCTCCGGCTATTTCTTTTACTGCAGTCACGTTCACTTCCTCTAATTCTTTGGTATTGTTAGATTCAGCTATTTTTGAGTTAATTTCATCATTTCCACTACCAGATTTATTTAATTCGCGCGAACTAGTCATATCTACGTTTGATTCCCTGTGAATATTGTCTGTACCAACCGGGTTCTCCACATTAACAGATCCGATTTGTTCTAATTTACTATAATTATCTAATTTCAGTTCAACTGTATCTATTTCCATGGCCTCATCCCCATCCGATTCTGTTTCTACGTCCGTTTTAATAGTTTGTATCCTTTCATCGTCTAGTTCATCTTTCAACGCGGTAAGTTCAATCGCCCCAGCAGCACCAATTCTATTCAACTTTGATTCATCTTCATTTGTATTTGGTTGTCGTGACATTGCGTCATCTGTTGTAATCAAATCTTCCTTTGTGTCTACATAATTATCTGCAATCGATTGGTCAACACCTTCGTCTTTAATATCACCGACAACCGCATCGTATTCGGTTGAGTCTTTTTGAATACCATTTGCGAGTAAAGGTGCGTTTCTATCATCTTTAACATCGTGTCTGTGTGAATCACTCTCAACGTCTGTAATTGCATGCGCTTCGTCTTTTGTAACGGAATCCTGTGCTTTTGGCACATTTTCAATTAAATTATGTTCACTTATTCCACCTTTAAAGTCTTTGATAATCGATTCTTGTACGTTTGCATTAATTCTAACACTATCGATTATCGAATTTTGTTGAAACCCATCTGCAATCGAAGTTGCCATGTTTATGTCGCCTTGAATATTATCTAGTATTAAATTTTGCGCGTTTGTTTCACCTTGAACATCTTCCGTAGGTTTATTAATCATGTATCTATGACTTTCAATGCTAGTAATAACAGATGTATTAACATAACTTTTATTAATACATTCAGCAAAAGTTTCATTTCTAGTGTCTTGCACATCTAAGCGCTGAGTATTGGTGTCACTCATCGTCAATCTAAGTGCGGTATCTCCCTTATCGCCGCTGTCTAAGTGAGTATGTGTGTCGGTATCATTGTCATCGTCATCAAACCCAAAGTCATCGTCTCTCTCTCCGTCGTCTATGACCAGAGCGTCGCTGTCTACGGAGTCTCTGCTGGTGTCATCGTTCAAATGAGACAGATCCCTGTCTACGGGACGTGCGGCTTCTTTAGGATATGGAGTATTATCATTATAATTGTCTATTGGCAAGTCATTGGTATGTTTAGCTATATTAGTATATTGTGATAAATCTTTGGCTTTGGGTAACTCGTTATTAACTAATAATTGACTATCATTTGCATCTTTATGGGTTAAATTACGTTCTAAATCCACGTTACTATTGGATTGTGTCGCGTCACTATTGTTAACTGAGGGCTGATCATCTGGCGTCAGTTTAGAGGCATTTATTGAAGCCACAATAGTGTCAGTCAAGTCGTGAGCAACAGTTGCTGCGCTGTCAGTCGACTGTCGCCCGACAGATGTCGCTGAGTGGTCGAACACTGAGTCGTCGTCGTCGTCGCTGAATATGATAGTGGCCTCCGCGTGCTTGGGGTCGAGGCGGTTGAGCACGCCCAGCCCCTGCCCACTGCTGGGCGGCGACGCACGGCCGGCGTCTGCACGCGACGTGCTCACACCTCCCTGCAAGTGGGCACAATTCGTTATAGTTACTAGGTTTGATATATCTTGTTTTCTTATTAAATACTTAAAGAGGCAATAAATATTATTTTCTATGTTATAGGTGGCAATAAATCTTAGGTTTTTGATGTGAAATATGATTATAAAATATATGAAGAGCTTGGTGGCTGAGTGGTTGGGACAATGGACTTGCGATACGGAGGTCCCAGGTTCGATTCCCAGGGTTTTCGGGTTTTTTCGACGGAAAAATTTACGTACATTTACCGAGTGCTCTCAAAACGGTGAAGGAAAACATCGTGATGAAACCTGCATGTCGTAGAAGAAAAAAATCTAAGGCATGTGTAATCCGTCAATTCGCAGCGGGCCCGTGTGTTGGATCCTGTCCCCAGCTCCCTCGGTGTAAGGGGCAGTCTGTGCCCGAGCAGTGGGGACATACACATAGACTGATGATGATGACCTCCGCCATAGTTGACTCACCATACTGCTAGTGTTATGCAGCAGCGCCACGTCCGCGTCGTGGCTGCGCCTCGTGCCGCGCGCGCGCCTCGTCCCGTCGCGCGCGCCTGGCGTCGCGTGTCGCGCGATGTCGCGCAGCTGCTGGTCCAGGTCCAGCTGCAGCTGCGCGCACATGCCCTGCAAATGACCGAAGCCCGTTTTTACGTTTTAAAAAAGGATTTATTTCAATTACAATGTACCAACTTATACCGAAGCCTAGATTACAATGTCTTAACTTACTATGCTTAAAATTACAGTAAACTAATTATCAACTCTGCAATACAAGGCAGTGTGACGTGTGTCCTACTTATTACTGCTGACTTGTATGGCTAACGAATGCTAGTTTGAGGGGTTGGTCGCCCTTAACCCACGGGGGAGGGGGAGGGGACACAAACACGGGCTTAGAACACTTGTTGGAATCAATAACAGTATCAATACATCATTTAAATATATTTGGTATATAACCAAGTATTATGAGCATTATCACTGGCGATACTAGTGTAATCCAGCCAATGTCTGAGTTTAAACGTAAGCTTGAACATTTTAATGTTAAGTATGTGAACATCTGTATTATAACTTAGGGAATGCAATAAATATATTGAGTATTGGCTTGTAGAAGAGTGTAAATGACTACTTCAATTGACATGTTCAATTTGCATTACGGTGTAAATTATGAATGCATTATATTACACAATTTAAAATTTGATTATTGCATTACTTAACAAGGTAGGTTATAGCGATTAGTACTTTCTGTACCATAACAACTGTAATACATATAACCAGCAACAATACTCTTTGGTTTTGATGTGTATACCGCGGCCCAAATCAAGTGTCTTATTTTGTAAACAAATATGATCGTCTAATTACCTGTTGTGATGTAACACTGAAGGAACTGATTGATCGAACCTGTTCATCATTGTGACAAATAAAGTGATCCGATCTAATAATGTGAAAATAACTATGCAATGAACACAAAACAACTTAAAATGTTAGTAGTGTAGGGTAGTTTTTGTTTACAAAATAAGACACTTGATTTAAGCTTCGGTATGTGTCTGACCTGCCTGCGCGCGCGCAGCACCTCGCGCTGCGCGTCCGCCGGCTCGCTCTTCACACGCGTGGGCGTGGGGGTGGGGGTGGGCGTGGGGGCTGCAGGGGCGGTGGGGGCGGCGTGCTCCAGGTCGATGGTCTCGATGTGGCGCTCCACCAGGATCAGGTCCTCGTCTCCAGCTGTAAGGACAACAGATTAGTCACACTCACACATAACTCCACGTATTCAGACAAACATAATCTTGAAATAATATTTTTCTATTAGAATATTAATAATAATGTCTTGAAAAAGGGTCAAGTGCGGTCTCATTAAGATCAAATATTTTCTTGGTTCAACTAGCCTATTATGTTACAGTGAAGGAGCTCTGTTGTTACCTTTGTTGTTGTGTCGCGGTGCCTGCGGGGGCGGGGGCGGCGGCGGGTGAGTGGGCAGGTGCGCGGGGGGCGGGGGCGCGCACGCAGCAGGGGCCTCCTCCGGCTGGGGGGTAGGGGGAGCACAATGTTACCAATATACCAAGAAACAATAAGTTAATTATTGCAAGACAGTCGGCCAACTGCGAGTCGGACTCGAGGTTTCAGTCGTGCAACTTAACACACTAACAATGAACTAAGCAAAAGATTGATGTGTTTCTGAGACAACAGACAGACAGACAGACAACAAAGTTACCCCATAGTTTTCACCTGAAAAAGCAAATGCTATCGATAGTTTGTTATTTACGAGTAATAACACTATCACTAGCAATGGCTTTTTCAGATGAAAGCTATCGATAGTATTATTATCGATAGCTTGGCAACACTAATCTGCGGACGCCTCTGACGACGTGTAGCACTAGCAAGGGGGCTTTTGACACTGGCGGGAACCGACGGCTGCGAAATTATTTGATAATTTTCAGTTTAATGTCTACAGTGGTTTTGTGTTTAATATCACGTTAAATTAATCAGAACATGTTCGCGAGTGACAGTATGGTGAAGTTATTCGATAATTTGAGCAAGATCTGAAGTTTCAAGCTTTTATCAAGAGTCCCACTCCGAGCTCGGGAGTGAACGTGACTGTCGAGCTGCTTCGTCCAGAGTGATGACGCGACGGAGACTCCTCTGGACGAAGATAGAAGACTATTATATATGGAATATTGTGTAACATGACATTGGCAAATGACGAACTGTCGAGTCCATTAATAAAGAGTGCGCGAAGAAACGTCACCGGCGGTCGTGGCGCGCTACACCTTGAGAAAGACTGTCGAAATCGGTCCAAACTGTCGGTCTAATTGCCGGCTTCAACAATATAAGTGAGTGATATCCGTTTATATACAGGGTGTAACGTAAAGGGTATATGAAGCCGAAGGGTGGGTGTTCAGTATCGGTAACTGAACAACTTTTGTTCTACGACTTTTCGATTTTCACGAATTTTATTTTTATTTTTCATACGTTTCATACCGGTCAGCTGATCGATTTGTATGAGACATTAATTTATTTTTATTTAAAGTTGTTCAGTTGCCGATACTGAACACCCTCCCTTCGTCTTCATATACCCTTTACGTTACAGCCTGTATATAGTATAGTTTCCATTAGTATCACAACTAGCCGTGTGTATGTGTATGTATAGCTAGTGCACGCGTACCTGTATGTCGTACACGAGCCCGTGCCGCACGAGGTCGCGCCACGACGACGCAGCCTCAGTCACCACGTGAGGGAACCTGCGCGATACACAGTCTGCCTTCTAAAACTGTCCGAGCGCAAAGAAGGTCCAAACGGATGAATGAACCCTCATTTGCTTTATTGGACATTAACAATGGACCCTTATTTGGACGTTTTTTAAATTGTTTTAGTAAGACCTTTGTGTATCTAGTTGTTTATAGGAGATCAATGGAATAACAGCATGTATGTATATTTGAATGTGTATCATCGTGACCTGCGCGCGATGGCCTGGTGTATGGGGAGCACCTTGCCCTTGCCCCCCGCCCCCGCGGGCCCCGGCGCCCCCCGCGCGCGCCACAGCGCCCCCACTCGGGCGCGGGTCTGCGCCTTCAGCTCGTGCCAGCGACGCTGCAGCAGCACGGCGGACGCGACGGTGCCCCTTAACAACACATTGTAGATTGAATTAACTAAATACATACACAATAAATTAAATAACATATCAATATGATACTTAGTTTTAAGAATTGACATTTGTAATTTTGACATTGTAATTATTTTTGTACAATAAAGAGTCTATCTATTTAAATTGAATAAATTATATTAATAATGTAAAAAAATAATACAATACACTTGTTTGTTTGTCATAATTGCGTTTAATTGAAGTTACGCTGTTATTCGTTTAAGATTGCAATTACAACATTATTCGTCGGAAACTTTGTTTACTTATTCAGTCACAATTTGCACTAAGGTGCAAAAAAAAAACTTTAACAGGTAATAACCAAATTATTGTATTATTATTATGCCGGACTTTAATGATACGTCGAAGGTGCTTGCGTAGCGCCACTATTCGCGGGACACGTCACTCCTGGATTTTTTATTTTTTATTTAATTATTTGTTTAATTTGCTATGTAGTAGCTCGTAACCTGTTTGTTTTTCATGTTAAAAAATTTATTTGTTTGTTCATTTAGTGATTTATACACACAATTTTTTACAGGTATCCTCAATACTTGTTTCCTCGCGTTGTGCCGCCCTTACCTGACGGACCCCGTGGTGTACGCGTGGTGCGCGCGCGCCCACGCGGCCCGCTGCGGCCCCGGCCCGGCCTGCTGCGGCCCCGGCCCCGCCCGCTGCGGCCCCGGCCCCGGCTCCAGCTCGTAGGCCTGCGCCAGGTGGAACATCAGCGTCAGCGCCTGCAGCTGCTCGTACAGCACCAGGCTGTCCTGCACACAGGGGACGGGGCATTAACACACGAAATGTCACGCAAGAAGACAATGTAAAGTAAGCTTACGTTAAGGACGTCATGGTACGAAATAATAAAGTATTATTGAAGTAATCCTGCTATAAGGATTCATGGTAAGGGGGCTGAACATTTTATACATAATAATTTGTAGTAATAGAGTTTTAATTCTTAAAAGGACCATAATGTATAATGATAGTGTTGAAATTAATTGTGTCCAGCCAGCCTTTGTGTGTTGACATATTGTCGTACCCAAGTGTATCCTCGAGTGTCTCAGGTGTGCCGGGTATGTGGTCCTACCTCCGTGACGATGAAGTCCTCGTGGTCGTACATGATGACGTAGTCCGCGACGGGCCACTCGTCGGGCGCGAGGCGCGCGTGCGCCGGCACCGCCTCGGCGCGGTCGCCCGCAGACAGCAGCAGGCGCAGCTTGTGGCGGACCACGGCGCACACGCGACGCCTGAAACATGGAGCTACCGCATTATTCAGGCTTAGCCAGTTAGCTGTTTAGTTACTACTAACATAATTCCTTGAACTTGGAGGACTGCTTTCCCCAGCACTGAGACATTTAAAAATGCAATAAATAAATACCTATATCCAATTCTGATTCAAGACCCAACATTACGTAATTATATTGGCAATCAACAGGTAATCGCAATTTATTATACGTGCGATATTGTATTATTAGAGTAGCTTATAAGCATTTATAAAGGGGACGCTGATGGCCGACTAAAAAGTTCAATCGCATTCGTTACCGTTGAAAATCTTTCGAGATACATTGCCTGCAATGTTTTATTGAGTTCTAAAAACGATAATGAAACGCTGTACTTTGTATATCACCCATGCATTGAATTTTCCAAGTAGAATTTGTAGTCAGACTACATAAAGTCCAAGTAGTTCTACATACATAATTTTTATTATTATTTTTGACTTGCATTTTTGCACGTCAACATATTTTTGGAATTTACATTTCCAAGGGTCATACATATAGAACTAAACGTTACAAACTTTTAGCCGATACTCATAGATTGATGTATAAAAAATGATAGTATCATATTCATACAGTCTATCACTCCCACTGACCATATGGCCGCGAGCTTGTCCGCCGGCGCGCCGAGCAGCACCACGAGCGGCTCGAAGTCCTCGTCGGCCGCCAGCGCGCGCCGCGCCCGAGCGCCCCGCGCGCACGCCGCGCCGCTCAGCGCGCGCACGAACCCCGCGCCCCCGCCCGCGCCCGCGCTCCCCGCGCCCGCGCCGCGCCCCGCCAGCCCCCACACGCCGCCGATGTCGCGCGGACCGGGCGCGCCCAACTCCGCCACGCGGCGCAACTCCTGACAGACAGTTTTGTATGAAAAAGCAAAAAACTCAAAAATCTATAGGGTCCCGTTAACATAGAATCATGAAATTTGGCAAGAAACTAGGTCTTTACAGCATCAAAATAGGAAAAAAATCCGAAAACTGTATATTTAAAATTACATCATTCCAAAAAAAGGGTTAAATTGCGTTACGGAAGCTTCGGTGCGCGAGTTCGACTCGCACTTGGCCGGTTATTTGTTTATTGCATCCCTCAACTCTCATATTCCTGCTGAAGAGCACTGTGAAATCAGTTTTTCCATATCTCAACTAGTACCGAAGATATTGAGCGGTGTCACCATCACAATTGCTTCAGCCAGCTTCCGGCTCATCATCATCATCATCAGCCCGTATCAGTCCACTGCTGGACGTAGGCCTCTCCCAAAGCGCGCCAATCAACCCTACTCTCGGCCCTCTGCATCCAGTCCCTGCCAGCCATTTTGCGAAGGTCATCCCTCCATCTGGTCGGGGGGCGTCCCACACTACGTTTACCCGTTCGTGGCCTCCATTCGAGAACTCGTCTACCCCATCGGTTATCGGTTCTACGACAGATGTGACCAGCCCACTGCCACTTCAGTTTACTGATTCTATGAGCAATGTCAACCACTTTTGTCTTCTGGCGGATATACTCGTTTCTTATTCTATCTAACAGAGAAACTCCAAGCATAGCTCTTTCCATAGCTCGCTGAGCGACCTTGAACCTGTGGGCCAGTCTCACCGTCAATGTCCACGTTTCGGCTCCGTAGGTCATCACTGGCAGGACGCACTGGTTGAAGACCTTAGTTTTTAGGCATTGTGGTATTGAAGACGAGAAGATATGACGTAGCTTCCCAAACGCTGCCCAGCCCAGCTGAATTCTCCTGTCACTCTCTTTCTCGAAGTTGTTCCTACCCAGCTGCAGAGTTTGTCCTAAGTAGACATATTTCTGAACAACTTCGAGGACCGTGGCATCGACTACTATTGGTTCCGGGACGACCAGATCATTGAACATGATCTTGGTCTTATCCAAATTCATCCCGAGTCCGACACGGCGAGAAGCAGCATTAAGGCTATCCAGCATTGTCTGCAGATCCTGCAGCGACTCAGCCATGACCACTATATCATCGGCGAACCGAAGGTGTGAAATGTACTCGCCATTTACACTGATGCCACGTCCATTCCAGTCCAGTGTTTTGAAGACATCTTCCAGCGCGTTTGTGAAGAGTTTCGGTGATATAACATCTCCTTGTCTCACACCTCTACGCAACTGGATAGATCTTGTTTGCTGGTTCTGGATTTGGACGGTCATTGTGGCGGCGTCATACAGGCATCTCAGCACCTCGATGTATCGCCAGTCTACTTGGCATCGCTGCAAGGACTGCAGAACAGCCCAGGTTTCGATAGAGTCAAATGCTTTCTCATAGTCCACAAATGCAAGACACAGGGGCCGATTGTATTTCTCTGTCTTTTGTATAATCTGCCTCACTGTGTGGATGTGGTCTATGGTGCCATATCCTCCGCGAAACCCGGCCTGCTCCGGGGGCTGGAAGTCGTCAAATCTCCGTCCAAGACGATTCGTAATGACTCTCGAAAACAGCTTGTATACATGACTCAGGAGAGAGATAGGTCTATAGTTTTTCAATAGGGTTTTGTCCCCTTTCTTGAAAAACAGGACAACGATGCTCCTGTGCCATGCCTTCGGAGTTCTCCCACTCTGTAAGACGGAGTTAAAAAGCTTCTGTAGCTCCATCAGGACAGGAGTACCACCTGCTTTCAGGAGCTCAGATGTAACCCCGTCTTCACCGGGGGCTTTTCCATTCTTAAGCTGTTTGAGAGCCAGTCCGATTTCGTCAAGACTCACATCAGGCAGGTCTTCGGTAAAATGGCGTGTTAGCGTAGCTCGGGGATCATCGGTACTAGGCTCAGGTTGCGGTGCGTGAGGTGCGTACAATCGGCCGTAGAAGTCTTCGATCTCAGCGAGTATCTCTGGTTTGGAAGTGACGGTTCTGCCATTCGCCGACTTCAGTTTGGTCAGATGGCTTCTCCCCAACTGCTGCATGAATACTTTTGACCCTCGATTTTGCTCAATTGCCTCTTGTATGCGGCGTGTATTGGAGCGACGAAGGTCACGACGTATAAGCTTCCTTACATGCTTGTTGAGGGTCCGCTGTTCTGTCTGAGAGATTAGCTTCCGGCTCAAGTGAGTCAATTCAGAGTGAAACTAAATAAACGAAAAGGTAAGATGGCCTGCATGGGTTGCAGACTCGATTATTAGTACTTGTCCGGCAAAGGCATAATACGAATAACCCGGTAATATGCTATTACGGTGCTGTTCGTATTATGTCTTTGTTGACTTCACATACCTCGTGAATTATCTATATTTAGACTGCGGCATGCACAGCCGACAGCAGATCAAGTGTAACACTTTAAATCGTTCTTATTATCTGCGTCGTAAGAGTTGAAATCGTACTGACAGTCTACTGTCGTTTGTACGCACAAAGACAGAGATAAATATACTGCACAGGGCTTCAATCACTGGACCGATTTTAATAATTCTTTTATTTATTTATTTGGTACACAAAACAGATTACAATTCTTTTACAGTAACATAACATTTACCTATCTAACAATGAAAGAATAAGTGAATTAGTTTTTGGTAAAACCTCAACCTTCCCAACTCCTATACGCCTGTTGCCCGTACCTGCATGAACTCCGGCAAGAGGTTGAGCCGTTGCTCGAGGCGCCGCAGCCACTGCGGGGCGCCCCCCAGCGCGGCCTCCGCCGCGGCCGCGTCCTCCCCGCCCGCAGCCTCCCCGCCCGCGTCCTCCCCGCCCGCCACCTCGCGCGTCAGAGCCAGCTCGGCCAGCTCCTGGAGCTGCGGCACATAGTACACGGGATTTGACAGACGAAAACAAGCTTACACCAAGTCTCATTTAGGTTGAGATCGCCTCAACAACTATGCAACCGATTGTATGATAAATAACGTTTTGTCAAGCTTGTTTAAAAGACATTGCCACTTTACAATGGAGCTTTGCCCCACCTACAAAACTACGTGACCATTTAAGCTGTACCTATCATTTTGTTGGGGACGTTTTATATTGCATAACCATAATCAGTATCATTTTCTACTACACTCGCAACTCCTATAGACGAATAACAAAAATAATGAACAAATAGCTTCGATTTCTTACTATTTTCTGAATTCTTAATTAAGCTGTTTTTTTCGAATCGCAACTTGTACAAAACTTTATTTTAAACCAATAATTTTAATAAAAAACGGAGATATTTTTACATTTATTCTTTATCTTGTACAACTTGCGGTTGATGGTGGGGCAGAATCTGGCATTGTCATTTTCGTTTCGCCTGGCGCACTTACATATTAATCTCCATTTAATATTCAGACTTTCATTTCGCATAGCGTATGTGGAAGAAAATTCGAGGAGCTTTATTTGTAAAACAAAAGTTAAAATATACCTAAATAATATTAAGAAAATCATGGTAGTGAGTTCTTAAGGCTAGGTATGAGCAAATGATGAGTTTTTCTATGAAGGCAATAACTACTAAAATTAAACGTCTGAAAAAAATCTATAACAATCTTGGGGTGTCTATTTAGGGACTGATATCTTCGCTTCCGATGAATAACAGCGTAACAAGCTATTACGACAGTTTTCGAATTATATCAGTATCAGCATTCTGGCAGATAATTATACTAGGTTGTGATTTTACTCGACTGCGTAAGAAGGAGGGTAATGTTTTTCTGGTGTATGATATGTATGTCCAATCCTTCCTGCCATCCTGTAGCGTAAACGGCTTGATGGTTTTTAAATGAGGAGTCGTTAGATTCGTCTCGATTGTAGAAGTGACATATTAGGATATAAAAATAATCAAAGGGGGTAAAAAATGCATTCGGTTTTTTTGAAATCATCTCTGGTTGTTTGAGCCCTCATAAATATCATTATATTTGTTTATTGCCTAGTTTATGTTACCTGTTTGTGGTACATGTCCCTGAACACGCGCAGGTGTCGCCGCGCCGCGCCCACGTCCGCGCCCGCGCCGCACAGCGCGCCAGACACGGTGCGCAGCGACAGACGGTCCTTCACACAAAGGACATAAGGTGGATAATTGAACAGTACTGGAGAAATTTGGGATTATGTTTATTATAACGAAAAATTTAAAAAGCTGAAGGCTTGACTTCTAAAAGTAGGCTGTATGAGGCTTAAACTCATTGTCTTACACAGTCTCTCTTTCTACATTTTTTTTCTCAGTCCAGCAAAGGCATATAAGACTATTCAGCATATTTAGTTTTCTTTACAGTTTGCCACATTCACAACAAAATGTTGCCATTTTAAAATTCTCAACTCAATGTTGCTATACTAATATGTCATTTTAGACAAAAACGACAGATTAATGATTTTATATCGCCGACAATCCTCTCAATTTGTAACCATTGCCCGCAAAGCATTTGAACTTTGTACCGTTCTTATTGTCTGCGTCTGGTTGATATCGTCCTGCAAGTAGCATTGGTCTGTCTGTTGTACCTTGAGCGTCGCGAGCGCGGCCCGCGGGCGGAGCACCTCCAGCACGCGGTCGCTGCACTCCGCGTCGCGCGCGAACTGCTCCAGGCGCTCCGGCGTCCACCACGCGCGCGCCGCCAAGCACAGGGACTCGCGCGCAGACGGGGCCGGGGCCGCGCGCGCCGGGGCCGGGGCCGCGCGGGCAGGGGCCGGGCCCGGCCGGGACACGGACCAGCCGGACATGCCGCCGGCCTGCAAGTTATGGGGCACAGGTCACGGCATGCTGGCATATAGCCATAGTGGTAGGTGATATCTTGCAGCTACACAATCATAAAGGAACATTTTCGCTGCCCTCTATGGAAGACAGGTCTCTGCGCTCAATTTATCATCATTCATAAAGATACTCGTATATATACCGAAGCCCAAATCAAGTGTCTTATTTTGTAAACAAAAACTACTGACATTTTAAGCTGTGCTGTGATTAGTGCATAGTTATTTTCACATTATTAGATCGGATCACTTTATTTTCACAATGATGAACAGGTTCAATCAATCAGTTCCTTCAGTGTTACAACACAACAGGTAATTAGATGATATTTGTTTACAAAATAAGACATTTGATTTGGGCTTCAGTATAGATAAGATTCTTTATCTAAGATAATTACATTACATGAATCGTTACAAGATATATTATTGTACAGTCGACAGCAGATCAATGGTAACACTTGCAGTACGATTTCAAGTCTTATGATACAAATAATAACGACTGTCAAAAGTAAAAAGTGTTACCATTGATCTGCTGTCGACTGTACAAAGGTGACTTTATCACTCGGAGCTACCTCTTCCAGGCAACCCCTGGAAAGGGGCAGCAATTAAAACCCCTATCGGTGCCTTTCCACTGCTTATTAGACGCGTTTCAGCATTTAGAAGATAATCTATCCTAAACACACCCTCCCACACCCCTCAGCCATCCAAGTTCATCCCCAACTCCAAAACACCCAACATCACAAACACAACACATGCAGTCCTCAACTAAACATACACATTTGCGGACATTTCCTTATTAACTCGCTGCGCTGCGCAGGAAGTCAAGCAATCGGTCAGTTTGTCTGCCAGCCATTGCCCTTATGGTCACTATACGACACTTTCAGACTATTGTCACAACACACAATAGTCTTAAAGTATCAGATAGTGGCCATAAGCTGTGCATGCCGTGGCTGGTGAATAAAACCTTCTTCAATCTTTCCTTCAATGCAGTATATAGAAGGCTATATTGATGTGGGTGGAGTGTGTCAATAAACAACAAAATGAATAGTAATTGAATGAATTTGATATTGTTCATAGGCGTAACGGCGGTCTACCGGGGTCTGATGAGAACAGGCTCCTCCCAGGACCAAGCTAGGCTCGGGCGCGGCCAGATGTACCTAGATATAAACATAGTTTAACCTTACTTCACTCAACACGGTTTTGTCACTCCCACACATCCGTAAAAAGTCAAGCTAGAAAGGGACAGTGGCTTAAACCGCGGAATAAGATTTAAGTCGCGTTTATAACTAACAGCTATGTGGCAGTATCTCGAAAACTTCAAAATAGTCCTTGTCCAGCTTACCTGCTTGTTGTTACTCATAGCTCTCGATGCGGCGCTCAGCCCGCGCCTGCGGCCCGCCCTCGCGCCACAGCTCGCAGCCACATGTTATTGTTACACGGCGAGTCCACAATAAGCACAGTCACAACTATACCGAGTGGAAATCAAACGACCATAACATAAACACAATATAAGCAGCGCCGGGGAATTGAATCGACAACAGCACCTCATATAGTACACATAATGTAACTTTAACTATATTTAGAGAGTAATTACAATTTTCAACTGGCAATCACTCAAAAATCCATATATTTAACAATTTTAAAATCGAATCGAACACAAAATGCAATTTTTATTATAAAATTCTTCCCAGATGGAAAGGCAAAGCCAAGTAGGGCATACATCCTAGTCTGATGTTAATAGAATATCTAAATTCTTATAAATACATACATTATATACGACGATAACCTAACTTAAACCTACGCACAGCCCTCCCACAAAACAACCCCCTAAATGAAATAATTAACGATCCACGCAATCATCGAGTTGTGCAAGGAATCCTTGTTAAGAGAGCAAAACTTCACACACACGACTTCTTTTGAACACTCCAATTAATACAATCACCACATACTCAGAGAAATAAGGACTCATTATTTCTCTGAGACCACATATTACAAATTATTTTTATATCCCGAGAAAACGATTTCGTTGTAAGAAAATTATCGATACATCCTTAGAGCAAAATACGTCCCTTTTGTAAGAAAAGAAACTGTCAAACATTTTTTAAAAAAATTTCCGGCTCTGGGAACATGCATTGACATGCCCCTTGATAAGTTGATGATAACGTTATTTTCAAAGAGATTTACAATGACCGCACGCATGTATTCAAAGCGTTTTCAAAGATACTATGCTATAAATATTTACCCACTAGCACTACCTACGAATATCTCAACATTGAGAATTGACTATATTTCAATTTCTTGATAAATTCAAAATGTTACATTGAGTTTTATTTAATGTCGTCCTCAACTTAAATGATAACAGGAATGCTACATTTTTCTAGTACTGTAGTCCTATATCCGGTGATATAATAACGGTTTAAGCACATATCGGATGGTGTTATGTAATGTTGGTAACGCAGGGACAGCACCAGCTGCTCCTCTTCATTTTTTCAAAACTCAAATCGATCCCTAAAACCCCATCTGCGATGTACACCTAAATGCCTATTTGTAACTATCATTCGTCATTTCGCTTATGACGTGTCGTGTAACGTGTATCGTGTGGGGTGGGCCGTGGCGGTCACAATATGGTGTGAGCGAGCGGCGCGCTAAGCAGGGCCGACACCACGTGACAGTGCACGGGCGCCGGGCGCCGGGCGGTGAGCGATGCCCGCCCACCACACCACACAGCGCGCACCTGTGGCCCTGTAGGAAACAACACGAGGACAATCATTGGTACACATAAAGACAGAAAACAGTATACAATACAGGAGGCCTCAATATGATTGAGATTTTCTCAGAAACTCCTAGACCGATTTTATTAATTCTTTCGCATTTACATAATTTTCACTTTTATCTATCTAACAGTAAAATAATTATTGCAAAAGGTCAAGTAGTTTTGGAGATAATATCATCCTTGAAAACTCTACTGTACACTTTTCTCTGTATTGTACCGTAGGCGTACAAGTCCTGGCCGGGATCGAATCTGGGATCTCCAGTTTCACGACAGACAAATACACAAACCATATAAGTAGGTCTTTGTATTATCCGCTGTCATTACTGTACTGTCCCTAGTCCTTATGTATATGCCTATGTACAAAAACAGTTGACCTTTCGCCGTTGCCTCTAGCTATTGACACTGACTGCTGACTGCTGAGTGCAATGAAAAGGAACGCGATATTAATTAATGAATTAATTATGCATCTCAACACGACAGCCGGCTAATGAGTGTTTGGCCAGTTGACAGGACGAGAGCGGGGGTGAGGGGGGTGAGGGGGCGGGAGGGCGAGGCAGGGCTTCGCTCAGAGACTGGGGCCGCGTTTGCACCGGCAAGAAAACTTATGCAAGTAATGTCCGACAGCAGTTTGCAAGCTAGGGTACACTGTAGCAAGTGGTGTTAAAAAATAATAATTGTTATAATTCCATTGTATTTAGAGTGGGACTACGGTTAATTGAAATTACCAGCGGTCCATCTAGTGCAGTATAGGACTACGGTGAAAAAAAATACCCTTGGACCAGCCACTGCACGGGTAACATATCAGAAGATTTACGATAGAGCTTATTTATCGAAAGTCGCCGAGTCGAATTGTGATTGTGATAATAGTCCGATTTTCTGCATCATTATACTGAGAAGAAGTAAGATAAGATAAATACACTTTATTGCACCATAATACAGTAAATTACATTATTGAGTAGCATGTACTTACATATAATGTTGTGTCTTTTTATTTGTAAAGTTTTGTCTATATGTATATGTTTGATGTTATTTGTTTTATTGACAAGTGTATAACGCATAATTCAATTCAATTATTCAATATATTAATTGTTAATGTGGACCTATTTTTAATGTAATATTTTAATGTGACTGAATCTTATATTATTATTATCTATAAGTAGACTAAGTTATTATTATGAATTACACAGCGCATTGGTGTTACTGTAATGCTGTGTAATATTTTTATAAATAAATAAATAATTAAAAAAAAAGTCAAAATCTTATCAGTCCGATCATGAGACTAAAAATCGGAATACTGAAACCTACTAGGCGGTCGCGACAGCTTGTTTGGCACTTCCTGCGAGTAATTGCAGGAAAATTGCAGTGTGTGTTTACAAGTAAGTTGTGTGAGCATGTAACTTATGCAAGATTTGAGCTAGTTCACTTGCAGGTGTGAACGCGGCCTGACACTGAATGTCCATTGAATTGAAGACGACTATTAAGTCAATGTTGATAGTTAATAAACATCTTTATAAGTTATATTTGTACAGTCGAAGACACAGATAAGTATACAGTGGGCCTGAATAAGGTTGAGATTTTCTCAAAAACTACTGGACCGAATTTAATAATCATTTTACAGTTACATAGTTTTAACTTTTATCTATCAAACATTGAAAGAAGTTTTGCAATAGGTCAAGTAGTTTTTGAGAAAATCTCAACCTTAAAAACTCTACTGTACACCTTTCTCTGTGTTCCACCGTACATAGTTCACTGAAGAAACAGTAGCAGCTTTTATTTAGCTGTTGATTTCGTAGCTCAAATAACGGTCCTTATCAGTCAGAGCAAATAATTGTCAACTATTTATAACAGACTAATTCAACTAGCTAGGAAGACAAATAGTTCATAAGAACACCAAACACTAAGCTGACGCTCTCTGTTAGTCATAAATGTTAGTCCACAGTATAAAGCTATCGGTCCCTTTCTAACTTTAGGTTTTTCTAAGTGACAAAAATACGGTTTACAAGTAATTTAGACTATGTAGGTTTATACTTTATGCATTTTTATACCTTGTTAAAACAACAATAATTCTATTCTATAGCTAACAGCATTAGTTTGTGATGTGATGGTTGGAGCAGCAGTTGCGAATACTTAACATTCACTTGTAATCTTTTCTTTCCGTGTTCCTGCTACTTATAGGTGTCTGGTTTCAATACACTGAAACATAATGTCGCCTCATTAATCACCAGAATAATTAGAATTTAATTAATATGATTTGTAATGTAAGTGCGTCAGCCCGTGTGCCGCGGCAGTGGTGCGTTATCGTCGCTGCCGGCCCTCAAGTCGCCTCGCAGCGGAGCCGATAGCGCCGGGCCGGTGCGCGCAGGCGTCAGGCGTCAGGCACTGATAACACACTGATAGGAGCCGGAGCCGACCGGAACTATCGCCCTATCGGCAATTGATCGCCCTTCCTCCTGAATACAGGTGGATAGTGCTCACTGCAGTTCGGGGAAATAACACAAATGACTACTACTTGCGATCAATACCGACCCAAATATACAACTTGAAAGTTTATTGCTTGCTTTCCCGTGGCAGTATGTAGCTCGGTTACATGTTCGGTGGCAGTATGATTTGCCATTGCCCGGCTAAATCATCTCGCTGTGGGGAAACAATCACTAAAATGACATTGCCACATTTAAATGGAGCTTTACCCCACCTACAAAACTACGTGACCATTTAAACTGTAGGTACCTATCATTTTGTTGGGGACTTATTACAGGTTTCATATTGCATAATCATAATCAGTATCATTTTCTACTACTCTCGCAACTCCTATAGAAAAATAACAAAAACAATTAATAATTCGCTTCGATTTCTTACTATTCTCTGAATTCTTTATTAGGCTGTTTTTTCGACTCGCATGTTGTACAAAGCTTTATTTTAAACCAATAATTTTAATAAAAAACGGATCTATTTTTACATTTATTCGTTATCTTGTACATCATGCGGTTGATGGTAGGGCAGAATCTGGCATTGTCATTTCACATTGTAGAGAGGGAGAGACGTAATTCAGTAAATAGAGTACCTATTTGTTGCGGATGGATCAGGGATGATGGAAAGGAAATGGAAAGCTGAATGATTATTATCAGTGTGTAAATAAGAAACAGGGCTTTTTCAAGTTAATATATTTTCTATACAATCATTCAGCTTTCCATTTCCTTTCCATCATCCCTGATCCATCCGCAACACTATTTAAATAATCTTCAAACTGCAGTAGGTTATATGAGATAGGCATGTGACTTCTACCTGTGAGGTAAGTTGTGATACCAGACATGACAAGGCCAGTCACAAGTCCTAGTAATTAACTAAGTACATCTATCATACCAAAAGTGTCCTTTCAAAATCGTTTACTAGAATTAGAAACCAAAGTCGTCTGATAGTTTTTATCTCTGGACGTGTTTGCGCTCGCGACCGGATGTTTGGCCAGTCCTCCGCCCCCCGGCCCTCCGCCCCCGGCCCCCGGCCCTCTGCCCGCGGGCCAAAAGACCGAGTCGCAGCCAGAGGCGTCGCGCAAACAATATCAGATATTAATGGCAGCCGTATTGGCTCGAGATATACAACTTATGGACGGCAAATGTTTGCGGAATGGTGCTCGGAACGAGACAACCCGCGCCCGCGACGCGACTCAGAACACGGAGCTTATTTAGTACAGTGTTGGTTCAACCCCAAGGGTCACTGCGACCTCAAAGGTCTAGGCCGTTAGTCAAAAACATGATTTAAAGTTGAAGCCTTCTAACTTTTTTTTTGCATCACGTAATGCCTTACTAGAAAGAGGGATAATCTGCTCAAGGTGGCGGTCAGGGACTGAGGTTGCAAGAAGCCGTGACTCGTGTATAGTGTTTCGCCTTGGGAGAGGCCTGCGTCCAGCAGTGGACTGATACAGGCTGATGATGCATTACAAGAACCAGGAGTCCATAGCTAACCGGGAGTCTCAATATGTCTCACTGAACACCCGCTGTCTACGCTCAGTCATAAGCCCCAGCTCTTTGAGTTACATCCCAAGTACCAGGGCACTATGAGCATGACTGATGATGATGCTGAAGTTGCACTATGATACCAGGGCACTATGACATGTCTAGAGTCTCATTATCATTTGTGGTGGCGCTTTGGGAGAGGCCTGCGTCCAGCAGTGGACTGACACGGGATGATGATGCATTTCAAGTACCAGGAGCCCATGACTAGCCCGGAGTCTCACTCTACATCCGCTGTGTCCACTCGGTCAAAAGCCCCAGCTCTCTACAAGTACCAGGGCACTATGAGCCGCCTGGAGTCGCATTAGCCCGGTGCCCCGCGTGTGTCGGTGGGGCCGGAACACCAGCGGCTGATGATGTCCTGGTGGTGCCCGGAATCTTTAACCGATTGCTTTCCTAAGATATATTTCTCTCCGCCAGTTTCTTTGTGTGAATGTTCCATCTCGCTAAGTCAATATAAATGTTCATTATTTCCTCCCACCGTTAGCCCG
This sequence comes from Tachystola acroxantha, assembly GCA_963506565.1. Classification (NCBI taxonomy): domain Eukaryota; kingdom Metazoa; phylum Arthropoda; class Insecta; order Lepidoptera; family Oecophoridae; genus Tachystola; species Tachystola acroxantha. The sequence continues at coordinate 7,140,993 of OY735896.1, forward strand.
TTTCCGCCGCATTATATTCGTCATTCGCTTAGCATTGTATAGTGATTAACTTGATGCTGAGGGTATCAGCAGTAAGCGCCCTGTGAGTGAGTGCGGTCTTCAGTGGAAGCCCGGACTTGACATAATAACGACTAATATTGATCATTATTTAAACTGCTTCTCTGCTTACAAGTCGGCCATTTTGTGCAGCTGATATATATTCATTTTTAAACGACTTCCAAAAGGAGGAGGCTTTCAATCAGAGTCCGTAATGTACCTATATCCATATGTTTTCGTATTTCCATCTTTGTAATAAAGAATGCAATAAAGATTTTGAATTTGAATTTTGAAATGGGCCTCATTCATATTGCGATTTCTTCAAGAACTACTTTACCGATTGGGACAATTATTTTACTAGCAGATAGTTTAGAATACACACTATGTAATTGTATAGAATATTCAAAAACCAGTCAATTAAGTTTTGAGAAAATCTCAACCCTGTAGTTTCTCAGGACCATAGGTTTCACACGAAGACAGAGATAAGTATCCAGGGGGCATCAATAAGGTTGAGATTTTCTCAAAAACTACTGGACCGATTTGAATAATTCTGTTACAGTACACAGTTTTAACTTTTATCTATCTAACAGTAAAAGAATTATTGCAATAGGTCAAGTAGTTTTTGAGGTAATCTCAACCTTAAAAACTCTACTGTACACCTTTCTCTGCTTCGACCGTACTACATCCGGTAAAAGAGATCTGTCTTTCGTATAGAAGAAACTATTATACGTCTAATCTGTGCATCTGTGTACCCGCGCCCGTACCTGCGGGCTGATCCCATTGGGGCGAGTTGCCCGTCCTTACGTGCGTCCGTCCGTGCGAGCGAGCGTGCGCTCACAACAAACCCGCTGATTACAACTTGTGGAATAATTAATTACGAAACAATACATAATTAAAAAGTTATGATTTCATTATCCCCCGCAGGTACACGGGGCGGGGGTGCACGGGGGCGGGGGCGGGGGAGGACAGGTACATATTTACATAAGTAATTTGACCCAAGTATTGGTCGGGCGGAAAAATAACATGCCTTTGTGAAATAGTTTAACTGTTTAAACAGGTATATTTAAATTACGTTAAAAATAAAATCACATACCGAGTACCTACTTATCTATTTAATTATTAATTAATTTCATATTTCTTGTTTCGTAAATCGGGTAAATAATAATAATAAAAAATAAATCCTCAATGTTAGTACAAATCGATCAACTGATCGGATAGGTACAATATATAGACACAATGTATGGAGAGTTATAATTTTTATAGCGAAAATCGAAACAAGTTGCTCTTACTGGTTGTAAGCTGAAAACCCTTGCAATGATAGATAACCATAAGATATAATAACCATAAGCAATACCTCATATCGAATCGTAATAAATAAAAATAAATGGAGGGATGATCTGCGCAAGGTGACTGGATGGAGGCGAAACGCCGAGAATATGGGTATGTGCCGTGCCTTGTGTGCGTAGGGTTATGCGGCCAGCGGTGGACGGACACGGGCTGATGATGATGATGAAGTTGCACTAAAAGTACCAGGACACTATGACATGCCTAGAGTCTCATTAACATGTGGTCGTGCCTTGGGAGAGGCCTGCGTCCAGCAGTGGACTGATACGGGCTGATGATGATGCCATTTGTAAGATTGTACTCAACCCCCAGTCGTAGTCAACACTATCTGGCATCGTCCTCGGCGCCCGAACAAACACGTATTGTGATAGGACCTATGATAACACACAACTTTGGGACGAGAGGAGGCATATAAACATTGCAAATAATTGTTTAACATTCTCATGTAACAATAAACATCTATGGGCCTCGGAGTCAAGAAAGTACATAACAAGAAAAACATTGCTTTAAAGCAATCCATTTAAATGGAGAATTTTTTGGTGATTCGAACCAGGGACCTCGCCTCGCGGGGACTCACATTAGTCACAATACATATTAAGTTAATATGCACCATTCATGATAGTTTGTAGTCATTAATTAGATAATTTTTAAATTACAAGTTATTATTACATTACAATAAATAAATTAATTAATTTATAAGTAAATCAATATTTACCTACTCAAATTAAATTGAAGACCTATCCTAGTCGCTGGAGCCCTGTCTTGTGTGCGCGGGCTCCGGCCCGGGAATATTATGTGTAGGTACTTATTTGTGGTTCATAGACAGTATTGAGAGCGAACTCAGCGTGATCTCGCTCGTACCTGTCAAAATCGCACTAACACTGACAGTTGTAAGACCAAACTCAAATTCCACTCGCACTCAACACTATCCAGTAAGATAATTAAAATCGATTATAATTCATTTATTCATTGCCTTACTTACGTGGCAACGTTAGGTGTTAAAGTTCGTTGTAGTTATGTTTCAAGTGAGTTGCAATGACAAGTTGAATTGGGCTCTCGGACACTCTAATATATATTTTTATTTATAGTATAGTTTTTTAATTTATTTATTTATTCACTATATAGAAATATATAACAACATGGTATTTTGGTTATTCTAATAAGTATGTCTATTGAATATATGCATGGAGAGGGTTGGGGTTTCCGCTATTGGATACGTTTACTCCAATACTTTTTTTATAGTATAGTCAGCCGAAGGAAGGGTATTCAGTATCGGTAACTGAACAACTTTTATTTAACTTTTCGATTAAAAAATAAAAATAAATAAATGTCTCATACAAATCGATCAACTGATCGATACGAAATGTATGAAGTAAAGTCAAAAATTTACGAAAATTTAAAAGTTGTTCATTTACCCTGACCAGTCCCGGCAGATAAGGGCCAATAGAAACAAATCCGTTCGGTTTTCAATATATTGTATTATCGTATAGGTACACACATAAAGTCAACAGTTCAGGACACTCTATACTATAACATAGTCAATCAGATTCCGCACTTACAACTACACTAGGCTACGAGTTAGCTCTCACACACACACACCATACACACAACACACACACCATCTAAATACACAATTTGAGAAAAAATATTCACCGTAATTCAATAAAATCTACAAGATGGTCTACTAACAATAACAGTAACAAATCTAATAAGTAAAGCCCAAAGTTCCTAACAAAGTAACAAGTAACAATGCGTAGTGTGTTGTGTGGAGCACATCGCGTGTGAGGCGTAAGTCCGCCCCGCGCCGAGCGTCCCAGCCAATCGGATCGCCGCGGGGCAGACGACGTACAATTATGTGTGTATGGATGTGGCAGGCTTTCTCAATAACTATAGCAGCAAATACTGTAAGTATTTAACTAGTAAACAGTTCAGAGTCCATACTAAATACTAGTCAAATAATTTACTAATTAGATTCTAGAATTATTGGGAAAATCTTGGTAGCTGTTAGACATTATAAACCGTCTCGTTGTCTCTTTCACACTACATTAAAAAACGTTAAGTGATAAAGAGACCGAAGGTTTAAACTTCAACCTGTTTCTGACTACCAGCCGATGTGTATGAGTGTGTATTGAGCTCTTAACCTACACGGAAGCCCAAATCAAGTGCCTTATTTTGTAAACAAATATGATCGTCTAATTCCTGTTGCGATGTAACACTGAAGGAACTGATTGGTTGAACCTGTTCATCATTGTGGCAAATGATGTGATCCGATCTAATAATATAAAAAGAATTGCAATAAACACAGAAAAGTTTAAAATGTTAGTAGTTTTTGTTTACAAAATAAGACACTTGATTTGTGCTTCCGTATACTTATTACTATCCTAAGTACTCCTGTCTAGTCCGTCCTGTCACCGGGCGATGGCGTGTGGGAGTGAGTGAGACGGCGCTACGTGTGGCGACTAGAGCGAGTGAGACGGCAGAGTGGGGTCGTGTCGGTCGGCTGGTGGGGTCTAGTCGTCGTCGGGTGCGCTCGCCTCTGACTCGGGCCGTCTGTAAGAACAATATTTAGTTATTACAAAGTTTATTCACTATACACTTCATCATTATTTCTATCATTAACAAAGTCACATTATTCTATTATACTATTTAAAAGTTAAATACAAGCACAACATTGAATAGTCATGTGAAGTGAAGGCGACTCGACTCTTGTTTAAAGCAATGGTTACAATTGGTGCCACGACCAGGATGTACAAATATGGCCTTCTGGGATTTTGACATTGGGGGACTGATTCTTCTAAATAATTTTACTTTATCGTCGACCAGTCTTTATCAGTCAACTGTTAAACAGCTCACAAGGCTGACACTCCATCCAATTCTAGACTGACCCGCCATCGCGCACAGGGCAGACCTCCATATGATCAGGGGCCGTCCACACTGAACTGGTAAACGTGTTCATAGTATCGACTCGAGAACTTCGTCTACTTCATTGGATATCGAATAGTCATTTTATGATATTCAGAACATGAAAGAAAAGTCATTTAGATCGGAATAATTAACTTTTAACAGCAATGTAAAATTGAAATCTGGTTAATGACTTTAAAGGCTAAATATAGAATCGGTGTTATTTATATTGGTGTAACCTGTTATCTGTTATCATTGCGCGCTGTGTCGCCGGCCGACACTGCAGCAGGGCCGCCTGTCCCCAGGCCTCGCACAGCAGGGCCGGGGGGCCCGCCAGCAGCAGCAGCCGGCCCTGCGGGTACTGGGGGCCCTGCGGGTACTGTGGGCCCAGCGGGTACTGGGGGGCCAGGTACTGCGGCGCGCGCGGCCCCTCGCCCGAGCCCATGAGCGTGGCCAGCGGAGGCGGGGCCGCACTCCCCCCGCGCTTGCCGTAGCGGCTGCCCATGAAGAACCTGCGCACGACACGGGCATAACAGTACCATCGTCATTAGTTATGGGCTCCTGGTACTTGTAATGCAACTTCATCATCATCGAGACCAGATGATGATGAAGTCAAGAACTCGTCTACCCCATTATGAGTACTGGGGATGTTGAAGTGATCAATAAAATCCACAGTAAATCATAGAAATGTCAAGATATGTATTTGAGTCTTATCTTAAAACTGTCTTAAAATTGTGACTACTTAATTTACGAATATGACTAATAAAGATTGTCCAATGGCGTACAATCTGTTATATTTGTAAAGTGGTTGCCAATGAAATTAATGAAAACAATCATGTACTGTTTTTTACTAGATCACAAAATTCACAAAGTAAAAGTGACTAATTTCGGTAACTATTGTCGCCCAGCTGGGTCAGTAAGAATGACCGCAATTACTTGTTGATACTGTGTGTGAGGTGAGCAGTGAGACTGTGTAGCAAGGAGTAGTGTATGTGCCAGTGTGTATGTGTACCTGTCGTTGCGCGGCGCGAGGAGGCGCGGCGGCGAGCGGCCGTAGCGCGAGCCCAGCACGAACGGCACCGGAGACACTGCGCGCATACAGCACAATGTGAGGGACACTACTACTAGTGCTGTTTAGAGAGGGGGGACTTGACATTTGTAGGGGGAGGGGAGAGGTCTCTCTAGGAGTTGTAAGTCCCTTGCCAGACGTAGCTTCGCTAGACGCGAAAGGACCCCGCCGATTGGTGTCTTTGTATCTGCAACCGTGGCAACAAGGCCAGAATCTTCTTCTCGTGTGGTTTAGTGACCGAATCTATTGCCAGCGTTGTTTAGACCGCCCGCAAGCATCTGACATGAAGGCCAGGGTGAATAGACATCACTGTGTCGCGCGACTTCATCGTCCTTATCATCATAACCGTCTATCAGGAGGTAGCATCGTTATTTTTTGAAAGCGCTATTAAGTCCTGCGTGAGATTGGAGTCAAACGAGGGTTTAGATTTACTAATATTACAGTGCACTCACTCTCCGCCCGCTTGTCCGTGTCCATTCCGTCTGCGAGCACTGGCCCTGCGCCTGCGCACGCGCACGCGCACACACACAGCGCCGCGGCGCGCACGGCGCACTCGCGAGACCACATCACCAGCGATATGATATGGACTAGGATAGGCTAGGCTGCTGCACCTATACAACAAGGAGAGATAAAACATAATTTACTTATACAAATATAAAACATAACAAAGAATATACACAAAAAAGTTACAGAACAAAATCCATGACAAAAGAATTTGAAAACGTCAATGTAAATTATCAACAATGGGATATAATCATTTTAAATCATCAGTCAAAATACTAAGCACCTGTTTTTCCTTAACGATGAACACAAACAGGTAGTTTGTATTATTAATTAAAGTATCGGTCCGAGAGTACTGCCCTGAGGTACACCCGAGTGGGTGCAGTACTCAACGGATGGACATCCGGTCAGCTGTGTGCACTGGTTGTAGTTACTGAGACATGCGGAATATAATTAGAGAAGTTTATGTAGACCAGGTGATGAGAGCTTAGTCAAGAGAAATATCGTAGTCGACTGTGTCAAAGGCCTTTCGGAAATCAAAGTTGGCAACGTCCACTTGCTTTCTGAGGCCCATTTGCAATTGGTAATACACCAGAGATTTACAGCGAGTGGAGGTAGATGTGCTTATCTAAAACCTCTAATATCTGGTGTTTGGATCCAGAAATCTTCGATTAGCTTACCAGAAATGAAGCACCGTGCTCTGGGCCTAAAACTACTAGTCTATTAAAGCGTCTCTTTCATAACTCAGTGAAATGTGTCGGTATAGTTTATCAATTGCTTCACGAACTTCTGAAAATCCATAGTTTTGAAGTGTCTCTTGTATTGTGTGAATATTGTAACTTGTTAATTGTACATGTTCCCCGCATAATAACAGTGTTGTGTCTAATTGCTCACGTCTCGTCTCGCGCACCTTTGTCCCATTAGCGGCTACAGACATAGTTGTCGCCGGAACCGAACTAGTTAAAGTGTATCACCCCCGCCCCCGCCCCCGCCCCCGCACAATCAATTACAAATTCGCCTAATTAAATCACGACAGGGTTCGTTGTATATCCCTCCCGTGTGATGTGCTTACTAGGAATGATTGGGATTATATTTATGGATTCTGTGTTTCAAAATGAAAAAAACAGAACCCTCTTTCTGGCGCAAACGTGTAAAAATGATCACTTTGTTGTCCGTCTGTCTGACAATACCTTTTCTTCAGAAACGCGTGGACATATCGAGTTGAAATTAATACCAAATAGTCAGGTTTGAAGTCTCTTGCAGCTGTGATAAGATATGGCCGTTTACATGTCGCATTTTGCCGCATATACGAGTATAGGGCAGCGAAGAGTGATTTTGATGAAACGTTTCATCGTTGAATGATATTTCGGACGTATACTGTACATTGGAAACAACCAATTGAGAATATTTTTTACTTGTTTTGTACAAGTGTTCGCACAGTCAGTGTGAGTGAGTCCGCACTCCGCGGTGCGAGTGTTTGTGTTGTCCAGAGTTTGGTTCCAGTTGAGTGCGCTATCAGCGCCGCATCACCGGCCGCGCGTGTTGTGTTAGCGCCGGGCGGGCGGCGGAGCAATATTCCCGCCCACGCACTGGACCACTTGTTTGCCAGTTCACGTGGAAAGCAAGTTCCGTGAACATGCCAATATAGGTATCCAATTAGTTTTCAGATAATCGTAACCGACACCAATGATATTGCTGGCCAAAGCTGTGTGCTACTACTACTAGTACAACGGGGAACAAACCCTTCATACTTTATATGGCAAAACGAATTTTCAATATTGAAAATTCGTTCGGATTCCGATAGATGGAGTTGCGTCCTTTAAATATGTATAATACGATGAAGATTTTCGGTGGACGTGGCCTGTGGTGGCTCAGAGAGCGTGTCACGGTAGACCAGGTCGCAGGTTCAAGTCCAGCTCACGACTAGAAATTATTCATCATGTTCTAATTTTTAAATGCATGTAATCGTTAGATTTTTCCACTGATTTCAATTTATGTTTCCACAATAATTTAAAATAATTTATTTTCAATACTTGTTATGTTATTTGTACACATCCATCTCTCACGGGTGTCATGAAGGCATTTTTTTAAAAATATGTTCGATTTTAAAAACAATGGAAATATGAGTGGCCGATTGAGACGCTAAAATAGCAAGCACAGAGTCTGCGAGTAAATGTGGTTAACTCCGTCGTCGGAGTCTTGCTTCATGAAGACAATTTAATACAAGAAACAAAAACACGGAAACGTTCCCCAGGATTTTCTTGGAGCGAAGACTATTTTTTTACCGAAGCAATAATCCCCTCCCACAGCCTCTAGGCAAGGCTAGGTCTAGGCTGTATAGCCGGCACTTCCGCAAACAGCGCCGGCGGGATTGCGGCCGGAGGTCGTACAGTCGTCACGCCGGCCGCCGCACTGTAGCCCCTATTGCCGGGGCACAAGGCTGCGGTAAGCGCACTGTAAAGGCCTCCTTCCGTCCGGCGGACGCGACGCCTGCTGTTGCTTTGGCCGAGTGCGGGGTGTCAGAGTGCCTACAGCGCAGGTACGCACAGAAACAAAACAAAAAACGCCTGCCAAAAATTTAGGCCGCTTTGATTGAATTGTTTATATCCTATGCCCACAATCCTACAATCCCGCCGAATCTACCGACACCTCATATGTTACAATCCATCAAGCCGTTTAGGCTGCAGGGCGGGACAAAGAATTATACTACATACATGCTTACATACACTCGAAAACATAACTTTCCTTCTTTCGCATTCGGGTAAAAACATCGTAAAGAAGCATCGTAAGTTTTGAGAAAATGACAACCTTAATAACTCTCCTGCACTTATACATCTGTATAAGAGAGACCGCACCAGCTCTGGCAATCCTTAGAAATCCAATAAATATTAAAATGAATATTGCCCTGAGTATAAATAGCCTGTATTATAGAATTTATATGGGTTCCGTGTCCCCGTAGTGAATGCACTAAGTCCCTGTCCCCGAGCGCGCTCCGAGGGACGCCGCGTCGCGCTGCTAGCGGGGCTGCGCCATCATCACATTGAAAGCTTGATTAATTTATTTTTCATCCTTTGAAATGATGAGACGAGCCGAGGAGTACCTCTGTTGCAGTGGCGGTGTCTAGCGCCGGGACTCGAACCCCGCACCGTACTCGTACATTTCTTGCTTTCAACCGTGGAAGCTTGGTTGCTGCCTAACATTGAAAGTTTCCTAAGAAATAACCCCAGTCGGTTTAGTTCCGTGATTGTGTCCGGGACCGAGCTACCGAGACCCTCTCCGTCTCTACAGGTCGGTTGTGCACTGACTTAGCGAAATTAATAATAATTGATTTGTATCGCGAACAATTATAGTATTCTAGTGCGACGCCGGACTGTCTCGTGTTTAGCATTCTGTCACAAGAATACCTCAAAGGTTTCTTTACGATGAAACGTAAAGTTGATTACTTACAGGGCACCCCGTGACCAATTGACTGCGGTGCAATTGAAATAGTACTCACGGCCGAGATTGAATGGTACGAATAAAGACTCCGAGCCAACAGTAATAGCCACTAACCTTGTGACGGCCGGAGGGTGCTTTATGTGATGGGGACGCATTTAAAACATTTAAAAGTAGTAAAATATGTCATGATTGTTGCAATATTGACCTGCTCTATGGAACTGGACTAGTCATTAAAGCAGTTGGCCCCAGCAGTAATTCACCCGCCTATCAAAATTGGCCGAATAATATAGTACTTACCTACACAAAAAAAATGAGCCCTGTACCCGGGGCCTCAATAAGGTTGAGATTTTCTCAAGAACTCTACTGGTCCGATTGTAATAATTCTTTTACACAGTGATATCATTTTTACAATCAATCAAGAACTTGTTGAGAAAATCTCAAAATTAAAACTCTCCTGTAATCGCTTTGTTTTCGACCGTAAAATGGAGATTGAAACGGACAAAAAATCTGGTTTTTTTAAACGAAAGTTTGTTTGTGTCTCCATAGTAGCAATCTCTCGAATGTCTGGCGTATAGACGAGATGAACTTCATTGCCAGCAAGGTGGTGTACCCGAGCTACGGCCTACGTGCTACACGCTACGGCCTACGTGCTACGGGCGTGCTACGGCTGGCTACGGGCGCGGCGGCGGCTCCATACGAAAGAGTCCAACGCGCGACACTATTCATCCTCTACGACAGCGAACGAAACGGACATTTAGGGCGTATGTTTCAAAACAACATCGTGAACAAAGGGAAGACCAAGGAATTTAACATTTAATTTAAGATAAATACGTGTAACTGATGTTTGACTGCATCTAACAATCAGGTCAGGGAAAGTCTATAGGTATTCATTGCCCAGAACAAAATTTTAAGTGTAGTTTTATTTATTTAAAAGGGTAATTAAAATGACACGCCTAGTGTGCTAAAGAATGGTGCGTAACTATATCGCTGCTGTTTCACACGAATAAAATACCGTAATAAAACTTGGTTAAAACCGGCTCAGAATTTATGAAAAAATCAATGCTGAGACAAAATTCAGCGTGTTGATTTTTGGTTAACTAAAACTTTGGTAGAACTTAATTAAGTACTTCTCAAAATGAAAATTAAACAAATAATTACTAAGAAAGTCAAGGATTGCTTTTGTAGAATGTACAATTTAAAAATCAAACTTGACATATAAATTCTGCAACCGATTATATAGCAGCAGGTGTAACCAACATGTGTACTCACCTGTGAGTGTCTGGTGCTGAGTGCTGAGCGCTGAGTGCTGGCGGCGAGTGTAGTGCTCGGCGAGGACCACGGACACCGGCTATATAGCGGCCACCGCCTCCGCCACCCCACACCCCCCAGCCACCCCCCAGCCACGGGGAGGGGCAGCACGAGTGCCGCGGGGCGACGGCGGCCGGTGGTAGTGGTACACACACACACAGGACAACAGTTGCTTAAACACACGCCACAGTTGAATACCACGTCACCCAGCCGTTGAAGGATTCGTCCTCTTTTTAATAAAAATTATTCAAGGATAACTAAACAATATACATATTTAGAATTTGAATTACGCATTATCCATGCTCGGTGAATAAATAATATACGTATTAAACAGCACAATGGATTGATTGTACATTCATAAAGATTTAAATGTCGGCTGCAGGTGGCTGCTGAAAGTTGTTTTGATTACTTCTCAACGATGGCACGCTTTTCCTTTTAAAGTATCGTAATGAAAAATATAAATAAAAGATATGGAATCACATCCAATGCCACGGACGATGGTAATCAGAATCTAACAATTATAAACAATTTGTGAGACTATTGTGAGACTATGAACATATAAGTGAAACCAGCAACCAATCCTGGTCTGGGCACCAATATATAACGCCCTAATGTCTGTTGGAATATTAAGATTTGAAACGTTTTATACATTCTGTGACACATCCTGCGAGCAGCAGCGCCGCGGCCGCGTGTTGCACAGACCCGCGATAGCCTCGACACTGTCTTGAGAAGCTGTGCCCCAGGTTTGAGACAATAATACTTCACTTGTAGCAATTAAATAAATAAACTAATTCTCATAAACATACCAGCTTTTATTACTTTGTAATGCATTCAAATGCATCAAGCAATGGGATAACAGTCATCCCTGCGATACAATTTGCATCGGATTTTCTCATTTTGTCTTACTAGGTTACCCGACTGCCACAAGGAAGAGGGTAATGTATGTCGAGATTAATATTTTAATGCTCCCATCGTATCGTTGTATTCATCTCGATTACGTGGACTCATATTTATAATAAAAAAGTCAAAACAACTGTCAGGATTTCTAGTAATAATTTGTTGTAATTGATGTAGGCGACTCCGCGCGCCCGCCCCCGCGCACCGCCCCCGCACCCAGCCCGACGCGGCGGCTGCGCGCGACACGAGCGCACTATCAGGTGATTGTGTCCGCTCCGCGCAACGGCCCGGCGCGAGTGTGACTAACACAGGCGATGTACTTGTAATTCGATTCTAACTGGCATTGCTAAGACAGTGTGTATGCACCTCTTCAAATTCGCACTGCACGTATTTTTTTTATCTATGTGTTCGTACTTACGTTTATGACCCACAGAATCCGATTAGCGCTTAACTAAACGATATTTTTTTCTGTTTAACGATATATGTTGTAGCCAAACACCGAAGCTTGGTCAAGCCTAATACGGGCACTCGAGGGCCGACCACAAACGTTGCAGCTATATGGAAGGAAGGAAGGAAGGAAGGAAGGAAGGAAGGAAGGAAGGAAGGAAGGAAGGAAGGAAGGAAGGAAGGAAGGAAGGAAGGTTTAGGTTTAGGTTTAGGTTTAGGTTTAGGTTTAGGTTTAGGTTTAGGTTTAGGTTTAGGTTTAGGTTTAGGTTTAGGTTTAGGTTTAGGTTTAGGTTTAGGTTTAGGTTTAGGTTTAGGTTTAGGTTTAGGTTTAGGTTTAGGTTTAGGTTTAGGTTTAGGTTTAGGTTTAGGTTTAGGTTTAGGTTTAGGTTTAGGTTTAGGTTTAGGTTTAGGTTTAGGTTTAGGTTTAGGTTTAGGTTTAGGTTTAGGTTTAGGTTTAGGTTTAGGTTTAGGTTTAGGTTTAGGTTTAGGTTTAGGTTTAGGTTTAGGTTTAGGTTTAGGTTTAGGTTTAGGTTTAGGTTTAGGTTTAGGTTTAGGTTTAGGTTTAGGTTTAGGTTTAGGTTTAGGTTTAGGTTTAGGTTTAGGTTTAGGTTTAGGTTTAGGTTTAGGTTTAGGTTTAGGTTTAGGTTTAGGTTTAGGTTTAGGTTTAGGTTTAGGTTTAGGTTTAGGTTTAGGTTTAGGTTTAGGTTTAGGTTTAGGTTTAGGTTTAGGTTTAGGTTTAGGTTTAGGTTTAGGTTTAGGTTTAGGTTTAGGTTTAGGTTTAGGTTTAGGTTTAGGTTTAGGTTTAGGTTTAGGTTTAGGTTTAGGTTTAGGTTTAGGTTTAGGTTTAGGTTTAGGTTTAGGTTTAGGTTTAGGTTTAGGTTTAGGTTTAGGTTTAGGTTAGGTTAGGTTAGGTTAGGTTAGGTTAGGTTAGGTTAGGTTAGGTTAGGTTAGGTTAGGTTAGGTTAGGTTAGGTTAGGTTAGGTTAGGTTAGGTTAGGTTAGGTTAGGTTAGGTTAGGTTAGGTTAGGTTAGGTTAGGTTAGGTTAGGTTAGGTTAGGTTAGGTTAGGTTAGGTTAGGTTAGGTTAGGTTAGGTTAGGTTAGGTTAGGTTAGGTTAGGTTAGGTTAGGTTAGGTTAGGTTAGGTTAGGTTTTTTTTTTTTTTTTTTTTTTTTTTTTTTTTTTTTTTTTTTTTTTTTTTTTTTTTTTTTTTTTTTTTTTTTTTGATCTTGATTGTTTTGACATTTGTTTGTTTGGTGTTTATTCTAAGTTAGTTCCCTGCTTGGTAGGTGGGCCGAAGAGTGTCGCTATTGGATACGAAACTTCTCTCCGACCCACCTTTGTAGACTATGCTATAGGGGGGGTAGCGAGTGTGTAAGACTCGCCGCCCCGACTATTGTAAATTACGGGGAGAGATTAGTATGGAGGGGGGGGGTAACAATATGAGACAAGGTGCAATTTCCCCCCGATCCCATTTGACCGGGGGGGGGACGGCTGAAGGCCGTTGGTCCCTTTAACATTTTGCCATTTGGGCATCTTACGACTAAGTGCCTTCTTGGCGGTGTTTAACAATTTTTGGAAGGGGGAAATGGGAGGGCGTGCCTACGTTACTTTAACCTAAGTTTAAACAATACTAATTATCAACCGAAGGACTGACTCTATACAAAACAAAAGACCTTAAAATTAGTTCCCATCGTGGGTAGTGGTTTTACAAATTATTAGTGTTCTACATCTGTCGATCCGCCGCGAGACGCCGCCGGCGCTCCAGAGTTGATCATCGTGACCGGCTCTCTAGGAGCGCCGACGGGGCCCGACGGCAGATCGCCCTGGTTTACAGTGATTACAAATTATTCAGTGATATTCATCTGACGATCCGCCGTGAGACGTCGCCAGCGCTCCGGAGTTGATCATCGTGACCGGTTCTCTGGGAGCGCTGACGGGGTCTGACGGCAGATCGCCCTGGTTTACAGTGATTACAAAATATTTACAAATTGGTTTACCTAAGGCGGTCCACCAAGTGCCCCCGCCCGCCCTCCAGAGTTGGTCTCCCCGACCGGTTCTCTGGGAGGGCTGACAGGGTCAGTCGGTGGACCGCTCCGAATTACAGTGACGACAATTTACAGTGATTCTCATGAACTTACAATTTTTGTTTAACTCTAAGCGGGGTTAGTGGTTAGTCGGGTTAGTAGTGATTAACAAGTAATAGGGGTTAGTGTTTGACTATTTATACTTTATACAGTGAGCAGCTTGGGTATCTGTGGTTACCTCTTTTATTCATGAATTTCTTTTGGGGCGCTCGCTCTTTTGCGTCGGATATAATATGTGGTGGTTGCCATAACAGTGAAAATATTGATTATTCGTATAAATAAAAAGAGACCGTACCGTGGTCGGCGCCGTCTCCGGAGAGATTGGGGTGGGAGCGGGCTTGGGGCGGGGGAGCCGGAGACAGAGGCGTGCACGAGGCCACCTCTGCTATCTCCGTCTCCGTCCGCTTTCCAAGACCAGCCCCCCACTCCAGGCGTCACCGGCTACCGGTTAGCCGGAGGCTACCTGGAGTCCAGACGGCTGGCCCCATTCCCAGAGAAGACGCCGACCCCGGCACCATCAGGTGGTACGCAAAACAAGATAAAATTGTGAAACCAGTATAAGCTGACCCGTCAGTGGAGGCAAAGTGTTTGACCAGAGGGGTCCAAGTAAAGTGGTGATTAACAAAAATGACAGAGTTATTTTATATTGGTCAAGCGTGTGTCTGATCCAACGATCAGACACACCCTTGACCAATTTTAAGAGACTTAGAAAAATTGGAAAAAGGTGATTTTACAAGTTAAGCTACGGTGAGTTTCCAAGATGGGTGTGCAATCTCCACTGACGGGGGGGGCCCAAAAATTTTTGGCCCCCCCCCCCCCCCGCCGGTCATCGACACATGAGACCTCGGGGGGGGGGGGGGGGGGGGGGGGGGCGACTTTTGTCCCCCTGCCAAACGTCGACCCATGAGACTTGCCGGGGGGGGGGGGGGGGGGGGGGACTTTTGTCCCCCTGCCAAACGTCGACACATGAAACTTGCCGGGGGGGGGGGGGGGGGGGACCACACACTTTTGTCCCCCTGCCAAACGTCGACACATGAAACTTGCCGGGGGGGGGGGGGGGGGGGGGGGGACACTTTTGTCCCCCTGCCAAACGTCGACACATGAAACTTGCCGGGGGGGGCCGGGGGGGGGGGGGGGGGGGGGGGACTTTTGCCCCCCCCCCCCCCCCCCCCCGCCGTCCCACGAAACTTTATCGGGGGGGGGGGGGGGGGGGGGGGACGACTTTTGTCCCCCTGCCAAACGTCGACACATGAAACTTGCCCGGGGGGGGGGGGGGGGGGGGGGGGGGACTTTTGTCCCCCCCCCCCCCCGCCGTCCCACGAAACTTATCGGGGGGGGGGGGGGGGGGGGACGACTTTTGTCCCCCTGCCAAACGTCGACACATGAAACCTGCCCGGGGGGGGGGGGGGGGGGGACTTTTGTCCCCCCCCCCCCCCGCCGTCCCACGAAACTTATCGGGGGGGGGGGGGGGGGGGGGACTTTCACATGTCGAAAGTCCCCCCCCCGACCGGTCAAGACTGTATCGGTCCCCCTAGAGAGGCACAGCCTGACCGGTCACCAACTTGCGCCGACCTAGCTATCCATACAGATAATATGGCCTGAGGGGCCCAGCTATGCCGGTCACAGCGAAAAATATATATACGAGAAGTCGTCCAAACAGGAAGACCCCTCGTACCATACAAAGTGTTTGACCTGAAGGGTCTTATAGGCTGGTCGGCACAAAATTTGGTAAGTGTGTAGCGCTGCTGTCGGAGACTCCGCCAGTAAATTTTGGGGCCTGAGGGGCCACAAATAAGGGCGACGGAGGGTCCGGCAGACGCGCCAGCAAGGGCTAAGGCCCAGACAATTAGGTGCGTGGCTTCCTTATATAAATTAGTGTTATTGGCGCGAGCACGGGAGCCGCCGCCGCCTCATCTTACGTCCTAAAGGGACGTGCATGGGCGCGTAGCGTGTCCCGTACTCGCGCCTACCAAGTAAAATTATATTGGGCCACTTTTGGCTCGCACAGAAGGTGCAGTGTGGTGCGCGAGTGACGCGCCCGCCGTGCCGTCCCAGCAAGCCTCAAAGAGGCTTAGCCGGGGCGGTCGGCGGCCGCATCGCCCTCGCCAATAAGGAGGGTCATGAAGTGGCCCTCCTATCTCAGGGTACCAAATGTACTTTGTGTTTTTCGTGAGTGCGGCCCCCGCCGGGCCTCGTCGGCGAGCCCTGAAGGGGCTCAGTCGGCGCGGCCGGCGAGGGCCGCCGTCACGCAACCTTACACTATGGCCACACACCTATTAAGTGAGGTGATCGAGTGCGAGGATCGCCGGACAGGCCCGCCAGCCCTGAAGGGGCCTGGCAAGCGTTCCGGCGGCTCCCGCAGTCGATCCTAATAGTCTAAAATGTGTCCCGCCCCGTAGAGTGCTCGATCGCGGCCACGTCCCGCGTCGCAGGCCCTGAAGGGGCTCAGCGTCGCGGGTGCGCCCCGCAGTCGCGCCGTCGGGG